>CM061153.1:11766407-12261407 GCA_030710495.1 Labroides dimidiatus | reverse complement strand
TTCACCAACTTTTAAAATCAGACACAAGCATGAATATGAATGCATTTATGAAATAACTGTTTTGCCTTTACAAAAATGTCTCTTTTCCTGTCGTAGCTATAATCTGTTTTCTGATGATTATGTTGGCTGTGTTGTGATGTTACCTATTCACTGTTACATGTGTTTTTGACTTTAAAATATGGGGTGATCTCTCTCTTGATTTTTACTATGCCTTGGGGGGGTTGACAAAGACAAAGAGAGAGGGATGTAGTCAGAGAGACTCAGACACAGAGGGACATAAAGAAAGAGTCCATAGTTCTGTGTTGAAGTGATGATTATAAAAGTTGTTTTATGCTAAACTGATTGTGACTCACTGCTCTACTATGAGGGTCGGTCATAGACTGTAGGTCGGTGCACACGCAGCGCTGGTACACATACATGCACTCTACGCACGGAACTAAAAGTCAAAAGTGCTGCAGCTGTATATTACTGAAATGAGAAACTGAGTAAAATGCTTTGGATTACTGAAAAATCTGAGCTGTAAGATGGTGGCGGTAAGGAATTAGGTGGTGACGGCCACCACCAAATTTTCTATGTAGGAAAAACCCTGCCTTTACACAATGATGTTGGTTTTTAATGCAGTGCCCTCTGAGGTGTCAAAGGTCATAGGCATTCAGTGTTGGTTTTTCGGCCTTGCAGAAATTTCTCCACATTCTCTGAATCTTTTGATGATATTATAGCATTTGCAATTGTATGTTTAGAAACTTTGTTCTTAAACTGTTGGACTATTTACTCAGACTTTTGCTCACAAAGTGGTGAACCTTGCTCCATCCTTGCTTGTGAATCACCAAGCCTTTTGGGGATGCTCTTTTTATACCTAATCATGACGCTCACATGTTTCTAATTAACCTGTTCACCTATTGAATGTTCCAAACAGGAGTTTTTGAGCATTCCTTAACTTTTCCAGTCTTTTGTTGCCCCTCTCCCAACTTTTTGGAACGTGTTGCAGGCATCAAATTCAAAGTGAATGATAAACTTTTATTTTTTGTAAATATTCAGTTTGAACAAGAAATATCTTGTCTTTGAAGTCTTTTCAACTGAATAGAGGTTAAACAGGGTTTTCAAATCATTTTATTCTGTTTTTATTTACGTTTTACACAATGTCCCAACTTTGTTGGAATTGGGGTTGTACTTTTGAAACCAGTACTTTTACACTTGTACTTGAGTAAAAAGCTTGAGTTGATACTACTCCACTACTTCTGAAGAAGTCTTTTTAAATCCTAGTATCTATACTTCTGCTTGCATAATTAATGTGAATACTTTTTTACTAGGGCTGAACAATTTTGGGAAAAAATGTAACTGCGATTTTTGGACCTGTATTGGGATTGCAATGTAGCATGATTTTTTTTTTTTTTGGGGGGGGGTAATCACAGCACATCACATTACAATGTCAGTTTAAATTCCATTAATTGTTCAGCCCTACTTTTGAAACCTCCGAATAAAACACAAACAACTCTCACTGAGTTTAAGATATGTTAATTGATGTTGTCTTTTGAGTATCAGTGGCTAGCATTGGCAGCCTTCATGAGTACTCCATACATTGAAATAAGCCAGGTGTTAGCCCAACATCAATACCTGGTATCGGTATTCGCCCCATTCGCCCATCCCTAATTTTTACTCAGAAATAACTTCTTGGATCAAGGCAAAGAAGTCAAAAGTTCTAAGTTAAATTTTTCAAACATTTATGCAGGTCTGTGTGTGTTTTCTGAGGTTGTCTGAGTTTATAGATGCAGAAGTGACAAGCTAAGACTGTAACCCATATATGTCTATGTTACTTTATATATAACTCCAGTGTGCTATCGAATGTGTGAGCAACCAAAGGTCAGAGCTGAGATGTGTGATATGAATCTTATCTCTGTTATATCTGTTCCTGCTCACATCGCAGAAAAAAATACTTACATGATAGAAAACTGTAGTTATCTGCTTCATTTCTTCTGCCTTTTTGTTTGGTCGAACACACTTTTTACTCTGCATCCCTGATAGTTGTTCCACTTGGCTATATCACTCCTTGAAACATAACCTTTGCGGATATTAGAAGAAGCTGTCCTAGTTGTTGGTGTAATGTGTGAAATATGTAAAAGCTTTCTGATGGCTTCTTCTATGCTGTGTAAGCTCCCTGATCCTCCATGCATGATCCCAACTCAGCTGTTCTTTTTTGTGTGTGTGTGCACATTATCCAAAACATGTTAGCTACATCATCAGATTGAAAAATAATAATAATAATAATAATCATGCTTACATATGAAATTGCTTTCAGTAGCTTTGGTTTGAAGCTGATTTTCTTCCGTGATTTTACAACAAAATTTATTGTGAAAATGGTATCACAGATGAAATGGTTTTGTTGTTGGGGACTAAGAATGTGTGTGAACTGGAGTAAAGTGGGCAGTTTAGAGTATTTTGGAAGAAATGACAAACTACATGTTTATGAAAAGTGGAAATCATAAACAGAATAGGGTCACTTTACAACCACACATGGATCCTGTGAGGAACGCTGTTATAACACACTTACACTTACTCACAATAAGTTAGGGATATTGTTATTTACACGAGTGCATTTCCTATTTGGTCTAAATTTTAATGAAATAAGTAATAGTTCCCTTTGGTATTACTACTAATGAATGAGAAGAAACATCATTTTCATTAGTTCAATATTTATTTCCCCAACAATTTAGACAATAACAGAGATAGCCCCAAGTAACCAGAAATGACTGTCAGTAGCGGGTGTTTCCACTATTTGCTGCAATGACAGCTTGACAGTGACGTCTCATGCTCCTCACTAGCCTCATGATGTTGATCTGAGGTTGTGCCCCCCCAGTAGATCGACTGTGCCCCCCCACTTCACAAGGGCGAGAACGGGAAAAAAATAATATTAACATTCTAGAATTCATTTTCCCCCCTCTAAATTAGAGGTACCTTTAAAGTTCTGTTACCGTTTGGGTTTCCTTGTTAACGTAAACGTTTCGTATTTAATCGCTGTTTAATGTGTTTAATATTGGTGCGCTTAAGCGCGCATAGTTGTGTGCACACCGGAGGGAGAGGAGAGAGAGAGATGCGTGACTCTCAGCTGTGGTTTAGTGCCTTCCTGTGGGCGTAAATTTGAACTTTGTACAATCTGTTGAGTGATTCTTGATGTGTGTTTAAATGGCTATCATAGACATTGCTATACAGAATAAATCCAGTCATGATCAAGACATTGTGCCCCCCTGCTGTTGTCTTGATGCCCCCCCCCCTTAAATTTTGTCTGACGCCGACTCTGATTCTGCCTCCAGCACTACCTGTAGTCACTACAGTGTAGTTTACTGCAGTTACAGCTGCATGACGCATAAAGCGGTCCGTGTGTGATTTTTATTTACAACAACAATAGCACGACGTGTCGACACTGATTTTTGTGTCGACGAATTTGTGTAATCGACGTTGTCGATTATGTCGACTAATCGTTGCAGCCCTAGATGCCTGCCCAGACTGTTGCACCTCCTCCACCAAAGCAAACCCTGGGGACCATGTTGACCTCGGTGTATTGCTCACCTTGCCTTCTCCAGCAACACTGACAACCATCATTTCTGTGCAAGGTGACCTGACCCTCATCAGTGAACAGGATGGTAGACCACTGTTGAATTGTCAAGGTCATATGGTCTTGTTTCCATTACAAATGGTCATGGCAGTGTCTTGGTGTCAGTGGAGTCACCTGCAACGGTTGTCTTGCATTCAAGCCAAATGGTGGAGTCAGTTGCGAATGGTTTGTCTGGAAACCCTAGTACCCCTCACTTCTCATAAACAGGCCTGCAGCTGTGTGGCAGTTGCATAATGGTGTCTGAGTGCATAGGTCCTTATGTGAAGCTTCTGCTCTAATGGCTATAGGGCACCCTTTACTCACGTGAGCTGAGCTGAGCCTCTGATTTGACAAACCTGTAATCCAAATATCTTCTAAACTGCTGAGTTAGAAAAAAATTCACTCACTGTACAGTGTGTGCCGATAGCAAAATTAGTGTTTCAAACCCAAGCTGTTTTTTGAAATAGACTATAAATATGCTTTTTAATGCCATAATAGTCTGAATTTTTTTTTCTTTTTTCTTTTTTTTTTGGCTTGGTGTGTACGTGACTTCCAGTTTTTCTGCAGCCAGCCTCTAGCAGATGCTCAATAAACAGCGACTTTTAGTACTTCCACATAGGCTTCATTTTTTCTCTTCAGGATGTTGCCCCTCGGGTCCACTCCTGGGTCTGTCACGAACACTGCCAGTAGTTCTGTGTCTTGTTGCAAGTCTGCTAATGACTTTTTGAGACACACGAGTTCACAAACAGCTGTACTGGCCTCTGACTACCTGCTACCGACCTGAAGGCGCACTATGGCAAGGTGGTGCTGCTCGTCCGTTAAGTGACATTGTGTGTTCATGGCTGCTTGAATGATGAACTGGAAATGACTTGCTGTCAATACCAGCTTTTTGTACTCCAAGAATGTTGAAATTGATGCCACATTGAAAAGGGTTGTCTTTTTTTATTTTATTTTTTTTTTACTGGCTCCAATATGTAAGGCGCACTGAGACCATGACGTGGAAAGCACAAAATGAGGTGTCTATCACTGTAATAAATTGCCTATCTCAAAAATCGCTGAAGTGAAACAAACACCTTATGTATGAAATTCACTGAGGACCTCATAATATCCCTAACTTATTGTGAGTAGTGTACTTGAAGTATAGATGGCAGGCATTTTACCTGACTTTTTACGAGAGCTTGATCACAGCTACATGAAGTCTGTGCGGCCTTCTTAAACTCCCATGAGAAAGAGAACATGATACATCTGGTGTCTGTGCCGTTCTTCACACAGAACAAGCTATCTAAATTTTTCACATTCAGATGTCATAATCGCTGTCATGTTTTTTTGTTTTTTTTTTTAATTTGGGACCCTTTTTTTATTTTGGAAGAATTATTTTGGGAGAAGACTAAACAGTTAAATTATTTCTGTAGTTGTTCTATTCAGACCTTCTTTTTGCTGTAGCTCGTTGCTCTGTTGGCTGAAACTCAACACAACAAATGATCCACAACTGTGATCAGTTTTAACAGAGCTTAAAGCAGGATGCCACTTGTTGGCATTTTAATCCCGCCATGCTGCCGATCCTTCTGTAACGCAATACACAAGTATTCCAAGAAATGTTGGTGGGAAAATGAGTCTATTCTGTGGGAGAAGTTGAAAATGTCATTTCACTGCACCCACACATAATGAATCTTATCTCCAAACCTCTTCAATCTCTGTCTCTTTAGTGTCTATTGCTGCTGAAAAACAGCCATTCAGTGTTCTTCCATGAAAAAATTGTGAGTATTTTCAGCTGCTGAATATAACTTACTGTAGGGTATAAAGCAGTACCCATGAATGTCAGGCTTGCCACTGAGTCATGCTTTCAATTGGATCAATGTATTCTCAGCCCTCTTTGCAGCACAGCTGGTTCAGCATGCCTAAAGGGGAGAGCTCTGGGTCAAAGACAAATAAATGTTTGTTTAAAGTCAATGTAAAGTCATTATGTCGATAAATAGTTGTAGCTGAGGTTGGTGAAACAAGCTTACAATGTTTATTATTAATGCAGCCTTTAGACAAGTCTAATGAATGACACTTGGACAGGCTCATTAACATATGCTTACACAATTTATTCTCAAGTGTTGCATAAAAGCTGCCCTTCCTGAATACTTTTGCTCATGAATCAATTACCAAACAGGCCTGTTATGTAAGACGGCGTTGCATCATGTTGTTTGTAGATTGCATTTTAAAGACGTCTCTAAGTCTGCGTTCACATATTTACATCTATTTGATGCATTCAAGTCTCATGAAATAAGGCCTTCCACATTTGTTCACATTGTATTAAGCAGCTTCAGGTAAAGTGCCCTGAGCTCAGTCTGTGTCAGGTCGGCTTGGTGTCTTGTAATTCTATGTTGTTAATAAAATATCAATGCTGTCAGGGAGAGAAAAACCTGTCTAAAGGCAGGAGAGAGGAAGAAGTATAGAGAGGTGTGTAAGGGGGAAATGATGGGTGTCTGACGTGTAATTAGCACAAAGTCTTTTTCTGTGAATCCAATGTGAGGTAGAAACCTTTTCATCCCACAACATTAGACAGAAACAGCTCAGTGATCAGGGTAATTATCATCAGATCCTGTTAGTCAGAAACACAATGATCAGTGTAATTATCATCAGATCTTGTTAGATGAAAACAATTTGATCTCACTTACCCCAAGCCTGTCCTCCATTGCACCCTTTCTCGTTCCTTCAATCAAAGTTTGTACAGTTTTGATGCATGCTTTAATCTTGTTTTCATGAAAGAGCATCAAAACTCACAGCAACATGTTTTTATTCTACTCTTTGATTCTCTTCATCTTTTTCACAAAAATGTTTTATAATCTTTTTATCCCTCTGCCTGAGCTTTGTCTATGACTAGATGAATGGGGTCATCCCAAAAACAAAACAAAAACAAATCCATCTACATTAAATAACTCAGTAATAAGCCAATTCTTATTGAAAAGTTTAATAATTAGTTAATTTCAAAATAAATTAAAAAAAACTGTTTGTAGGCCACAATAAACCTTCACAAAGTTGAATTTGGACTCATTCTTGAGAAGAATCACAGACTAAATTATCCAGTCTTTTCACTTCTGTCAGTCCTGAGCTGGGTCACGGTGGCAGCAGCTCTCCATAATGACCCTATGACATTACTCTGCAGCTTCTACTGAGGGAATACAAGGCATTGCTAATCTAGACCACTTTAAAATTCATCCAGTGAGTTGTTGGTGTACCGCAGGCAGATGTGTAAAAACAAAAAGAAAATCTCAAGGGACTTACCTTGGAAGCAGCCTTAACAGATTTCCCAGCAACCTTTACTTAGGGTTCAATTATCCATTGCTTTGCACCATAACAAATACAGCTATTTTCACTAAATATAACCAAAGACGAAGAGCATATCCTTGTGTTGATTATTTTTCAAAGGACAAATACTAGATCAACTGTATTGATGAATTTAAAGATTATATTTCCCATGATTATGTACTAATTTTGGGAAATTTTGTTATTACCAGGGCTGGACTGACATAAAAAATCTGCTCTGTGGTTTCTGCCTCATGCCCACTCTAAACAGTTGGTCAAATAATTCATCAAATACCCTTAAAGGTTTTGTTATTCTGGTTAAATGATCTTTATGTTCTGATGGCAATTAATGCATGATGTGTTTTTTTTCCCCTTGTCTGTATTTCCTTCCAGTTGAGCACTGTCCATTGTCAACGTTGAAAGACCAATGCATTTCTTTATTGCAGTAAAACATAAGTAGTTATGATTCATTGCTGTCAGTGATCATCACCAGCCCTCACTGTAGGGCCATCAAATTAAACTTTATTTAGTCTCTGATGTCAGTTGAAGGGGAGGGCCGTGCTATACCACAGTGCAAAAGAGAGGGAATTAGTGACAGATAGGACGAGACAAAACAAACAGAAAAGAGGATAAAAAAAGTGGAACAGGAACACCAGAGATGTGGGATCCTAAAAGTAGAGCGTGGGTCAACAGAGATGAGATAAGGAGGGAGCATGCGTCACACATGAGACAAAAGTGTGGAAGTGCCAGAAGTAACTCAGCATGTTCTGGTGGGACAGATCACTTATTTACCGTGAGTCTCGACAGGAGCGTGAGTATCTGTACAGGCTTCCAAGGGGCTCAAAGACACCCCCGAGAAGCCAGGGCACCCAAGAACCACCACAAGAGCCCCAGATACCACCCACCCCAGCAACAGCCCCAGGACCCAAAAGCCCAGAGGGTAACACCAAGGGGGGCGGGCAACAGCAACCGAAAATGCACTTTTGGGCCATTTTCAGGCCAAAATTTCAGTGGCCCAAATTTTTGTGCATCCCTAACAAAAACCAAACATTTTCGTCTCGGCACTGGTGGAGAGGGCTGACTGAGTGTTCTCGATCATAGCAGACGAAGGGTTAAAATTAAGTTGTTTGCAGAGCAGTGTCACATTTCATGAGTACAATTCCACACTCTTATTATGGTCCATGTTGTGCAAAAATATAGACCATACCTCACCTTTAGCTGGCTCTTCCTCACCACCAGCTTCCTCTCTCTCCCATTTTTTTTTTTAAGTAATCAGTGATAGACCGCTTCATTTGTGCCACAGGTGTACGTGACGGTGTTCTCTTCAGAACAGGAGAGAGTGCATGTGCAGGATAAGGAGCATGTGCTAAAGGGAGCATTAAAACATTGCACTCACACAAACGCAACCAGATGAAATTCTGACTCGCTCCCGCTGAAAAGAAGGTTGCACATGCAACCATTTTGGTCGCAGTCTGCCCCGTTGCGTGACACCACTCCAGTGTGTTAGCGCAGATTCATGCAGCCACTGACACCTGTTAAGCTGTGGCAAACTAGGCTGGGTAACTTTCTTACATCTTTATCAACTCATACTCATGAGATCACTGAGGCACTGGTGCATTTTTTTGTAAAGATTATTGGCTGTACAACGTGGTTGAAAATGCCAGCTTTATTTGGATGGTGCACACTATAGAGCTACAGTGGGTCCACATGGTAAACGCCAGTGGCTACCAGCTGGATCCTGAAGAAGAGGAGATTTCTGCAGCCACATCAACAACTAAGAAGAGAGCCAGGGAATCTGGTGGCCGTGCTGACCTTCTTTGTCAGACATATGCTTCCAGTGAGTGTAAGAAATTTGAAATGAGTTTTTCCCTCTCCCTGCTACTGAATTTTAAAGCCTCACTATGCAAAGTAATGTATATTCAGAATGTGGCCTAAAAAAGTTTATTTGTCCTTCGAAAATCCAGATCACTTAGAGCAAATGTATTATACACAACTGGTTTCACATTGAGATGTTTTTTCAATAGTCAAGTTTTAAAATTGAAAAATAATGTTCTGAGAAGTTTGTACTTTTTCAGTAAAGAATTCTGAAAAAGTCTTGTATGCCAAACTGCTCATACGATATTCTGCTCACTGAAGCGGAAACATTCAACTATAGGGGACCAAATGCTTTTGCTGGTCTTATAATATTTTGGTGGTTAATTTTGATTTTTGGCTAATTTTTTTTATGCTGTTCAGGTCCTACGAAAGAAGCTGAAGACAAAAGATAACCAGGCAGAGGAGGAGATGGGAAGAATTAAGGAAACAGCCCCAGTGGCAATTACAAAAGGTGTCAATCCACTGACCTGGTGGGCATGAGTGCGAGACAAGCATCTCTGCTGAGAGAGTTTTTTGGAGTGAGTGAGTGAGTTCTGGAGTGAGTGCACAGAGGAGTGCACTCACTCCAGAACACATGGATCAGATTCTTTTTCTTCACAAAAATTTAAAAACAAAAAAAAAGACAAGTAGAATTAATGTTTATGTACACTAGTGCTCTTTATTTCCCTCATACTTTTTGTCTGTGTTTTCAGTGACATAGCCTGTGCATGCATGTTGAATAACTATCCTTTTTTTTGCTCATGCCTTCTATTCAGTTCAGAAAGTGACGAGAGAAATATTTGAATTGATTTTACTTTTTTTGTGCTGTCATTTACTCAAAGCACTTTGTTCGTCTTGTTTTCAATTACAGTGTGAGGTGCACTGCATGTTAGGATGCTTTCAGTATGTTGTTCAAGGAAAACAAGAATAATAGTTTCTTTGCAACATTAGTTTAATGTCACAGTAATTTAAGTGACAAACTTGATACAAGTTAAGTGTATGTGTGTAACACTAGATTTAATTTTCAGTATTTCAAAAACAATTAAACTTGTTTTCCATCATATCTTCCTGACTTAATTTGTCCTTTCAGTTATAAGTAATACTGTGTGATTTATGTACACATTATCTCTATTTTTTTCTCAGTTAAATGTGTTGAATATCGCAATATTGTGAATATATTTTGTGGTATTGCGATCCTA
The DNA here is from genome assembly GCA_030710495.1 of Labroides dimidiatus. Classification (NCBI taxonomy): domain Eukaryota; kingdom Metazoa; phylum Chordata; class Actinopteri; order Labriformes; family Labridae; genus Labroides; species Labroides dimidiatus. The sequence continues at coordinate 12,251,474 of CM061153.1, read as the reverse complement.
TCACATTGTGACCGAAGTATCGTGATGCGTATCGTATTGTGACGTTCTTGCCAGAACTCACTCCTACATGCTGAGAAGCAGAGGGTGCTGGAGATCAGTTCATGCTGTCACGTCAGTCTCCAAACTGATTATGTCCCAATGTGTCACATTTCACTGTTAGTGATGTTGTAACAAATAGTAATAGTTAGATTACCCATTACTGAAAAACAATAACAGGGTTAGAGGTGTGTTATTTTTAATGCCGTTATTCCCAACACTGCAGGTAGCACTGAGTTTTTTTATTCACATCCAACTGAAACGGCTTTGCAAAGCCTTGCCACCAAGCTAACAATGAAGGTAAATGTCTAATAGTAGTGTGCAGAGGAACACAACAAAACCCTAGTGAATTGGATCAGAGCTTTGAAAGCCATTTTCCAGTTTTTATGACATTTTATTTGATCCAGGGTGCAGCAGACTGGAGCACTCATATTGTTACGTCAAGCTCAATAACCAATTCAGATCAGTGATTCTTTGCAGTCCATCTGGCATCTGACACATGCTGACACAGACACTGTTAGCAACATGGCAGGAATAGAAAGTGTTCGGAAATTTGTAATACTAAGAATACTGGTGTGAAAATTTATACTTAAAGGCCCCTGTGAGGACTTTCTAAGTTATCTTGAAAAAAGTTTCACTTCTAGATATACGCCTGAACGTGATCCTCAACTTAAAATGAGATTCTCAGCATCACTATGGGTTATTTCCAAATACTATTTCTTGGATTCCCGATCGGATCGGACAGGACCAGATTTGTTGTTGTTGTTGTTGTTGTTATTATTGTTGTTGTTGTTGTTTTGTCATAATTTCTTAACATACAATACACATTTCATATTCAACATAAGATTGATAATATTATAAATTTTTGTAAATGATGTGGTGTCAAAAATTGTTGTCAGTTTTTCCCTTCATCAAGGTTTTCATCCCATTCTCTATTTTTAATATTTTATTTTTTTAATAGTTATAACATAACATAAAAAGACACAAAAAGACCCCAAAACAACACAAAAATAAAAACAAGTAGGTTAATATGGTGCTCCTCTAAGTGACTGTCAGTCCTATTGTCATTAGGGATGAGCAAGTACACCATTATCTGTATCTGTATCTTTTTACCCATCCATATTATCTGTAGCCGTATCTGTAGTCGAAGGGGGCGTGGCCTAAACAAGGAGTGGGCGTGTTTGTTCGAAAATGGGCGGGACTTAAATCTGAACATTATTTTAAGTCTGAAACTGGCAAGAATTGATTTGAAATGGCTATATTTATTTTCGGCTGTGTTTTATGTACAACTGGTAAAATGTGTATGTAGTGGTGTGAAAGACTGTCTCTTTATTTATGATCTGTGTAAATTTAATAGGTGATTTGTGCAAACATTCAGTGGCAAAAAAATATGCCTTGTTGTTCACTGTATTTTAAAAAACACTGTGCTCAGAATGGGCAACGCTTTCCAACTAACTTTCTCACCAGCCAAACTAAAATCACACAGCCAGTTTAAAAAAAAAGAAAAAAAGACCGGCGTGGAGAAACTAGGGGGACACACGACACAAAGAGTTTACAGCTTTAAGCCTTCAAATAGGTTGCATGTACATTGCAAAACAGTTAATCAAGTAACTTTAAATATAAAAAAAGAACTAAAGAGATGTGAGACAACGAAAACCTTAAAAAAAACGGTCCTGAATAGAAGCAAGAGGCACTGACCAGCGCGACATGAGCCGTGTTCAGCCCCGTCTTGTCACATGCATCGCGTATGACACGAAATAAGTTCAAGAAGTAACTTTAAATACCATACAAACCTCAATAGAGACGAGCAGAAGAAAACTGAGTGAGTAGTACAGAGATTAGAGCAACGTAAACTACAGTCAACTCAAGCAAGCAAGAGAAGTAGTTGCTGTCACTCGCTGCCTGTCTGTGTTTATGTGAAAGAGGAGAGCAGGCACCTCCTCGCTGCAGCATGTGGGTGCAGGGAGGGGGGTGTGCTGTGTGTGACTGGCCAATCACAGAGCATGAAGAGTGAAGACAGTAGTTGTTGATACCCAATGAGGATTCTTTCAGGACAGATACGAATAATCCAAAAAAAAACTCGTGTTGTGCTCGGACTTGGCAAAAATGCATTATCCGTAACGAATACTCGTTTGAAACGAATATCCGGCTCATCCCTAATTGTCATATTACCAAGGTTCCAGTTAATTTCTTCTCTGCCATAATATGTTGACCACTTACGGCTGAAATACACCGGTTGCGTCTGCGTTGCAGCTCCGCTCCGTCAAGGCGCCGGATCAGTTTAAAATCCATTCAAGTCAATGTGTCAACTTACACTGGATCCGTTCCGTTGCGGTTCAGCTGCGTCTCTGGTCCGACAGGTCGCAGCTAATCCGCAGCCATCCTATTTTTGCCGGATGACGGAGCTGTGACGCATAAATTCAGAGTAGAGAAGATCGAGCGGGACAGGAAGTAGTGCACGGAAACTGCATAAAAAGAGCATGAGACTTTCAAAATAAAACAAACCGTGTCTAAACTAGATCGTATTTAGCTTGATTACAATAGCAGTGCTTCACAATGAGCAGAGATACGCGAGTAGTCAACAGGTCAGAGTTTACCAAGGGGAAACAGTGAAAAACATGGACGAGGAGAAGCTTATCATTGAGGTGGAAAACCACAGAATAATTTATGACCCAACACATCCTTTTTATAAAGATAATCTCAAAAAGGAAATGGCATGGAAGAGTGTTTCAAGTGTTTTGGGAGTGAATGGTGAGTAGTATTGTACCGTACAGTTTTTTAGTATTACTGTTTGCTTCAACATTCTCACGGGATCGTGAATTACCGCGAGAAGTACGCGGTCTCGCGACTCCAGCTCTGCGACTTGCCGGACTCGCGACGCAGCCGGTGTAAGTTGACAAACGCAGTCAACACGCAGCGCAGCGGAGCTGCAACGCAGACGCACCCGGTGTATTTGAGGCGTTAGCCCATCTCTTTTCAGATAATTTTATGTCCCCCTTAATTTTATAAGTTAAGCTTTCCATCCTATATATTTGTTGAATAGTTTCTCTCCATTAATGTACCAAGGGAAATGTTTTTTAAAGCCAGTTTCTTGTTATTTGTTTCAGTGCTGCTATACACAGGATTCTTAACAAACACTAAAAATTTTCATTACGGATTTTATCCACGGTTTTACCTAACAATATGAAATCTGTATTTCGGTGAATGGCATCATTGGAGATGGTTTTGATTTCCCTCTGAATGTTATTTCAAAACACTTTTAGCGGAGGACCATACCAAAAAATATGACCAAAGTTTGCATACAACTCACCGCATTCCCTTCAGCAATTGGCATAATCTTTTTTATCATACCTAGCTTGCAGCACTAGTATTATAAAATAACACGATTTTCCATGCATATTCACTCCAATAAGAAGTTGCAGTGGTTGAGTGTACATTCCCATTCATCTCCTTCCAGGTATCCTCAGTTATGCATGTATTAAGTTCTTCCTCCAATCTTAGCTTTGCCCATGTATCTTCAAAATTTTGACTGTTTGTAAAATATTATACACAATTGAAATTTGATGTGGTATTAAAAGTTACTCAAATTCTTTACCAAAAAATTGCACAAGTGGATGGAGATCTCTGCGTGTCTTCCTTCCTGTCTCACAGTTCTGAATTCTCAACTGTAAATATCAAAAGAAGTGGGAGTGGGGTGAATCAGAATGTGTCCTTAGAGATTTAAATGGTATAATTCGGTTTTCACCAGGGCATTGTCCAAATATTGTCGGTCGCTTTTGGGCCCAAGTATTAAAAACTGTGCCCTGTTTGTTAGGGATAAATTCAGGATCTTCTTTAATTTCTCTCAGTACAATTAAGTCTTCTTTCATTGTGCATTTTTTTCAGTTATGTGCCAGATCTTTAAGGGGTTTCTTATTAATCAGTTGTTAATTACTTGTGTCCTTCTTTTAGTCTTTGTACAGAAAGGTAGTTTTTATTGAAACACAGTACATGTATTTTTCTGTAGATCTCCAACTTGCTTCAGAGTTTTTATTTAGCCAGGTACTTATTGATTGTATTTGAGCAGCATAATAATAGTGCATTAGGTTAGGGACAGCGAGTCCCCCTTTTTCTTTAGACATTTCCAATGTCTGTATTTTAGCTCTTTTGTTTTTTCTCATCCCACACAGATTTACTTATCATTTTTTCCCAGTTTTTAAAACTTTTGCACTAATGTACAGTGGTACTGTCTGAAACAGAAATAGGAAGCGAGGAAGTACATTCATTCTAATGGTCTCTATTCTGCTATTCATTGATAAGACAGTTGTTCTCCACCTATTCAGGTCCTGTCTAATTTGTGCCTCTAGTGGATTGAAGTTCACGTGATATAATAAGTTAACATTCTTTGGAATAACAGTGCCCAAGTATTTAAGTATTGACTGTCCATGTCCTGTTTACAAAAGTAGCTATTTTTAATTTCTCTATTGACTGGCTTACCTATTAACATTACTTCGCACTTCTGCATAGTTAGCTTGTATCCTGATGCTGAACTAAAATTACTAAGTACTAATTGCATAAATGCTGGTTGGGATTTTCCTAGGTTTGTAATATACAGGACCACATCATCTGTATATAAGGCCAGTTTGTGGGATTCTTCTGATGTTTTTCAGGACAGTATTGATTTACAGCACGTTGAAGTCTCAATGAGAACACCATGCCATCTGATGATGTTTAGTAGTGAGAAGAGAGATCTTTGTTTTTCTCTGCTGAAAACGCTTTCTGGGATTAACTTTGTAGTGGAGCGCAGATGGCCAAGTGGCTTGTGTTGCGCCCCATATGGTAAAAGGCCCTTGAATGGGCAGTCCAGGTTCAAGTCTGGCCACGACTTTTTCATGTCACTCTCCACTCTCACCCTGTTTTCTACTATATCCATTGTCCTGTCCTCTCACTTTAAAGGTGTAAAAAGCCCCCGAAAAATAACTTAAAGAAAAAACTTTGTAGCAATGGTGGACACTGGAGCTGAACTGTCATACAGAAAAAGGATGTCAGCGCATAAGAAAGCTAAATGGGAGATTGATCAAGCTCAGGCCAAAGGCTAAAACACAGGCTAAGTTGTTTGTGATAATGTTCATTGCAACCCACATGCAGCAGTTATACTGCAGTGATCTGTTCAAACTTGAGAGTCTATCAATAAAATGAAGAGTGAGGTTAAGTTATCTCTACTTGGTAATTGAGCAGGAAATAAAGATTCCCTAATGTTATATGTTAATCTATGTATAAGTCAGACACTGAGCAGGATAATCGGGCTGATTTTTGTCCAGATCTCCCTCTTACAATCAAAGTCAGCAAAGGCCCCATTGTCTGATGTTTGCAAATGACATTGTGTCTGAATTTCTATGGCGTGGGGTGTGTTAAGAGTGAACTTGTCTGGTCTGATCCATGACAAAAAGGACGTCTGGTTGGCAAATTTCTTTTTTATTTATTTATTTATTTAAACTCTGTAGTTTAGAAGATATTGGCATCATGAGTTTGCCCAATCAGAAGCACAGCTCTACTGAATAGCAGGCAAGCTCCCTATAGCTGTTAATGTGGAGGCTCAAAGCCCGCCCCATTTCCAGTTTAGCTCATCTATGATTTGCTATAAGACTCCATATCAGAAACGGATAGGTGATGTTACAGATATTATGTCCATTTATATAATCTGTCTGTACTTGAAATAAAGGAAGACAAGAAGTATCAGACTACTGATATGTTTATAAGAACATTTTTGTACATCCAAAATATTTCAGGAAACTTATTTTAATCAGGACTGGGTAAAAAAAAAAAAAAAATTCTCAAAATAAAATAGATTCACATTTTTAAGATTTGAAATCTATTCATAAACTACATATACAGTGCTGCTTTAAAGTTTGTGAACCCCAAAGGTTTTTTGTAAAAAAAACATTGAAATAATCTATCAAATGCACATCCAAATCCCAATTTGTAAATAAAACATTTTCAAATAATGGACATACACAAGGAGATATTTTCATTATTAAATTCATCAAAGTGGATTATTTGACAACAACTGAGAATTTAATACGTGTAAAGTATGTGAACCCTTGTAGTTAGTAGCTTGTGGCTCCTCCTTTTGTTGCTATTACTTTTACCAAGCGTCTTCTGTACCCACTAACCAGTCTCTCACATCTGCTTGTGGGGATTTTTGCCCACTCCGCCTGGCAGAACTCTGCCAGTTGAGAGAGGTTGGAGGGACACCTGGCATGTACCACCTTCTTAAGGTCTTGCCACAACATTTCAATCAGATTAAGGTCTGGACTTTGACTGGGCCAATCAAGAGTATGGATCCTCTTCCTCTGAAGCCATTCCTTTGAACTTGCTGGAATGCTTTGGGTCATTGTCTTGTTGCATATTCCATTTTCATCCCAGCTTCAACTTCTTGGCTGATGGCAGGAGATTCTGGTCAAGAATTCTTGATAGGCCTGAGAATTCATGGTTCCCTGGATAATGTGGAGTCGTCCAAGTCCAGAAGAACAAAAGCAGCCCCAGACCTGTACATTTCCACCCCTATGCTTCACTGTTGGGAGGAGGTTCTTCTCTTAAAATGCAGTGTTGACGGTTTTGATTGCAACCAAATAATTCTACTTTGGACTCTACTGTCCAGAGGATCGACTTCCAGGAGGCCTCGGTTTGTCCAAGTGCTCTCTGGCAAAGTTGAAACGGGCAGCTTTGTTCTTTTTTGAGAGCAGAGGCTTCATTTTGGCAACCCTCCCATGAATGCCATGGATATTCAATTTTCTTCTGAAGACACATGCACATTTGTCCCAGATGCTACCAAGGAGGTCTGCAACTCTCTGGAGATGATTTGTGGGTTGGCTTCTACCTGATTTATTAGTTTTCTGGTGCTTCTGGGTGATATTTTTGATGAGTGTCCACTTCTAGGCAGAGTTGCTGTAATGTTGAAGGCCTTCTATTTATAGATGATTTGTCTTAAAGTGGATGGATGGATGGAGCTGGAATCTTTTGGAAATGGTCTTATATCCTTCACCAGACTGATGGGCTGTCACTACCCTCTTCCTTATGTCATTAGATATCTCCTTCCCTCTTGGCATTGTTGATCTGTATGGACCTAGAGTGGTTTACGTAACAAACTTTATTGAAGTTAGTTACTTATGATCAAATTACGGCAATGCAGCAGTTAATCACCTGTTTCAGCGTGTTGCCCTGCTTCAACATGTAGTATAAATCCTGATATTACTCCTAATCTTGAAGATGATGATGCCACTTACGTCAGTCAAGCATTAAAATCAATTCATTGTCGTGAGAAGATGAGCATCTGAAAAAAAAAGCTTTTTTTTTGTGAATCATTTTTTGAAATTATGAACAACAGTCTGTCCTGTTTTCATGCTGTTAAAACCTCACACTGGTGGCAGAGGTAACAAGGAGGAAAATAATTATGCAAAGACAAAATCAATATTGAATTGAATCAAATTGGATCAGGAATCAAATTTAATCAGGACCTTGTGAATTGGAATCAAATCGATTCAGACAGTCAATACCCAACCCTTATTTTAATTCATGTCATAACTTCAAATTAAAGTGAATGTGGAAAGTAAAATCAATAAATGGTGGCTTTCTAAACTTCATATGTAATCAGATTGTAATAAAACTAGACAGTGTTTTAAGTGTTTTAAAACCCATCATTGAGAGTTTATCAAAGGATGGTTATTATGCATAATGGACAGTACAGTAACAATAAAGAGGGGAAGAGGAAGGAGTTTTATAGTGAAAAGTTTTCTTCCTTTTCCCCAAATGACAACCATTGATTCACAGATTGATTTTCTCTGTGTGAGCAGACAAATAAAGACGACTGATGCATCCAGGTGCATAGCCGTGTGTGCATTTACCGTATTAACATTCCTTTCAAATAGCCTGGTTTACTTGCAGACTGAGAGTAAATGCCCATCATGGGATGTCCCTGTGGTGATATCTATCTCCTGCTCAGCAGAATCGTTGCTCCCCCAATGGTTTATTGAGGAAGGCTCATGAGCATGTCAAACACCTGCTGTTAATGTTATTATCAAGTACTCTATGTACCGTTGGATTTTCTTATTTGTGCCTCACCAAGGTGGAGCTCAGGTTAAGTTTATTTCCAGCTGGAGGAGAATCCTCTGCAAATATAACAGCAATCAGAGTTTGTTCCATTTTAGTGACGGGTTGAGTTTGATGTTTTTACTCCTCATAATGTTGAGAAAGGTGAGCAGCTAACAGAGTTGACCTGTAGAGATAAGCTATATAGAAGTTATTCAGCCAAGCAATAAAGTCATAATTGTTGTGTCAGGGGCTGGACATTATTAAAGATTTTACAGATCATCTGGTGACTGATTTTTTTAATATAAATATTTATCATTTTATAGCGATGATTACAGACTTCTTTGAGATTTTTGTTGCAGATACAAAGATCTTCATGACATTGATTTATCAGTCTACGTCCTGATTTCTACCCTGTTGAAGGAAGTGGAAACTACTTCAATGTAATTTATATCACATCATATTTTGTTTTAAAGAAAAAAAACTCAATCTAAATTTTCTTTTTCACTGGGTTGCTGTTGATTATGCTTTGATCTTGCCTTCACCGTTTTTAATTGCTCCTATGAAGTGTTTATTCATAAAATGTCTTCATCCTCACCTCTGAAAGGTACTGTAAGTGTTCCTTTGATATTGATTTGCCTAAAATCCCTAAATATGTTATACAGCTTTTGCCAGGGTTTGCCTTTGATGCTTCATTGACAGGTCATTGAGTTAATGAGCTGGTTGCAGCCGTGGAAAAGCAATTGACTGATTTTGAAGCCTATCAGCACTGCAAGGAATGATCTGCATCATCAACATTTCCAAAGGACTTTGTTTCAAGCAAGAAAAAAAATCTGATTTGTATGCAGTGTGAATTTCAGCTAGGACTGCACACAATGCAAACTGGATTTGTAAACAAGTTATGAGCAGAAGAGGGGTTTCAGTGACCCCATTGTGGGATTTCAGTGGAGCTCACGAGCAGGTGGGTGTTTCCAAATGCATACAACATAAACTAGATAAAATGCTTTATTTTTCCTTGAAAATGTGCTGCGCGGAAGCTGTAGCCAGGTAACCTGTAGCTATCTTGACCTTGATGAGATAGATATTCAGGATGGTGTACAGACCTTGGTTAACCATTTGTGTTGCTGTGCTTGTTGTTGATGTATTGCCACGTGATGTTTGTTCTCTATCGTCTCTGTAGTCTTTGCAGCTGTCACTGCCTCATATCTACACCTACAAACTGTTGGAAACAAACAAACACCCACTGTCCTTGATTAACATGACTGAAATGGTTTAGGATCTTTTTTTATATATATTTACAGCCTTTAGTGTATTTAAAGCATCCACTAATCACAGAGAACTCAAAGAATTGAAGTGAAGGCATCCAACCAACATCACTTTGACTGCCTCTCTGAAATGATCAAATATGACCTGGCTGCTCTTAATGGCTTCTGATTTACAGTATTATCCCTTCTCACGGTGGGCTTACCTCAGTCCAGGATTTCATATCAGCATACACAGCAAATTAATTAGAGCTGTAATTGATCAATTAACCGCCATGCAGAGGTTGAACAAAGCAAGTGTAAACATAAGTATGTGCATGTGGCTCAGATTGAATACCTGCCATGTTTCTGTGTATCAGCCTGGGAGTTCATGTTTTGTATGTTGACAGAAAAGGACTGTGTGAGAGAAGTGAAACCTTTTGTTGTGTTACTCGGCTCCGTCCTTGGCTTGTTGCTTTCTCTGGCTGTTTCACGTGGTCATGCGTTCCCTCTGGAGAAGCTTAGATAACCCCATTAGAGCCTTTACTGATTCTATGGCTGTGTAATTTACAATTTTACTCCCCTTTGTGTTACTTTGTGTCCTTCATCACCCTCTGCACCTGTGAGGCATTACCAAGCTCAGGGATTGCCTTATCAACGCCTTTGTTCCCACCGGAGCTGGTAATGAATGTGGGAATTTGAGCCAGTTGAAATGGAGCATCTCCCCATGAGACAGGCTTAAGTTTTAATTAGCAAACTTAATGGGGCAGGGTGGGATCAACAAAGTGGGAGACGGCGATACAAAGGGAAAAGTCTCCCGCTGAAGCTAATGAGACTCCTGATTATGACGTATATAACCCCAAAAGATTTATTCCAAGAGTGTTGTGCCACGGGGTGATAGCCAGTCATGTCTTCATCCTTTTGTGGTGGAAACACAGCCTTGTATCAAACTAAAGGAGCCTCTCTCAGGATGGTGGCTTATATGCTGTCATAGCCGTCTCTTTTGAGAATGAGCACTGGCCCTTGATCTTTATTAATCTACCTAATCTCAGATGATTACTCATTTGAGCTCAGATGGTATCAAAGTTATCAGTTAGGTAACCTAGTTAAGCCTGATGGTATTAAAGATGACTTATCTTGCCAATCTCTCTCCTACTTCTGAGTGGCCAAGGGACCAGCATCAGTTACATAAGAGCTGTTTTTCAGCTGATGGCTATGTACCCTTCTTTTAATGATTTATAACCCACTAGTGAGTGTCAGCCGTGCACTGCACCTGAACATTGCTGAGCAGAGACAGCCTCCAGTTCCTTTCAATTTCTAACCCTGTAATGGCAGTCCTGTCCTTGTTCTACTCCTAACTGCATACGAGAGAACAGACAAGTTTAAAAGTAAAGTTTGCCAAGGAGACGATGGGAAACCAACACTTGGGAATCGGTAGCAAGAAGCTACTTCTTGTTAACTTAAAAACAAAAAAATGAAGTAAAGGAGCTGGTTAGATTGGTGAAATTGCTGCTACGGGCTCAGAGTGATAGATCAGTGAGAGCTGCCCACAATCCCCATCCAACAACAAGACCACAAAATGAATTTTGTGTTGCTGTGATTGTTTATTTTGTTAGTTTGGAGAGATGGGGCTGTTTCTCTAAGGGTTGCTGTCTGATATCCTCAAAAGCAGATGATTACTGCCCCCTCAGATTCCCATGTGCTCTCAAACAATCTTCCACCTCAGACACAATATAAGAATCCACTGTTTTAAAGTCACATTGCATAATTTATCCTTTTCTCTCAATCTTTTGTTGGGCAGGTCTCTGGACAGAAGTCTGCAGGCAGCTCAACATGGTGCAGGAGGGCAATGACGGTCTGAACAAAGACATGGTCCTTCCACCGATCCAACAGAATAGACCCGCTGTAAGAACACTGCCTGCCTCACGTACTCCAGCTGTCAGCTCCCACTTTCTCCATGTGAACTCATCCCAAACTCTTTGTTCTTCACAATCACCAGAAAACATGCACAGCTTCATGTGATTAATTGTGTTTGATGTTTTCCAAATCACAGTATGTGGTTCATCTGTGACTCATCCTGACCCAACAGAAAATGAAGAGAATTTAATGGAATTAATTTGAATTTTTTTGGGGGGATATATGCACATTTGTTTAGTTGCAGTTAAATTTGAATATTGACAGAAGTCTCATTTCTGTGTATTGGATTTTGGAAGTGAGCCTGGGGGAAGCTGGCATTGCTTGTAAAAAGACTGGAGGTTGGTGGGGTGGGGTGGAGGGGACAACTTTAAAACAGAAAAGGCTCAACCAAGTCAGCTAGCATGGGAGAGTTAGTGAGAGAGCAGCATCAATTTTGGCATGTTGTGTGTCGTATTTGTCTTTACACATGAATGCCAACTAATAAAAGCCACCTTTTTGGTTTTTATAGTGTCTGTAGCATTTGATGATGGCAGCTCTAAACATTTCAATATATTTTTAGTCAGTGGAAGTAATTTTTTCAGTCCATTCCTTCTTTAACCTAATTTAGTTAGCCCATTGGAAATTTAAATCAAAGTTGTACAAAAGTGTTTGAATCTGCACAGCAACATTTCCCTTTCTTCACATTTTTACCTGTGTAATCTTTGGATTCCTTACGCAAAGTGGGCTTCCTTACCTAAAGTGGGCTTCCCAACACAAAGATTATCAGATTGTCAGATTGGGTGACAATCCAGATTGTCCTGTGAAGAGAATTTTTTTAAGAGCAGTTTCCGTTCCATGATTGCATGGAACCATTAAAATTCACAGCAGCAAGAATAATTAATGTCTGTTATTTTAGTAGCTGGTTTTGGCTCTGTCGTAGAAGAGCATGGGGGGAAAATAATCATGAGTGAAAATGAGAAAAGAAAGTAGTGAGATATTTTCACACGTTGCAACATTAACGCTGTGCCCATCAACTCATTCCGCCTGTTACAGGAATGCATTGCTTATTTCTTGCCAGACAATTACTGCTCAGGATTTTAAATGTCTAACAGGCGTTTGCTCACTGCACATTGTCTAATTAACAAAAAAAACAAAACAGTAAGTCCATCAGTTTCCATTAACTGTCCTGTATTCTGAGCGACATTTTAGTACATCTTTCTTTTATGTATGGAACTACTTCTGACCTTTATAAAATATCCATACGTTCTGTCCTTTTGTTTGTGTAAGGATCAAACAAACGAGATACAAATCTTGCTTTTCCTAACCACCTCCAGACTCGGGCTCTGAACCTGACAGACTTTCATCCGTCTAATTTAAGTTCTTCTGGCATTCGGGGGCAGATTTAGGATTGAGGAAGATCAGGGGCTTAGCCTAGATGAGTGATGGAGTTTTTTAGCATGTGCAAGAAAATGAGATGTGGTATAATTAAAAAAGCACTAAACTTTCAAATTCTGACTACCTTAAAGAAGACAAAAAGCACGAATAACACCTATTTGTAAGCAATTACAATAATTGTAAGCAAAAAATAAAAAACAAGAGGGCTACAAAGTTTGACTATATAATTACACTACTCACAATAAGTTAGGGATATTTTGAGGTGTTTGTTTCACTTCAGTGATTTTTGGGATACCCCCATGTCACCTTGCAGAAATGCCGGTAGCACTTGTGGAGGGGACATCCCTACTATTTCATTAAAATTAATACCAAATGGGAAAAGCACTCATGTAAATAACGATATCCTCAACTTATTATGAGTAGTGTAATATATAAAACATCTGTCTCTTTGCTTTCTGCACAATTTTTATGACCAATTTCCAATTCTCTCATTCATTGATTTGATTAATTACATAAATGCAAAGACAAAGGTGTGTTTAATAGCTATGACACTACTCGTTTTCACTTGTTACTCGGTTATACAGAGAGCTTCAGCCTCTTTGTTATTCACTTATTTTTTATAATTATTGTCCAAGCTTGTTTGGATTCTTCCCATGTAACCACATATGTAGCATTATCTTGCTATCATTCACTTTCTTGAACGTTGAACCCTTTACCAATAAGATTAACAAACTTGAATCATCACGGGTTTCACCACAGCTAGTGTTGTTGTCATTCTGTTGCAGTACTTTTTGTCAAAAAACCTTCCTAACATCCATGTTTACATAAGTCTCCCCATGCAAGTGTCTCGGGCAGTTGCAGTATGCAGGTTGCTGATCGGTATTGCATATTACTTCTGAGAGTTTTTTTTTTTTTTTTTTTCCCAGATCCAGAGCTTTTCAGTAAACATCCGGGGCTTGAGCCCAAGTAGCCACCCCTAATCCCCGCCCATGCTGGCCTTCATGTCTTCTTCTTGTTTGTATTTCCTGTTGTGTTGTGAATCAATGGAGGGCTTTGTGGCAGCTGAATGTCTCTGTTGTCAGAAACAGAAATGGAAATGGTACACTTGGAAAGACATACAAATCCATCCATCATTTTAACATTGTTAAAATGCCTTAATGAAGTCAAAGTGAATTTTGCCATTTTTAATGCGATTGTCTCATTAGTGTCAGTAATTCGTTAAGCCAATTTAGTGACTAGCATTCCTCAGTGTGATTTGATCCAGAAAGTTGAGCTCTCCTGCTTACAGTGTCATGCCAGCACTGTCTCTGTCTCAGGATGTATCGTGTACGAGTGACCTCTGCCCTACGGACATGAGCTAGTTTAATCTTTTTCTTCTTTTGTTCTGATCTGATATTTTTCACAGAGAAGTTTGAATATGGGTTTAGACTGATAAATCTAAAGCTTTGCCTTCACACGTTTATGAGCTGTTGTCTTCTTCACTCTCATTTGGATGAACTAGCAGGTGAATTTGAATAACAAATAGCTGTCTCTTAGCTTTGTCATCACTACTTAATCTTCAAAGTGACCTCCTCTTAAAAGTCACTACTTTTGTCAGTTTCTCTGGTCCCTGGAATCTATCATCATGAATTAAGGAAAGCAAAGTGTGAGTGTTAGGTCTAACAAGATGTATGAGCTCATTTAGAATCAACTTGGTTATCAGTCTAAATCCAAGCACCCCCTTAACACACATACAGTACATGCTTATTAATTATCATTGTGGCTGTTTGTTATCATAACAAATATTTGTACATGGACCACCAGTCAACTTGCTGCAGGATACCTTAAGTCTGGTTTATTAGTATACAGCACACAGTGTGGCCTGTTCCTCAGTGCAGGAGCTGTTCATGTCTGATGTGCACTGATTGCCTGATACTGACTCTCATATGGACCCTCCATTAATATTTACTGCACTGCAACTCATTGCATGCTGCTGTGAGCTCTGACTTAACCCAATCACAGCAACAGAAATCATAACGAAAACAAAATAAAATCAGGAGCAAGGAATCCAAACAGTATGGCTGAATGATTTTAGAAAAATATCTAATTGTAATATTTTTGGACCAACGTTGGGACTATGATTTAGCATGGGATTTTTGGGGGGAAGTGTTTATCTTCTGCATTATTCACTAAACACAAGCAATAAATCATTCATTAGTATGACCAACACGACAAAGGACACTGTCAACATATAAACAGTTCTTTCTTTGGTGGTCTGGGTTTTAGCCATGCAGTTATCATACTTGGCCTTGTGGTTCTTTCTTAAATGCTGGAACAGGCTTGTGGTGTTGCTCCTTGTTGTAGCCATGACAGCGAGGCATGTTTTGCACAATACCTTATGCTGTGGTGCATCTTCTTTCAGGTCCGGACAACTGACATGTTATTCCTCTTTGATACCAAAGTCGCCTCTTCTGTGTCCTCTCTTGGTTCTTCTGCTGAGGCCATTTTTAAAGATGTCAACAACACAACAACAAATCAAAACTTAGCGTGGCTGAAGTTGTTTTTATCATCCCCCACTCACACACACACACACACACACACACACACACACACACACACACACACACACACACATACACACACACACACACACACACACACACACACACACACACACACACACACACACGCGTCTGATTCTTCTTCAGAGATTTTTGGCCGTTGGCAAACCAGATGAAAGGTGTATTACTGCCCCCTACTGCATACATGTCATGTAAGGTTGCGTCTGTGTACATGAAAGGTTTATTTAATTATTTTTTTATCCCAGCCTTTGCAATTTGAAAATTCCAACATTGCGATATTGGTTTAATTCAATTAATCGTTCAGCCCTACTCCTGACAGTCAAACTTCTATTTTTGGCGTTGTTTGTTTGCAGGCTCTGCTGTATCACTGAGGAGCCGTGAAATCAGATGTAATCCAAATATTGCAGCATGGCTTGTTTTTTTGTATCAGAGGGCCAGTTCACTGATAGTTCCAGCTTTGTAGCTTTTCCTTCACAATAAAGAAGGATTTTACAAATGCTCAACTGTTCAGCTGTGTAGCAAGCCAATGTTATTACACTTTAGAGGCTAGTTTGTTCAAGTGGGTAGAGTTGTATCCTTTTGTGTGAGGATGAATTGCTGTGTGATTGTGTCTTCTTTGATACCACAGCTCTGCTGTTAAAGCAAGGTCATTGCCAGGTACTTGTTTACATAAAAACAATTTAGATCAAAACCCCAGTGACATAAAAAGCAGAGGATCAGTGTCTCTCATTGAAATGTGTTTTGGGAAATTAGATTCTTAGACTTTACATAAACTACAGAGAGGAAATTTTATGTGAACAACATGTTCAGAAGAGTTAAGGCCCACATTACTTTTTTCTGTGATATTTTTGGATGTCAAATGTAATCTATCAAAATAAAAGAAATTTAAAATTTGGTGTTGTTGGTAGAGGTCTGGGTGTCATTGGCATCCACTGAGCCGTGCAGTCTTGTATTTAGAGTATTTCTGGTTGTTTTGAAGCCAGAAACTCTTTCAGGGTTATTTTGTCTCATGATGTTCTGTAAACAAAACAATGTGTTTCCAAACAGGTTCAGTGGTGAGACAGTCAGTTCAAATTTAAAAAAAAAAAGTAGTTTAGGAAAATTGTATTGTAAAAGTCTGTGATTCAATCAGTGGGCCTGAACTTTTTTGAGCAGTATATAACCAGTTACTGAAGTAAGTGTTTGGTACTGGAGTAAGTTATGGTGGCATAAATGTGAAGAACTGTCCATGTTTGTTGTGGGTTTGTCTCTCATTTGGAATATCTCATTTATCCAGTTGAAATGTAGATATAGTACGTTGTTTCTAGCCTTTCTGAAGTGATACTTTTTCCTCTCTTCTTTTTAGCTGTCGTGGGAACTGAAGATCAAGAAGAAGCTGAAGATAGTGCTTCCCTGTCTGGGCAAGCTCAGACCAATTGTTGGCCAGTGCTGCAACCAGTGCACCCCAGGCAGTCTGGTGAGTGAGCAAACCACAGGCTGGAGAAGGTTAAGAGAGAGAGCAAGCAGCGGAAAGTAAAGGTTAAAATCAAATTAATCAAATAAGGGGGGATAGCTGTATGTTGATAGCATTCAACAAATCTCATTTGTGCTGGTGATTTGCTTCCAAGAAACCAACTCTAACCTAGTCTGAAAACACAGTGACCTTCATGACACATGCATGACTCATACAATGTGCTGCTTTATCACAGCACAATGCCACAGATGCTGCAAGTTTTGAGTGAGCGTGACCACGGGAATGTTTTTTGACCGTGAAGTGAACTGCCAGCCCATGACCTGCAAACCCCTTTTATTCACCTGCAAGATTGTTTGAGAGCAGCCAGCCCGTCAGCTGTGATAAAACGGTACATTTTTGAGCTGCATTTTATGTGACCAGTTCAGGTCACACTCGTGGTACAGCTGTGCTGTTAAGGCTATATCCTGAGACAGTATGGCACACAGGGAAGGTAAATCTATACTGCAAAGAAATGCTCACAGGTACAGGCTGAAACACATTTGCACAGAATGAGCAAGAGATATTTTATTTTGTAAAACTAGAGTGGAAAGAGACATGCTCCCTTTTTTCCGCCTCTTTGTTCAATTCTGAGTTCAATGAAATGGACTGTGCCCGCTTGAGCGCCTTCTAGGTTGACATTACCACCCACGTCATCTGTCTTTGTTTGTTCTCTCGTCATGGTTCAGAGCAAGAAACTTGGACCAAACTCCTTCCTCGGCTTCCACAGTGTGCTCAGTGTCAATGAGACTCACACTAGGTATTGATGATATCCACAGTTTGTCCCTACACACACACACACACACACCCATGAACAGTTTCTGCCTCTTCATTTTTGTTTTCTGTTGTAGGTATCGAGGCTGGTTGGTGCGGAGGGTGTGCTGCCTGCTGTTTGTGAGTGGGCGCAAGGTTTACGCAAGTCCTGTTAGCAACAGACTTGTGAGAGTCTGTCAAAGCAACAGGTACCTGAGGCCAACAAGGAGGTGGTTGAGGAGGAGCGATGCCAAGGGGGAGTAAATAAACGATAGGGAGAGATATAGAAAATGAAACCAGTTCGAGGAGGGAAAGAGAAAGGAAGAGAGGCGATAAGAGACTTAAACAAAGATACAGAAAATGAAAGCTATCATGGGGTCTGTGCAGAGAGAATGAAAGAGGATAACTTTGGAAAGTCGTCACACTCTTCTTATCTCTGTCACAAAGTCTCCAGTTTGTGTTTGTTGTTCCCTCTCTCCCTTGGCATAATTGAATTTAACCTTTACGTAACCTCTTTACTCATGGATCTAGCTGTTGTTGTCTTACTGGAAGGAGGGTGTTTGTCAGTGTGGAGCACAAGAGAGGCTTTGAGTTGTGTTATCCCTGCTGTCCTGTGACCATGTGTTTCAGGGTGACAGAGGCGCTCATAGCAGAGAATAAAGCACCTGAGGGGGGAGACAGCCAAAAGCAGGCCAACCTCCTCTCACCATGCCTCCCTCTCATTAACACCTGCATCTCTGCCGGCCTCTTACGGTGTGTGATTGTTTATGTGTGGGCCTGTGGGCAAAGACAGGGATCAAATATTGTTTTTTGACTGTTGTGCACTCTGCAGCTGTGTCGCTTAAAAACAGGGTAAAAGAAAATACACGAGATCTGTTCGACAGTGTCAGAAGCCATAATTAAATGGAGCCCTATTTTCTATTCAAAGTCCATTTTACAGCCCAAAGACATTAAAAACCTCTATAAAAAATTCAACAAGTAGGAAAGAGGCTGAAGAGAAACGTTTCATAAAAATTGTCTCTTTTCCTATTTATTTCTCTGCCAAAAGATAGCAGCTTTCAACCTGAGTTCCGAACCACATATGATTGGCACGTTGACATTTTGTTCAAATATATCTATAAAAGATTTTATTTTAATTTCAATGTAGCCAGAACTTTGTATAGCTTATTCCTCAACACCACACATTGCGGCCATGTCGTGTCATATCATCGTTTATTTTGTGCTGAACATGAAAATTCTAGTTTATTTTCAGTCAGTAGCACACACACACTGTCCCACTGGAGTAAACATTATCAGATAAACATATCAGCGAACAAAAGTTACACCATGTGACAGATGATTCATCCATTTTTTTATGAATCTGGGGGTTTCCAGGTTTTAAAAGTTGACCTCCTTGGGGCTCAAGATGGGAGTAAAAAACAGGTTGAATCAGTCAGTTAAACTTTTAGAAACAGGCTTCTGACCTTTGTATTTTCAGGGGATCAGTTGAACTTGTGAGCAGAGTGTATAGAATACTGATAGCCTCATGTTGTGCCACAGCAAAGAGCTTCTCTGGAATTTCTTTAGAGGACAAGAAGACAGAACAGAAAAAAAGTCTTCCTTTCTGTTTATCAGTCATGATACCAAACACAGAAAGCAGCGTAATTAGCACTTACTCGAGATGGACAAAGAACATGACTTCAAATGCTCTCATCTTTATAAATATGTTGTCAAACTTTGTCACCGGTTACATCACTGAGGCACAGTAATTAAATTTCTCTGTGAGGAATTCGTTCTTATTTCTGTATGAATGGGCTTGTATCTTTTGATGTTTTTTAAATGAGAAACAAAGTTTTATCCAAAAGAGATGCTCAAAACCAAGAGAATGTCCAAGCCAGTCTTTGGAAGAGTCCGAAATGACGGTCATCTAACATTGTGAAATTGACAAATCCAGTATAGGACCTTGGATCCAAAAATAAGCCGTCCTTTCTGGCTTTTTATTGGTATAACAGGAAAAAATAATAATTAAAAAAAGAATACAAGAAGAGAAAAAACACTGCTGTCTCTGAGTGAAGCAACCTTAAAATTAAAACATGAACGTTTTCAGAAAGTGCACTAGTCATGTATGTTAGTCAGATAGAAAAACTGTTTACACATGACACTCTCTCAGGCATCCATCACACACTCCAAGATGACTGACAGTTGTTGAAGCAAAAAACTTGTCAGTGGGCAGTGGAAGAAATGTAGCACACCTGGATTGCTCCTGGCAAAAGATGTGTGATTTAGAACTGAAGTTGGGTATTTTGACTGGCAGGTCTTAAGAGCCTGTTCCTGCAGACACAGACAGCATTAGATTTCTGTAAATATCTATTAAATCGCAATTGAAAGTTCAGGTTTTCCCCTTGAGAAACTTTCCTGGCTTTCCTTTGTATCTCTCTTTAAAACCTGCCCTCTTCTGTCCTTCTTTTCTTCTTCACTCCCTGCTCCTCATTACAACCTTAGCCTTGATCTTTAAGCGCAGCTGTCACCTTTACACGCTGTTCTTTATCATTTTCTATTGTTAAAACTTTCTCCATATCATCAGTTTCTTTTTATCCTTATCCCTTCTCTCATTTTATTCTCTAACTCCCATCCATCAAATTTACATGTTTTCAGACTGAGTTTCCTCTTTCTTTTATAAAGCCCTCCTGCACTTTGCATCTCGTTATTTCGCTGCAATTTTTTAGCCTCATTACTATCTCTCGATTATTCCATTGGGGACATTTTCCTTCTTATCTCAAGCTATTAATTTTACCGTCTTCTTTCTCCCTCATTTCTGTACATCTCTCCACCTACTCTCCTCCCCTCTCTAGGTTCTTGGGCTGGTTGATGCTGAAGATATTTCCATCCATATTTTACTGTGTCCAACTTGACCTCAACCATCTGCCGGCTTTGCAAAGAGCTTCCAAAGAGGTGAATGTACCCACACATACATATAAAGACAGAAGGTCTGAAACCTTTTAAATGTAGATGATTAAAAGTGACCTTAACTTCTACTCAACTCTTCAGAAAGGGGGAGCTTGCGTTGAATTTTAACACAGATCCTTTGATGTTTTGGCTCTGCTCTCAGGTGTGAGACAGGGCTGTGCTCAGCCCCTCTAATGAGCTGGTACACAGCTTTAGCCTTGTTTTTACACATCCACTTCTGAACATTTCAAGGTAAACAAAATCTGAAGAACATTTTTCATTGAGGAAGAGCATCCAAATGTAGCGTTACTTGTTGCAGCCTTTTAAAACGCACCTCTTTGCTGTCTTACTCTTGATTATTATCATTTATTCTCCTAAAGACTTCACAACTCTAATTACATGGTTGGCTAGATAAATACAAGTCAATAAGTCTGAATCACACTTCTGTCGCAGAGGTTCAAGATGGGCTTGAATGAATTCAGTGAACTATGTCCTCGGCTGAGATCTCACTGAAATAGATTAAATTACACAAAGGAAGGCAAAGCCACCAGGAAATGTTTCTGAAGATGCTTTCACTTTCAAAGGTTGTCTGTACGTTGTCACTGCCTATTCACAATTCCTATTCATGTGCAAAGCTTCCCTGTTGTTGGTAAGTAATGGTGTGTCCAGATGCATTTTATTTTAGACAAGGAAACAGGCACACTCTTTTCCTACTAAGTAGGTTAAAGTGATTGGCTATATTTAATCCACTGGCCTGCATTCATTCCTTTAATGCAAAATCAAAGTGTCAGTGCTGCTACCTTTTATTGTCAGATTGATTTCACACTTACAGTCTGTATGCCTGTATGCTCTCTCCATGACCTACGTCTTCATCTACATGGCTGCTTCTTTATCTCCTCCATGTTTAAGCCTGAAGGGGATTGTGTGGGCTGTCTTCTTATTTCAAATACTACTGGGCCCCTTGGCCTTTTTTTCTAATATATGCTTTTACAGCCAGCGATTTCTCATGATTGCAATCATTGAAATACCAATTTTATTGACTGTGTTATACTGCTGCTGACTCCTCACTCTTCTCAACCAGCTGTTTGGGGCAGTGAGTGATCATCAGCTGTGTCAGACTGTGGTCATTTTCTTTACCACTGACAATCTGGTAGCAGCTATTGATGTATTGATGTGAAGTCATTTAAGTGTTTGATTCTCATCCTTCCTGCCAAGAGCATAACCAGCAGACTGAGAATAGGGCTCATTCCTGACATGCATCACTTTGGGGTCATTCTCATTCCCACAGAGGATTTATCATTTTCGTCTTCCTTCTTTGGCTGCAATCAATACAAATTCACAGTTGCTCTTTATCTCCTAATTGAGTGATGTTCCAAAAATACAGGGATACATTAATGCTGCACAGTTATGCATGTGGTGATAATCACAATTATTATTTTGATCAATATTGAGCAATCCACAATACCAAAAAAATTAAAGATTTTATTAACTTTGTTTTTGAATCATGTGTTGTTTCTTTATAAATGATCTTGATGTGCCTTTCTGTATCTGAAGCAGAGTTTTAAGCCTATCGTCAGTGGGTACCACAGCCTGAATTCAACCTAGCAAGAGACAAACATACAATATGTGCTGTTAAAGAAATTAACTACTCAGGCTAAAACTGTTTTTGCACCAGGCTATAGACATGTTTATTTTTGCTGTAAAGATAAGCTTTATAAATGAGTGTGTGTATGGTTGCCGGTGCTTCCAGAGTGGACCCTAGATTGTAAAATTAATAGATGTAGTGTATCGACGTCACCCGTCTGTGTCTGAAACAGAATTTTGAAGCAAAACAGCCAGCTCATTGAAAATGAGGCGGGCTTTGAGTCTCCACAGTAACAGCCATAGGGCGCCCAGCAGTCACGTGATCTGAGCTGTGCCTCTGACTTGACGAACTGGTGATCTTAATATTGTCTAAACTGCCGAGTAAGAAAAGAATTCCTCTCCTCGTACAGTCCATGCCATAAGTGAACTTAGCGATTCAGACGGGAGTCATTTCTTGTACCAGGCTGTAAATATGCTCATTACGGCTGTGAAAACAGCTTTTTTTTTGGCTTTGTGTGTTTGTGACTTGTAGTACTTCCAGAGCCAGCCTCAAGCGGACACTCGATGAACTTCAGATTTTAGCACTTCCGTATTTTCTCATATTTTCAGACCGGAGGTGGCTGCTTGGAGTAGACTCTCAAAAGTTTTTCATCAGGACTGCATCAGCCTCATTTTTCAAGGCTGAAGGTTTCCCGTATATGAAATCTTTGGAATTTAAAACGAGCACAGCCTTGAGCACTTAGCAGTACAGTGTAGCAAGCATATAATATTGCAGCAGTATCGTGTTGTATGTAATCGTAAAATATTGACTGGGAGCGTTTACTGCAGCATCAAAGCTTCACTTTTAAAAGAGCTTTTACCTAATTTTGATGTTAATACAGCTGAACACTTTAACCTGATGCAGAGTATTTTCACAGCAAGGTGAATTCCTACATCTTATCAGAGCACAGTCACAGATATTATTCATCCGATCTTTCCTCATCTTTGAAGACTGAGGCGTATATCTGTGTTTACATGTACAGACGCAGAGCTGTAGGTCATCCACTGCGGTGGTCCGCTTGTTAATGATCATTTACAGTGCAGCTGAGCTCTCTGTGTGCACTCTAACCCCGCCACTTTGCTCCCACTCACATGATCCTCCTGCTCTCTGCCCGTTTTGCATCAGATGTGTTTCTGCACTTAATTTTAGATCATTATAAAAAACAAGCCATGGCAGCATGCAGAGCACCTGCTGTCCAAGTTTTTGGACAACTTAATAAAATTAAGTGCAGATGAATATTGTCAACAAAGTGTGAGTAAACTAAGTCAATGCTGATTTATGTTAAAACACTGGCCAACATTGAGAATGTAATGGCTCCACAAAGTCTAAAATATATCCTGAAATATTTTTAGTTCACTTCAATATAAAGTTTCTCTTTGAAAGAGAAGCGTTCTGTAAGCCAGTCGATTTTTCTTCCATTGTGTTAAGGCACAAATCATGCTCATTATTACACGTCAATTCGTTGTGTAAAGCTGTTTTTGCTCTTAAAAAAATACACCCTCTGTATACTTTCACACTCAATGTATACTTACATTCACTTTAACATTCTCTCCATGTTTGTGTTTAATCTTCTTCCGTGCAGCCAAATAAGATCTACCAATTTTTATGCCATCTGGTTGTGATTTGAAAATTGTTTTCTTAACAGAACATGCTGATACCATCTGGTGCTTTTGGGGCATGATTATGAGACTGATATAAGGCCACAGAAACTCTGTTAATCTGGTGCCACCTCTGCACAGCCCACCATTGTTTGCATTCATGAATAACAATGTGATGAATTTGTTTATCTAAAGCTGCTTGTATTTGTTTATTTATTTTTTTATTCAGGGATCTCCGCTGGTTTATGTGTACGTGCATCAGAGCACCATGGATTGTGCTCTTATTCCTCTGGTGCTCTTCTGTCGCAACCTGAGAGTCCCATACACTGTTTTTCCTCTCCAGATCCAGAGCTCCTTCCTGAGGTAATATCATAAGACTCACTGTGCACTTTATCCACATACAAACCATACAGACAAGTTACACTAAGAAATCAAGAATGTATGTATCATCATATCACATTATATGTATAAATAGATTTTAATAACTACATATTAAACATGCTGTTTCTTCACCAAGAAATGCTTTTGGCAGAAAAAGATGCTGGATTTTTCAGTTTGAACTATTTTTAGTTGCACTTAAGTTTTCAAAGGTGTGAATCCCTGTCAGGCTTTTTATAACTAGTTATTCTAGTCACAGTAGCTGCTTTTATCCTTCAGGTCCATCCTGCAGAAAGTAGGTGTGATCCTTCTGCCATCCTCTGCACTGACTGAACAGGAAGCAGAGACAGACAGCATGTCCTCCTCTGTTGTGACCTCTGTAAGTCTGAAGTATTTACTTTGGATAAAGATAAAGTTGTGGCAATATTTCTGAGGTGAAACCTCATTTTGACCTTAAAGGATTACTTCTGACTTTGGTGATATACACCCAAAATGAGGGCTTGATAAGTTGAAACATTAAATGATCTAAAGGTGTAAAGGCCTTTATGAGGTGGAGTACTCACATTGAAGTTCCAAACATTAAGGGCCTTTTTTTACAGTCCTCAGGAACATTAAAGCCTCTGAGCTGCTGGCAGAGTTACACCCTGTTCAACAAGAGGAAAGAAAGCCTTGTATTTGTTATCT
The DNA here is from genome assembly GCA_030710495.1 of Labroides dimidiatus. Classification (NCBI taxonomy): domain Eukaryota; kingdom Metazoa; phylum Chordata; class Actinopteri; order Labriformes; family Labridae; genus Labroides; species Labroides dimidiatus. The sequence goes on along the minus strand of CM061153.1, from coordinate 12,226,827 downwards.
CCTGGTTGTAAGAGTGAAAGGAGATATGGGTATTTAAAGCCCGCTATTGGCCTTCCATTTTTAGAGCTGCCAAAATTACTTTTTTACACCCAAAACCAGTTTGTCACTCTAGTTTCCTCTTCTGCTGGATGAGTACCTGCTTTGAAGTAAGAACAGTCACCATGATTAGCATCAAAATTATGACCAAGGTGGATCCTCCCACTGTTCATCCATTCTGAAACTGCCTAAATTTAGCGTTTTATACATCCAAATTACTGAAACTTTTGATAATCTCCCTCGAAAGATCTAAGAGCCTTCTCTAACAACTGTCTAAAGCTAATTCAGGATTTGTGCACCACTTCCTCAGAGTTCCTAAGTAAAAACTCCCTCTTTTCAAACAACACGAGCTCAAAATCAAACGGTTTCACATCATTCGCACACGTGAAAGTAAAACTGTTGTTTACCTGCTGATGGGCACAAAGCCTGGCCTACAAATCTGTAAACATGTTGCTAATGCATTTTGGTGTAAAAAAAAAGCCTTCATAGACAGCAGGTAATTATATCAAATTGCAGGGTGAGCAGAAGATAGCTGTCCCTGTTATTGGGTTGTTTAGTGTATGTGGTGCCAGTTTAATTCATACCCTCTCGCATGCACATTTTGCATTGTGCTTCATGGTGAAATGTTATCACAGTCAGCTCCTCAATCAGAGCACAACCTGTCTTTTCCCCCATCTCCCTAATTCCCCAGCCTCATCTCTCTCAGTATTCATTGTCAGAATTACTGGGGGGCTGGAGTTTTTGCCACAGAGATTGCAGCTTTTGAGTTGGCAGGAGTGACAAAGCAATGAGGAGAGGGGAAGAAACGGGAGAACGGTTGTTAGTGTTATTGTTTGGGCTTGGCAGGTCTGGGCAGGTTTCTATTTTCATAAGGCGAGGTGTTTTTTTTTTTTTTTTTTTTTTTTTTTTTTTTTTTTTTTTTTGCAGGGATGATTCATGTGGCCTGAATGGACATTTTCCTCTCTTTCATACATCACACTTCTTAAAACAGTGTTCAGTGACAAACACTTGTTAATCCCTGTATATAGTCCAGTCAACATATATAAGAGAGAAGCTTTGCATCAGTTTGCCTTTAAACATAATTCACTTTCAGACATTACTGGCTTTATAAAGATCAATATTTTGCTATATGGCTCAATAAAACTGTTCAGTCTGACATTAATCCTCAGGACTACAGCCACAGTGACACACAAATAGGTTGTTTATGAGTGATGCAGTGAGTAATATTTTTTTTTCATTGAGAATTTGTGTGAGTAAGCATATTGGCTGTACATGGGAAAGCAGGCTTGTATATTGGTTGTATTTCAACATTAATAGACCTTTATTGTTTATTGAGTGGAGGCTGCCTTAGCTGCTGTTCAATGCTAATTGAATTTTCTTGCCTGTAAGACAAAACAAGCATTTTTTGGAATAAAAGGAAGTGTTATTGAATGTCATGAAGTGTCCCCAACAGTCCTTTCTTATTTCTGCTCTTTATCCTGTTTGCTTTTTGCATTTTGACTTCTCCACCCTCTGCCACCCTCCACGCTCCTTTTGTATTCCACACGAGGCTCCTGTCGTATTTTGCTTATTTATATTTTGAAAATGCAAGGCATGGGTTTTATGTTAATTGTCCTCTTACTGCCAAGACTTTTCAGCTCTTTGTCTCTGCTATCTTTCTCTCTGTCCTCCCTCCTCAGCTCCTATGCGAGCTGCTACATGAGGGCCAAGCGATTAGTGTTGGTGTGTCAGCAAAGTCTGGTCAAGGCAGCCAGTGGCTGGCTCGCATCAGGCAGCTCATCAAAGAAGGATCTGTCCCGGATGTCACTCTGGTCCCTGTTGGCATTTCCTACGACTGTGTGCCCAAGACAAATGTCCAGGTAGATACATGTAAACACACACTTACTGGCACACACCAACTGTATAAGAGCCATCTGTGATGTCCTGATGAGCTAGTGAACAGGCTGGATTTAGAGTCCTGGTTTTCAAACTGAAGTTCACTTCTTCGGGTTGCAAAAGAAAGAGGCAGAAGGGAGATCAAGTGGGCAGATGTGTGCTGGTGCTCTCAAACAAATATCAGCTTAGTGTGACCCGCTGATGTGCTCTAGAAAAAAAACACATTCAACTGTAAGAGCTTGTCGTAGTTGCCATGACACACAATTCTTGAAATAAATCCTGCTGTTAATTTTGTATGTTACATTTAAAAAAAATATGCAACTGCTCAATCTATAAACCAAGTCAAATCTGAACAGCAAGCTAAAAAACAAGATGTTTATGTAAAGAGACTCAAACAGCAGCTTTGCCTCCCTGAAAGGACGCCCTCTCCCAAGGAGCCTGCCTCAGAACTGGATATCCCCAGGAGTATCTAGCTTTCCGTTTGCATTTACACCTCCAGGGAACGTTTAGGTGACTCAAGCCTGCTGCAACTGATGTGGCAGATGCCACACAAAACAACCATAGCGATGGAGGGAGCTGAAGTGGGAATTGTACTGTGCATGCATGGTAAATACAAAGCTGTAAAGGGGATGTTGAGTTAAGACTTTTACCCGTCCATAGGTATTTTCACAGATGGTTTGCTTATCCTGTGTAGTCGAGCATTGAACTAATCACCCAGTGCTAAGCTTCTTTTTTTGCCTTCAAATTCCCTCATTACAAGGCTTTCAAATAACAGAGGAATTGGGAAATGGATGAGCAACATGTTCAGATTTCCTAAAGAATTTTGGAAACTATAGTTCAGAACAAGGTTTGGCAGATGGAAATTCATACACATTAATGTAGTTTATGTTGCAGTCGGTGAAAAAAACAGCTGAAAGTAGTGGGGACACCACAACCTGATTTATTCAATTTTATTTAATAATATTGCTGTCAAGGATATGATAAATTAATCTATATGTTGTTTTACAACTTTACTTTCATATCTCACACTGACCGGTGGATGTCTTTTTGCTGTGCGTTGTTATTAGTCTCTATTAGTATCATTCTTTGTTATCTGCACTTTGAGACAACACAAGAGATTGGGTGTTCCTTCAGTTAATTGCCATAATAAGATCCTCGACTCATCATTTTGTTTGGTCATTCACATACACACACAGTACATACATGTAGTAGTGTACACATGGCTTTACTGCTCTCACACTGGTCATTCATCTTGTGTGCATCGTAGATCCTGCTCATTAGTGCTGCTGTTTCTGTGATGTTCTGTCACAAGGCAAGAGCTCATTAGCATACACCATAATCCCTCACTGCTTTATGAACCGTCACTGCGGCTGTGTGTTTATGTGCTTTACACACAGGTTGGCCTCAGCTCTGTGGCTCTCGGGCTATTTTCTCTTTTCTGGAGAGGACCTAGAGGAAGTGTGAGGATCCACATCGCTCAGCCGTTCTCTCTCAAGGTGCACAGCAGACAGAAGCATGTCATCATTAACCTTTGAGATGTGGTTCCTTAATTGAAACTGTGTTTAGATGTGACATTCTCATCAACATTTAGAGACTTTTTTTGCACTTAATCCTAGTTCAGAACCTGGGTTTCCTGATAAATGTACTTCCTATATCTTGAGTGATGCAGGGGCATAGTATGATCAGCATTGTGTGTCTTCATCTTGGAGCTTAATACAGATACATTACTTAAGAATTGACTTGGACTCAAATACTTGAGACTAGACTCGGACTATAGCTTTGGGACTCATGCATAGTTGTTTTGCTGTTAAAGAAGCATAGAATCTATCCCCTTTCATGCTGCATAATTTTCTGCAGCTGGTGCACATACAACCACACTCCACAGGTGACCCAATTGCAAGTATATTGCTCACAGGTGCTAGAGTGCAGTGTTTCCCACACAAGGACCACACCCAGGCACACCACTCGAGTATATTCGGTGACCATCTTCAGTACCTTTTCACATGTATAAGACTTGTGTCCATGATTAATAAATAAATAATCCTCTCTCACCTCATACCCTCTATGAGCATGTTGAGATTAGTGTCTAACACATGCTGCAGGTGAGAAGAAAAGTTTGGTGTTTCACTTTGTCCCTTTTAATACAGGATTGAGATCAAAGTCTAGTGTTTGATTTTAAACCTTTTGATTCTGCTTCTAATTAACAGTTTTTGAGCAGCTGGTCGCTGCACTCTTAGTTTTGGATTATCATAAACAAGGCTTGTCCACACACCTACGGATCACCTGTTGAGATTGTGGAACATTCAAGAAGAAACTGGGAAGCAACATGCTGTGCTGTGTGCGGCAGAAAAGAAGGAACAGGTGTAAGAGGCGGATTCAGGGGACGGCTTTGGTTGCCCACGGCTGATAGGACATCTGAAATCTTATCATAGGTTGAACTAGATGTATGATAAAATCAGCTACATTGGCCGTTGCCAGCTTGATGCTGCTCGCCTTCTATGTGTTTAAATGGAGCATATTTTCTCTAAGTCTTGTTATTCGACTACTTTGGGTTGTGATTTTGGACAAACATCCTCTTTTTGAGTCCTTAAGAGTTTCAGGATCAAGCCCTAGGTGTGGATGAATAATTCAAGAATGTAACATTATTAGTGTACAAACCAATTTTAATTTCGAACATGAAGTACTGTAAAAAGTGAAGGGATAGTTTCTTTTTTATGAGATTCTTATTTGTTGTTTATTCAAAGACTTGATGGGACTTACCACTGCCTTCAAAGACTTGGGACTTGACTTGGACTTGTGTTCATCTCTGTGTGCGATCAGAACATAAACCAGAGCCAGAATAATTTCCTGTCAGCTCAGGTGATCAGTAGTCTTCTGTGTTTCCACCTTTAAAGGTTTGGGATCTCAGTTCTGATATTTAGTAGCATTTGTTAACTGTCAAGCAGCATGATCTTTAGAAGAAAAAGTCTCAAGTAAAGTAGGAGCAACTAAGTACTGCTTCCAGAAAGGTCGTGAATCATTTTCAGTTTCGAACAGATTAAGCACAAATGGACCCTTACTGCTCTAGCACTTATTAAAGGATTATGTTGTGAGCTTGATTGTTTTACCAAGGTGTAACTAATAATGTGGCAACTGGGGGATGAAGTTCATAAAGCATTTACTATCAAGGAGTTGGCCGCAGCAGTGATAGCTAGACTGAGTGTTTTCATGCACACTTGACTTCTCCATGTTTTTACCTGATTATTAATACATGACCCAATGTGTGTGTGCATCTGTGTTTGTGTGTGTGCATCTGTGTTTGTGTGTAGGAGATGTGCGAGTCAGGGAGGTGCACAGTTGATGATTGGCTCCCTCTGCAGGACCTGTTGCTGCCTGTTATCCTCAACAACAGGTAACCAGAAACCACCTGTGTGAAAGGGGAGCTTAAGCAGTAAGACACCACACTGGGACTTGGGTTGTGTTTTGTTTAACATCTGTGAAATTGAAAAGTTAGTTTCTCATAAACTTTGAGGACTTACTCTCCTATAAACCTAGAATCTGGCAGAGGTACGATGCAAGCTCTGATGAGAGTTTTTATCCTCTTAGACTCAGTCCAATTACCATCAACATTACGCAGTCTACCAGAGAGAGAGATTACAGAAAGGAAAACAACATGCTCGCTTCATCTCTGCTTGGCTTCTGACAAAGTGGTTTTCCCCTTCACATGTTTAATTCCTCTGAGAGAGAAGATGGATGCAGAAAAAAACAGCATGAGCAAAAAGACAGCCAATGATGGATAGAAAGAGACCGAGCCAGAGAGTTTGATTCGATTGTTACCAGCATGTGAGCTGATTTACTTTTAGTGCTCGTCATTAACAAACTCAAATACTGAACACTGTGTCCCTGCCATGCTTTGTAACTATGTTTATTCATTGCTGAAGGCATAAAACTTGAAGCCTCTTTTTTTGTAACCATGTTAAATAAATCCAGCACAGTTCCAGGGCTTCAAATTTAAAGTTTACCGAAACTCATTGTCTCAGATGCACAAACTCACTCAACTTATTTTACTTTGAGATGAATCCTATTGTTCATTTTCTGTTCTCTCTCTTATGCCTATGTATGTTTCGCTCACCGGAGACAGGAAAGATATATAAATAGCACTCTCAATACTTACAAGATGCACCCATCGCTTTTCACATGGAATGAGACAGTGTTTATGTCTAACACTTGTGTGAACTTTAAGTGTCTGGATATAATTATTTCACCCACTCTCACATGTTCCATCAGTTCTCAGAAATATGGCATTAAGGCATGAAATGAACCCTCTTAATGCCACTAAGAGTCAACTGGAAATGCAGCTCACTTCTTTTTATCTACTCTGTTTTTTAATTTCCTGTGCAAATCATGCAGTAAGTGTTGTTATGGAAAATTTCATTTAATTTAATTAAACCATTCCATTTTTCTGAGAGGAGGTTTTTAAAACAACCCTTAATAATACTGAAATTCACATGATTTGTTGTGTAACTCCTTCAACAATGAACGCAATCTGCTGAAACGATTCTGATGACATAACACCAACGATAGATCTTTTATTTTAGTTATCAGACAGGGCTGTCTTTTTTTAAATTTAAATCCTTGGAACTTATATCCTGGTTTAAAAAGCTTTGATTGCTATGGTTTCAGCAACACTAAATGAGCTGTTACTTAATCAGAAACTCAGCAGAAGAGTTACTGATGTCTGTTTTAAAGTAGAGGAATAAACCTTCAGTGTGCTAGAAGTGTTTTAGTAAACCATAAGTAGTAAGAGAAGTAGTTGACTTCACTGTTGCATGTTACTGATGACTTAAAGTAGAGAACTGAAGTCTCTGTCGCCTGCAACTCCCCATCTAACAGCTCACTCTGGCAGGTCCCCCATGTTCCAATACTCTGAGCAATATTTTAAACTAATACCCTGTCAAAAAATGCTGAATGTGTTTCTCAAAGGTTGGGCTCCCTTTTTTTTATAACAAATCCTTTATTACATAGCTCTGCTGAACACATCATGGGAGGCATTGGAGTACAAGCTGAATGTATAGCTGTAAGATGAAATCTGTAGAGAAGTTAAGGAGTGCATTTAGTTCGGTGTCAGAGTTTCATACAGGCCACCGTGTTTTTGAGGTTGTTATTGAAGTCATTTCAGGGAAACAGTACACAGCTTTTTGACTAATATCTTACAAACTTGGGATTGATGGAAGATATTGGTTACTTCTAAATGCTATTTCTTAGCTTCACGATCAGGTCAGACAGGATCGGATTAATTTACGTCGATGAAGTCTCTATGGCAACACCACGCTGGCTGACAAAGTTTTGGAGCGAGAGGAGAGATCTGTGTTTTCCTCTACTGAAAACATTTTTTGGGATTCATTTTAAAGTGATGGCGGAGCTGAACTGTCAGACAGAAAAAGGACAGAAGAGCAGAAGAAAGCTAAAGGTTGCTAGAGCACAGGCTAAAGGCTAAAACATAAGCTTAAGGCTAAAACTCGAGCTAAGCTGTTTGTGATAATGTTCATTCCAACCCACATGCAGCAGTTATTCTGCAGTGATCCAATCAAACTTGAGAGTCTGTCAGTAAAATGAAGAGTGAGGTTACATTAGCTCTGCTTGGTATATTAGCAGGACATAAGGATTTGCTAATGTTACACGTTAGCCTACGGATACATCTCAAAGTAACGGGCTGCAAGTAGCGCTAAAATAGCCGGCTGCTTAACTACATTACAAACTGTTACAAAGTTTGCTTTTTGTCATTAAGAAAACGGACAGAAGAGCAGAAGAATGCCAAACGGAAGAGTAATAATGCACAAGCTAAAAGCTTAAACACAGGCTAAAGTCTAAAAAATGGGTTAAGCTTTTTGTGACAATGTTGGTTCCGACCCACATGCAGCAGTTATACTACAATAATCTGTTCTTCACCTCTAGAGTGAGGTTACCTTAGCTCTGCTTGGTAGATGAGTACTCTCTGGACATAGAAAGAATTTGCTAGTGTTACAACTTAGCCTAAAGCTAATTAAAGCTTGCTACTAAGCTATAATACAAACTTACAAAGTTAAATTTTTGTCACCTTTCAAACAATAGCTTTACACAACTGTTGATAAATGCCTTACCTTGTCACGTTGTATCCAGTAAAGTTGTCTTGGACAAAAATATAGTGTTAAAAAGAAGATCCAATCTCCATTCAGTGGCTTCAAAACAAACACACACCTTGTTAAGAGTCATGTCATCATGACAGGGTGAGCATGATACCGGCCAAAGGTGTCGCTGCAATCCACTTCAAACAGATGGTCCTCACAGCCCTTTAAAGAATTTTTTTTTTTTTTTGAAAAACAGTATCAAATATGAAATCTGACACTGTGATAGTCCACAGAAATATGACCTTAGTTATTATAAATAGTATTCAGTTGAGATTAATGAAAGAAAGTTTCTTTTAGTACCCTTTTTCCTTTTCTCACTTTGTCTCCGCAGAACCGACAGTAAGTTTGGCCGAAGGAGGATGTCGTGGCTTCTGCCTTCTGAACTCAAAGAGCCAGTTAATCCAGAGAGAGACCTCAGTGTCGCCGTCATCCTCCACCTCATCTTCTGTAGGTGCAGGATTATAAGGATTAAGCACAAGTATTTTAAAGTTGTTTTTATAGTATGCAAATAGCTCTCTGTATTGTATACTTGAGTGTTCCTCTTTCCTCCGTTTCTCTAGCGGCCACCTCCTTCACTGCTGTGATGTCCACCAGTCTGGTGTCCAGTCTTTTGCTGCACAGACATCGCAAGGTACATCCATCAACCTGGCATTTTTGTTGTTCCTAAGAAATTTTACCCTTAGTACTTTCACTGGTAAAATCGGTCCCTACCCCTCTTAAGACCCATTAATACTCCAGGAGGCTCATAAACAGAATTGGTTTCCTTGCTCAGTTATTAGAGTCCGGCAGTGATTTTGTGAGTCATACCCACCAGCGTCTAACTAACGTCATCAGACAGCTAATGGTTACCTCTGAATTGGGAACAAAACTGCTTCATCCCTCTCCTCCTCAGGGTGTGAGTTTATCTCTGCTGTGTCGTGATGTGGTCTGGCTGACCGAGGAGCTCGTGTTTAGGAACAAAGATGTCGGTTTCGGGGGGAGTTTGGTTGAGATTGTCCACTACTCCCTCTCTCTGCTTGCCCCTCATCTCATCTTCGCTGCTCTGCCATCTAGGTTAGTTTTCTGTCTGTCAAATGAAAAACAAAAACACTGATAAGCTCTGTGCAGCAAAACTGTGTTGCTTATCAAAAATCCAATTTCCCTTTCAGTGAAACTTCCATTACTGCCCTTTCTTTCTTTTGGTCCATGTTTCCTTCCTCTCTTTGTAGGAAGGAGGACCCTCTCATTGTTCCCCGTCCTTCTCTTGCTGCCACACTGCACCTCACCATCCAGGCTCAGATTGTCACACACTCATTTATTTTGGAAGCTGTTGGTGGTGAGTGACTTTTCATACTTGCCTTTGGTGAGGCTGACAGTTCTCTTTTTCTGTAACATTTAGGCCTAAATATCATTTTGAGACCCTGTGTTCCTGTGAGGAACCTTATTTATCGTGGGAGGCTTTGGCTGTAACTTTGTCAGTTGGCATGTTGGTATGAAAAATCAGTGGCATTTTAAAGTTAAAGTGCTTAATATTCTAAGAGGTGCAATGTGACAAGAGGTCATCTGGCTCTATTATTCTGACAATTTTTATATTTTGTTGCTGATTGAAAATTTATCAAAGTGTATGAGGTGTAGAGATTGGAAATAAAGGACAAATATGATAATAAGTCTATAGAAATCAGGCCACACCTGGGGCCTCTTTCATTAGCTTTGTACCAGCTGTGATGTCAGGGTGCAAAGCTTACGGTAAACCATTCATTAAAACTAGTTAGTTTGAAACTTCAGTCGTGTCACTGCTTGATTGCACCATGCGTTTTTAATAGATACAGACTTTCCCAGAGAAAATGGTGCAGACTCAGAACAGCCTCCAGAACATCACATCGTTTTCTAACTATCTCAACTGATGTGACCCTAAAACATTTAAAGGGTGTAAACTCAAACTGCGCATCATTTGAACTAACGCATTGCGAGTATAATGCTCAATTTAATGATTTTTATGTAGAAAGGTTATCAATGTGTAGTTTCTAGTTTACCAGTGAACTTTACCTTTTGCCGGAAAGCTGATGATTGGGTTGAGACCACCTATGGCTGTGTCTGTGGTTCATCAAGTTGTAGTCCCCTTGTGACGACCTGTTCTATTATCTTAAAGCTTATTCTTAACTCCAAAAGAAGGAAAACATACATGCACGTTACAGGAGCACAAACCTCTGATATTTCTTTTGCTTTCCAGGCTGCGATTTGCCATTTCATTCTACGGCTAATTGCAGCCTCCACTGAGAGTAAGATGAAAAGGTCATACGGTAATCACTGACAGGCAGCATACCCGGGTTTTATTATACAAAGCCATGCTTTCTAAGTAGCCAAAATACTAAGCATCCCAAGCAGCTCTCAAAGTGACCACGGCTGACTTTAAAACTTCCTCAAGCTGATTCCAATTTGATGAGGCTGGTTTCTCACACAGTGCACCACACTTTGGGAATGAGCTGCAGAACCAATTAATCTTGGAGACACTTATCCCTCTGAGAGACTTTAAAGTTGAACAAGCTACTATTTTAATTCAAGTTGTTTTTTATTCTGAGTGTTTGAGTGAGAGATAGAGACAGCAGCTTTGTGCAATTAATTTTCTTGAGGTGTAATAAACATGAGGTTGATTTATTCATTGACTGAAACAGATACAATGCAGGTAACTAGACAAACTACAGACAGCCATTCAATTCAAGTTTCATTGTGTGTAGAGTTTCCTTCATTTGTGCATTAGGGACAATTAAACACAACTAACAGATCCTACATTCCTCATTGGTTTATTATGAGTGTAAATCAGTTTTGTGTTTCCCTGTGATGGAGGTAGACTGTAAAAGAGTTGAAGGAGTTTAAATATCGTGTTGATTCTGGTGACTCCATCAGACCAAACTGGCTGTGGTTGGTAAACACTGCGTTTCCTGTTTGTATAATTATCCACTGGTTAAAGATGAGTATCTTGTCAAAGTGTACATTTACTGTGGAGGCATATGAATGATAGACAGATCTTCATTTCTGTACGGCTTTCATTTATTTGAGCCTCCTTTTTGCAGGATTCCGAGTGATAAGGTGATGGTTTAAATTTTAGCTCTGCAAAATCGTTGACTGTTCAGAACAACAAAGCTTTGTAAACTCTGATTTTTTTTAAACAATATGTTTATTGAATTTTGTAGTACAAAAATAATCATAAAAACTATTTACAATGACAATAGCATAGTACAACATATAGTATAACATAGTATTAAGAGTCCATGAGAATCCATTCGGTAAGGTCCATGAGTGTAGAATAGCGTTATGAATATGCAGAGGCTACATTCAGTGCACTCCAGGATCAGTCATTAGGTATGACAGATTGTCATTCTCTACAAATTGTATAAATTGTCCCCATATTTTTTGAAACATGTGTTGTTTGCTTCTAAGTATATATGTAATTCTTTCCATAGGTAGACGAAGAGTCAAAGCAATCACTCTCTTTGCCTAAAAAAGGCATTAAACTCTGATTTATTACTGGTAGTACACATGATGTCAATTTACCTCAGATTAAATCACTTTGTTCATCTGATAATGCAACTTGGGATTGACAGCCAATGCAAATTTAACATGTATAAAGGGGGTTCCCTGCATTTAACCAGAAAGGAAGGTCTTGTGGCTGGGATGTTCAATAGCCAGGCTAAGAATCAGATTTTTGTGCCAAATAAAAAGGGAATTCATCTCCTGTGGTGAATCTGCACTTTTTATTTGTAATTTAATCAGTCCTATTCATGAGCTTCCCAATCTCTGCCAAACAAAAACACTGTGTGGTGTGAAATTTTAAAAACATTGGCAGTGAATGATTTTCCTCCCTTAAAAAACATCAAATTTGGACAGTATGTAAGAAACAATTCATTCCATATGCATCACATTCATGGTGATTATCAAATGTTAAAAAGTCAAGATCCCAATCATTACAAGCCTGAGCTATTTTTTCCATTTACTTACCAAGAATGCAACTGGCAAACTGGGGTGAAGCCGTAGAGACAGTCCCTCCATTATAGCTCTGCTCCTGGAGGTAAATATGCTGTGGTGTTTTTCATCTACAGGGAGTTACTTTGCCCCCATGATTCATTATAATGTCATGACTTTCTTTGTATGGAAAGGAGCTTGTGTGCAGTGAGCTGTGTGTACAGTCTATAGATTGATACAACTGCTGCTAACCCCAAGAGGAGAAAAATAAATGAACTCATTTTATTTCTTGTTTAAGTCAATTTAGTTTTAATTTTATTACCCCAAAATCACAAATAAGCTTCAGGGGGCTTTGTAGCCTGTGCAGCAGCTTGAACACCCTGAATTATGTTGTGCTATGATATGTTATGATATGCTATCAGGTTCTATTCAGAATAGAAAGAGCCACCAAATGCACAACGACGAAGGCCAAATATGTGTTCATTATAAAACATTTAATGCAGGATGTTGCAGCAAATTTTTCAACAGCCAAAAACAAAACAGAAAGACTTCAGCTGCTTCCAAAACGTTTTCTTTGTGTCTTTGTCTGGTTTAACTGTCTGAGTACATGGAATGTGAAGGAAGGCTACTTAAGGACACAAACTTTCTCGATGTTAAGACTTTCCCAGCAGCACATGAAAACAGGATAATAGGGATAAAAAATATAAATAAAGACATGAAACTTGTGTGAATGGAAAAATCCTAGACTCTCTTTATCAGTGTATCTCCTCAGCAAACCAAGACCTGTTTATTTAAGATAATACCACACAACAGTTTTGTCAATGTGTGTATGCATGAAGAACAAGACTAATGACATTTATGTGTTTGTTTTGGTCATAAGCCTGTGCGGTGTCAGCCATGCTGTGTGAGGTGGTTCACAGCGGCGTCAGCAGCAGGGTGAGGAGCGGCGGCGTGGACGGAGAGGAGGTAAAAGGTGACATGGAGTTTGATGTGGCACTCTGCCAGTCCGAGCTGACTGAGAGAGCCCTGCAGCTCTGCCATCTCCTTCCTCCAGGCTTCATGCCAGTGAGTTTCAATTCATACCACACACACGTGCACACACACACACACTCACACACACACACACACACACACACACACACACACACACACACAGCCAGTGTGTTTTGTTCAATGGAAGTTTAATGGAGCTGAACAGCCATTCATCCTGCTCTGCTGCCTCTATCTCTGGCAGAGAGAGTGAGGTTTCAGATTGTGTGTGTGTGAGTGTGCGTGTGTGTAGGTTGGTGGTGGTGGTGTATGTGTGTGTATGTTTGTGAACGTGCTCTCATCAGACTGACTTTAAGGGGCCTGCATCAGAGCCAGCGATGCTATTCCTTTCTCTGCTTGCCCAGCTTTCAATTCTGCAGCTGCTCTTTCTTGTCTCCTCTGTTTGCATTAGTTTCTCACTCTCCTGGCAGCCATCTCTCCTTCTCCTCCTCTGATCTCCAACACATCTCCACTACACACCTCATATTCTCTGTCAGCTGTCTTCTTAGATATGTGATGGGCCGGAGCTGTTTGTGCCTCTAACCTTGCCTCATCACTCAGCTTTTCCCTCTCTCTCTCTCTCTCTCTCTCTCTCTCTCTCTCTCTCTATCTCTCTCTCTCTCTTTCTTGCTCTTCCTTTCTGTCTCAGCCTCCGACTTAAGGCACTCTATCGCTGCTCTGCAAATGTCTAATCCTTCTCCCTTAATGTTGCTCCTGTTTCTTTATCAAGTTGACTGTCATCAGCAGGAGCAGCCTCATGGCCCCTGTACACCACAGACTCCACTCCCCTACCTCTCTCACACCTCACCAGCAAAGTTATTACATTCAGAGCACAAACTATAGATAGCACATGACCTCAGAAACCCCCTCAACACATCTTTGCCATCTGGTCATGGATGCAGATCCAGGCTTAGAAATGGGTCATTTTCGACAGGCAGTGTGTCCCACAGAAAAAGGTGGGGCTGCTAAAGATATTGAATACATTACTCTCTTTTCACCCCCTTATTTCATTTGTATTTTATTATCATTAATATATTTATCAGATTGATTGTGCTGTGCTTTCTGAATTATTTATAAATCTCCACAAATGACTTCATTGGCTAACCTCCTTTTGTTTTTTCACAGCTTTTGACGTTAGGATAACTTGGATGGCATTGGCTACATGTAACTTACAAAACACCGGTATAAGACTTTTCACCCCAATCAGTGCGTTTTACTGAAGGACCTCTTTCTGTCTCTCTCTGATTACCTGCAGCGCATGTGTCAGGAGCGGCAGGTTATCAGACACAAGGGGCAGGGAGTCAATCATTTCAACGGATGGTGATCTCACACTGATGACTAAAAAAAAAGAAAAAGAGGGAGAGGGAGGGAGAAGTAAAAAAACGGCCAGGCAGTTTGACTCGGTCTGCCGTAAATATCAGGAGGAGCCGAGTATCTTTTGTTTGGGAAACACCGACAGGTTCAGTCCCCTCACTTTGAAAAACAACCCTGAAACTATCATCTGTGTAGGTGCTCAGTGCATAGATACAAGTGTGTCTGGTGTTGTCTGTATCATTATGTATAAAACATTTATGTATCTTTATGTAAAGCTCTCTCTCTGACGTATATATTCTTGGAATGCACGTTATGCTTTTCTAATTTCTGCTTTTCATTATTTCTCGCTCTTTCTTTCAGCTTCCGATTTCAAATTGAATCACAGATCAGAATCCCGCATTGACGACAGATTAACAAATTCTAAACATTGAGTAGAGCTTAGTTTATTATGTAATCATTAGAAGATACATTTTAATGCAGGCAACAAATAGAAATTAATTATGTATAGAGCTGTATGTTCAAGGATATAATTACTCCCAACACATTTCTTTCTTTTTTCACAGTCGCAACAAATCTTTTCAGTGCCAATACTGACTTTTTTTTCACTTCTTCTCTTTCCTATTTGCCCTTTCTGTCTCTCTCTCTCTCTCCCTCTCCCCTTCTGTCGGTAATACTCTCTTTTCCACTCTCCTTCCTGCATTCCTTTTTTCTTTCTTCTCCTTCCTCTTCTCTCTCTTTTGCTCTCTACAGCCCTGTCAGTCATCCCAACGCTTTGCTCTGGATGCAGTTGACAGCCTGGTGCGCTGTGGAATCCTGATCATGGAAGAAGTAAGATAAGTTTACACATTTCTAAAGGCTTTTCTCTCAACCCTGAATTATTTAACACCCTGCTGTTTTGAAAAATGTTTTGCCTGGAGTCCATTTTATTATTTAAAAATCTAAAGCATCTGATCAACCTTTTATCTGCAGAAACCCTCTCATCTTCATATTGAACATTTTATTTGTTTTGAATAAAGTTTCATCACATTGTTAAAAAAAAGTTGGTCAAACTTGAGCTGAGGGGCTGTAAAAATGTTTTATTGGTCTGATCTAAAAACATACGTGTTGTTTTATTGTTATAACAGAGTACAGTCTAAACCTGCTCTTTGAGGAAACATTTTCTATATTAATCACTATATAAATAGAGACTGACTGATTGGTTTTAACAGCACCTGTAGATTTTAAATGTCTTTTTTTAAACTTTAAAAAACACCAAAACTCAATATTTCCTGTAAACAAGATGCAGGCTCTCCAAGGGAGGGAGAAAAGTGCATTCATCATGCAGTGAAAAAATATGACTCCTGGTACATCATGTTGCCTCAGAACTTCTGGATTTTGAGGATGGAATGAAAAATGTACTTGTCATATTTCCCTTCAAACACAGTTCTGATTCTCTTCAATTTTCAGAGAACCATCAAAATATGCCAAAAGCCCTATAACTTCCAACATTTTTATTTCTTTCCTCTTTTGTATTTTCCTTTTCGGGGTTGCCACAGCAGATTGTATTGTTTGTTTGCAACAAAACTACACTGGTTGTCCTTCCAGCCACAACTCTTTCCATTTATACCAGCGTGGAATCGGCACTAATGTGAAGACTGGTTTGTCACCCAGTGGTGGCTGGGTAGGAACTCCGCTTTGGGGTTTCTAGTTCATATAATAAGAAATTTTACATACCATGTTAGCTAATTCAACAGCTTCCATGTGAGCATGTTAATAATTTTACCTCCAAAATGTTTACCCCCATCACCACAGTTTTTTTGTTTTGTTTTTGTGGTTAGTTGTGATATCCATTTTGTTATGCTTCTGATTCCCATAATTTAATTTAATTTGTTCCAAGGTAAAGGAAGCAAAATGTCAAGAAAGAACCAAGTTCATTAATAACAGGAAAATTAATGTCAATAAACAGGCAACGAGACACACTAAAAATGTATCACAGCTTGTATTATCCTCTAAATGAAAAACAAGATGTCAGGTTTGGTCTTTTATTTTATTGAAACCACTTCAGCAAAAACAGAAAACGTGCACAATTGTATTTTAAGCCTAGTTGAACATAACAGAGTGGATGTTCTGCCCATCGTCTGGTGTAGATTCCCCGGGATGTTCCCATCTGTGATTTCTGGAAGAAGGAGGGTGCTCTAACCTGGACCACCACAGATGACCTGTGTGACAGCGACTCTGACTGTGAGGAGCAGGACCCACGTTCTTACAAGGTACATTTAATACCCCGCTGGGCCCCTCTGGCGTCTTCACCACAGGTTATATGAAGGTGAAAATTTTCCATACTGTCCTGACCTCCAGAGGATGGCTGCCTACAGGGCACTTACAAAAATAACACCACATGAAAAAGAACTTTGAAGTTAATAAATCTCCATTACAAAAGCACCTACACAGTCGAGTCATATAAGTGGAATACCAATTACCTGTATGTGTCGGCTTTAGAAGAAGCACTCACTGTCATGGCTGTTATGTGATTTGTCAAGGCAACAAAAGTCAGCTTACCAACTTCCAAAGGGACCAGACAGCCAGAGCCCTAAGTGTATTAACCACAAACACGGCAAAGTAACTGAGGCCTTGAGGGCTGTGACATTACACGTCAGAAACAGACACGCAGATCATTGATCAATCAGTCAAGTCTGTCTACAAACACACTCCTTTTTATGTTTTTGCTTTGAACAAATAACAGCGCTGAGGTCAAACATTTCTCAACAAAACACTGTGTCCATGAGGTTTCATAGATGTGTTGACAAGCTGTTGCATCAGAAATCGGGTCTCTGGGTATATATTTATAAAAAAGGGAAAATTATTTTTATTTGTCTTAATGGGTTCTTCTGTGATTGAGGCAAACCGTTATTTCAAATTCACATGTATCATAACCTTCAGGGTTCTTACTGTAACTGAGAAAAAATGGATTCACCAATGATCCAAAGCTTTCCTAAATCAATATTGATAATTTCCATCGTTATATAGCATCACACCTGTGTAGGCACTGTGGAAGTGGCTGTAACGGGATGATATGATATTAATATTAAACACGACAAACTGACAGATTTTAAATGTGCTACATCAAGTTAACCACAGGTGATGAAACAGTCCCAGTCTAATTATTATGCATGTTCAGTATATGACCTGCTGAACAAACAAGAGCACCAGCTGACTCTCTATCTTGCTACATCAGACAAAAGTGTTTTTGGCAAACAGGTCAAGACCTTATGCTTTCACTTATCTGTCTTTGTCTATGTGCACACCATCATCTTTGTAGCTTACGTTGAACACAGCTATGATTTAAAATTATTTTTTCTATAACCAAATCAAAGAAACACGTTAATTATCTTCAGTAAGCTGTACTTAATAATTACAAATACTCTCTCTCTCCCCTTGTCTGTACTGCATGCATTGTTGACTGACTAACACAGTAAAACCATTTCAGCCTCCACACTAGTATGAAATCCTTCCCCTCTCTTCTAATGGGGAGCCTTGATGTTATTTCATAGATTAACTCTCCTCAACTTGTGCCTTGCAAGTTTCTCTCTTTATTTTTCTCACTCTGCTTCTCTGAGCTTATCTGCTTTGCTGCCCCCAGCTCTGGTGAACAAGGACAGCAAACACCTCCATACCAAACAATGAAAAATATTCCCATTCCTCCTCCTCCTCCACTGCATGCTTTCAGTTTGCTTGACTAAATTCACTTCAGGTTGTCTCAGAAAGAAGTCTGGCAGGAATCCACGTTAAGTTACTTTCTGTACTAATCCTCAAAAAGAGGTCTCGTGTGTGGATATAGTAAGCTTCATTATGCTCTGTGAAGTGTGCTGCTTTGTTTCCAAAGGCGCTGTTTTACTTTTTTGTATGTATTTATGTATTCATAATGGACGCCCAAGAATGCTTACTGTACAAAACTCCTAGATCAGTCTGAGTCCATCATTGTGCTGCCTTGACGAGTTACCCACTAGATTTCTAAAGTTTGTGGTGAGCAGTTTTTACCCACAACTCACTCATCTAGTCAGCATCTCACTTCAGACTGGAACATTTCCAAAGGTCATAAAAACTGCTGTCATCAAGCCTCTCCTAAAGAACAGCAGTCTTGATGCCACAGTACTGAACAACTACCGGCTTATATCAAACCCTCCATCCTTAGGCAGAGTCCTAGAAAACATTGTATACCAACAGCTTACTGACTGTCTTCTGTCTAACAATGTTTTTAATACTTTCCAATCAGGCTGTAGGCCCCACCACAGCACAGAGACAGCTCTAAACAAGGTGACAAACAACATTCAGCTGAACACAGATGCAGCCAAAGTCTCAGTCTTACTTCTGCTGGACCTGAGTGCTGCCTTCTTTCTTACTGGGTTTACAAAACGCTTGGTCATTCTGGGCTCCCTAAACAAGCTGTAAGACAGCTGCAGTACATCCAGAATGCTGCAGCTCGAGTCCTGACCAGAGCCAGGAAATAGGACCATGTTAATCCAGTGCTAAGGTTTCTGCACTGGCTTCCTGTTGCCCAGAGAATAAACAGCTCTGCTTGTCTACAAGTCTTCTCATGGTCTAGCGCACAGTACATCTCGGACATGTCAGAGCCATATAAACCAACTTGGACTCTGAGAACCGCAGGTAAGGCTCTCCTGCTGGTGCCCACAGTCAGGACTAAACAGAGTGAGGCTGTGTTTCAGTTTTATGCTCCTCAAATCTGGAACAGTCCTCCAGAAGATGTGAGACAGGCCTCAACTCTGACAATGTTTTATCTGCACTCCTCGCTTTGTTTATTTTAATGGTTAATGGATTTATTTTATTTTCATTTCATTTAGCTTTTTGTGATTTTATGTGCTGTAGGCACTTTGAATTTCCTTGTATGAATTTTGCTCTACAGATAAACTTGCCTTGTCTTTTCTTTGTTTGCCTTACAATTCAATGATTTGTATATGAACTTCTAACTTTTAGCCAAGAAGAGAAAGCTGATTCTACAAATAAGCAAGCATCTGTTATATTCAAGCACTTTGCAATTAAGTTCACACAACCCAACAACAGCAGCTAGATATCTCTGTATTTTACAGAGGGTTGGCGTTACTAAAATGCAGTGTCCCTTCCAGCATCTTCTGGCTGGTACACCAGTTATGACAACTTTCATACTGACCAGCCATGGCTGTTTTGTCAAAGCTGAAAGGGGAGGAACCACAGGGGCAATCCAGTCAACAGTAACTCCTAATATGAACATAAAATATGAAACGCTCAAGAAAAATTTCTGGAGCCTGCAGCTCATCTTTCTGTGACACATTTCTCCACTCACTTGAGAAAGCACCCTGACAAAAACACTAAAACATTATCTAATGAGTTAAGAAATATTTATTTGTTAGTGTTTACATCTCTTGTTGGAAAAATATTCTTTTGGAGTTACTACGTGCCCAATTCTCTTCTCTTGAAAGTTGTTCTCTGTATTGAAATTTCTGAATACTGCTTATTCATGTATTGTTAAAACGGACCTCAATTAACCTCACCAACCAAACGGTATCTCTCTCTCAAATGTTAAATATGACACTGAATGAAATTTCACTTAACTACTGGCATGTATTTCTACCTCGATTTGTGCTAATGTTTAAAAGTGGACAGAACATCAGGAGCAGAAAAACTTGCAACACTAACGTTTACAACCTCCTCATTCTGCTCTGTGAGCAGTTGTCTGTGAGCCTCCATACTCAGACAGACTCTGCTTCAGAGTGTTTTTCTATTGCATGGTAATGAAGGATAGCAAGGCAGTTTTAGAAGAACAGCTGCATCTAAATATTTAAACTCTGTTCCGCAAATACTCAATTATTGTAATGGCCAAATAAACACTGTTCGAGTACTCCTAATGTTTTCAGTGACACTGCTTCTCAGGAGCAGTACTCATTGATCAGCATTACTGTACGTCAGTATGAGTGCGAGTTGTTCTTGGACATTTGTAAAATTAGTCATTCAAATCACTTCATGTATAATTAAAGCAGGAGAAAGCAAAAAATGAAGCAGCTGTAGAGCATTAAAAAACTAATGCAGCATCATGCAAAGTAGGACGAGCACAGTGCAGGCAGTAAATACAAAGAAATGTTCAGCAGAGAGAGCGCAGGCAGTTTGAACGTCCCAGTGTGAAGCACATTACATAACAGTAGACATATGAGGGGAGCCTATCACAAACACAAAGCTTTGCAAAAAAACAACAAAGCAAACATTAGTTTAGCAATGAATTGCAATCAATTTAGCAATTAGTTGATTAAATTAAAAGCGAGGAGTGCTGATAAAATACTTAAGCTGTGATATGCAAAGCTAAATAGAACTGAAACACAGCCTCACCAGGTTTAGTCCTGACTGTGTGCACCAGCAGGAAACCCCTTCCCATGGTTCTCAGAGTCTGAGCTAGTTCATAAGGCTCTAACATGTATGTCAGAGATGTACTTTGGTGCTCAACCATGAAAAGACCTGGACACATGCAGAGCTGTTTAAAGTCTATTCTCTGACTGACCAGAAGCCTGTGCAGAGACCTGGACAGGACTCGAGCAGCAGCACATTGGATGTACTGCAGCTGTCTTACAGCTCGTTTAAAGAGCCCATCATACATTCAAGTAAAAAACAGTCTCAAACCTGATAATGGCTTCTCCTGTGGCCGCATTAGACTTTTATTCAAGATGAAAGGTTCAGTTCATTTATTCATAGAATCATTAAAATGTTTCATTCCATGAGGGGAATATATTCGTGCATTTATCCACAGCAGAAGCAAAAACAGTTTGCTTGGCACCATTCTATATGATGGTGGCTTGCTGTGTGTCTCTAACTTACATTTACATAAAACCTTTAATTGCAAACACAAAACCCTGCCAACTTTGGGATTTTAACCATTGTATTGTGTTTAATTATTTTTTACATTCCCTCTGCATTCTGCAGCTGTAATCCTTCATCGGACCACTTTAAAGTCACTTCACTGTGCGCTCAGCGTGGCAGAAAATGCTTTCTTCCCCATTCTGTCCTCCTCCTCTTATTATTTGGTCTCTCTTGACCTCTTTGGTTTCTGTTTGCTTTTCTAGATAAGCCAGCCAAGCCAATGTCCAGAGATGCTCTTCTTCCTCTGCAGCATGCTAGCCGGTCATTTGAGGGCGCTGTGCTGGACTGTCAACATGCTGGATCTTCTTCACACACCTCTGCCAAGTATGTGTATCGTTTTTTTTTAAGAGGGCAACTAAGTGTGTTGAGTCTTGAAGTATAAATATGAGGACTTCGATATGAAATATGAAATCAAAAGGTGACTGGGCACAAGAGAGGCCATTAGATGATCGTGAAACCTGTGACCATAGCTTACTTTTCAGTGTACATATATTCATGCAAAATATAAAAAACTTAAAACTAAATATAAATGTACTTATTTAAGGTTTTGTCGTAGAAATTAATGCTTACCATGTTCACATTTCAAAAATTAGTTCAGATTTTATAAAATACTGTTGAATTAAACGAACATTTGTGCTCATACTCATACATGTTAAGTAACCCAATGATCTCTGGGTTATTTCTACAGGAAATTCTTGCAGGGCTCATGTAAAAGTCAACAAGATCTGAGATCAGAATTTCACTCACATAGAAGATTACTTTTAAAAGCCATGGCAGAGATCAACTGTTTTTGGGTTTATAAAGGGTTTCTTTTAACTGATGCATCGCTCGCAAATGGAGTTAGATTATCATAAACTCTTCTCCTATGACTCTATTTTGACTTGTAATTAAAAAAACTGAGCTAGACAAAGCCCAAAAGCTAGTCCAGTTTTTTCGGGCTGATCTTTTTTTATTTGCAGTTTCTTTCAGATTAAAATTTGTAAATGACATTTAATGTGCTGGTGTATTTACCTCTCAATCAGATTAGTTTATTTACCAGGTCAGACACAAATCAATTCGGTTGTAATCTTTGACCTTGTGGCTGTTTTACCACATCTATTAAAACCAGCATACAACTGTGGGTGTGAAGAGTCAAGCCCCCGTTGCGTTCTCACTGCAGACAAGCTGCTTCAGGGTTCAGTTGGAAATAAATCAAGAAGCATCTTCTAATGGCGTCAGAGTGTCATGTTCACATATTTCCCAAATGAACAGAGCCGTGAGGGAAAACTTACCATTTCAGAACATCGCCAGATGATCCAGGTGTGAAAACACCTTCAATGATTTGACAGTGGGAGAGCCAACATTTACTGAGAACCCGCCTCAGAGTTGATGAGTGTAGAGATCAGGATTGAGCCAATGCCAGATTACAAATAATCAACAAAACAAGAAGAACAGGAAGATGCAGCACCCACACTCCTCATCACTCCTCGTCACTCCTCATAGATGCTGCTAGGTGTGATGCAGTTTTCTAAAAAGGTGTGATTGGTTATCCTAATAATGAATGGACAGTAAAATTAACCGATCATACAACTAAGATTGTATTAAGAATGTGTAATTGTGACATTAATTCAATCTCATGATGATGAAACACAGCAAAATTGAATTAATTGCGACACAGCTTAATAACGTCTAAACGTACTTCATTCACATGCCCATTATATTGATTTACTTATTGTTTACTGTCCATGCTGGTAACTTTACTACTTGATGTCTTTGATATTAATGGTGGACGCAGACTTAGCCGTCAGCAATTCCTCTGATTGCTGGCGTCTTTATAAAAAGCAGTTTGATTTGACGGAATGACCAAAACAGCAAACAAAACGGACAAAAAAAAGTACTGGAAAGCCCAACTGGACACAAGATCAGTGTCCGCTGTTGTGACAGTTCCCGGAGGAGAATAAAAGAGGATTAGCAGAGAAATTGGGTCCCAGGATCACAGCACAAGGGAAGAGGCAGACTTGGGAGCGCATTGTTGTTCCCTCTCCTTGTGCGCAGAAGCAACAAGTTTGAGAAGCACTGGTATGTGTTGCAAACCCAAGTGAGGGCGGAGATAGCAGCACACAAGTGAAGTCGTTCTGAAACAGTGTTGTAGGCTACCATTTGGGCTGCTGACATTGCTTACTTTGATATCAATAATTGTATGAATGTTACAGATTTTCATATGTTCACTGTCTGGACTGTTTAGGGGCTGGATCAGCAGCTGAACAGCTGTCGCAGGGGGCAGATACTGTGTAGCATGTTGGGAAAGTCAGAAATTAGTATTACCAGCCACTCTCAGGCTTCTTAAAGTCCTTCTAACAGTTTTTCACCTTAGGAGCTCTCATAAGGCCTAAGATGCTTTATGAATAACTTTTATCTTACCAAGGGAAAATTCAAAGAAAAATCTGAGAGTTCAAGGAATTCTCAGATTTCTCTAAGAATGGCGTCACAAAGAGCTACTTTTAGCCTGAGGATGCTTTGTGAATACAGGCCCAAGAAATTAGATTAAGCCTCTTGTACAGCATGCTTTTTAAATGATTATGATTTTACTTGATACAGGAAAAAAAGACTGGCTTTGCTCTGCATTTCATTTTTAAAGAAACAGCTCAGCCATGCATGGCACAATAAGTCAACATGAATGCTGATGATGTTCAACATTTCCTTGATATTTATGGTTCTCGTAAAGCCATTTGCTGTGACCTACTGCTCTGCTCACCCATCATAAATACACACTATGCTAGCATGTCACTGAAGCATGAAAACTACATATATCATCCCAGCAGACGGTCCTCACTTTGCTTCTGTTGCATTTATAATGCTGTTTTCACGTCTCCCCTCCTGCAGAAGCAGAGTTTGTGGCTCAGGTGCACGCCTATCTGTTTGACGCAGCAAAAAAGAAGAGGCAGAACTACGGTGAGCTCGACCTGACATCAACCTTCACAGAACACACACATCCACGTAGCAATATTTCATTTCTTTTACAAAAAAAAAATTTGAAAGCTTGTCACTTCTTCTTGTCCCACTGATTCAGCTTGTGTTGTAACAACTCAGAAGAGACTGAAGGAGAAACACAGAGCAGCTCAACCCCTTACATCACATGCGCCTCTCTCCTTAAACATAAAACAATCAAAACTACCCAAACGACAGCCTTCAATAATACACTGAAAAAA
This sequence comes from Labroides dimidiatus, assembly GCA_030710495.1. NCBI lineage: Eukaryota > Metazoa > Chordata > Actinopteri > Labriformes > Labridae > Labroides > Labroides dimidiatus. Next base: position 12,202,421 of record CM061153.1, on the reverse strand, counting down.
TTTCTGTCAATCCCACCAGTACTGGCTTTGTTCTGTTATCCCGCCCTGGTTTTTCTATATTGGATATCTGTCTGTTCTTTTGATTCATGTGTGCCTTTGTGCCGTATCTCACAGAGAGCTGCTCAGAGGAGGCTGCACACACTGCAGTCAGAACACTAATAGACCTGGGGGTGAGTGACAGCCTTTATGTGTGTGTATGTCTTTCTAAATCTGTCTGCTCAGAATTAAAGCCCATCCCAGGACTGAAAGTTTGATGCAATTCAACTCCCAAAAAGTTCAGCTTAAACACAAATCTGTTCCTGGGTCAGCTTGAATCCACCCAAAATCCCCCAAATCACTCATAAGCGGCAACCTGCTGGCAGGGTTTTTCAACAATTACTTTGAGCCCCAAGCTTAGCGTGAGTAGGAATCCAACCTGATTTGAATGCAAAGAGGGAAACTGTGCGATCCATATCCAATCATTATGTAGGCAGAAATGTCAGTCTTTAAAGAGAACTTACTGGACTAAGGACACCAGTGGTTTTAAATTAAACATTTGGGAGTGTGAGTGAAGCAAAACTTCCTAACCATTTAACAAAGTTATTTTACACTTCACAGAGTAGCGTTCAAGAATACAGGAACCACTGTTCTATCTGTCTTTAATCACAGCGTTATGTCACATCAGGGAGCACAGATATATTTACTGTGCAGAGTCAGTGAGACTTTGCCTGAAGTGAGCCTGAGTAACATTTTGACCAACGTTTCTTCACTTGAGTTCCCACCACTTACAAAAGCAGCAGCGTCGGTCCCTCCTGATCACAGCTGAGTTTGGGGACATTATAGTGTTTGGTTGAAAAATCCAAAGATTATGACAGATTAGAAGACTTAAAAAAGCTGTCATTTAGCATTTGTTTAACAGAGGTTATACGATATACAAAGATAAAGTGTGTATTAGTGGTGAGGAGCATGTGTGGAAGTTAGGGATGGGAATTTACAGTAACCCCTGTATTCGATTACCCGGATTACCTGACGAACGAGTACTTGTACTCGCAATTATTATTTTTTTCTGTAAACATTACAAAGGAGTCCATCACACACGGACCTCCCGTACTGAAATTGTAGATTTTATTCCCGTAGAATGGAAGAAACTTCCAATAACCAACAGCAGAAAACAATTTAAATTTGAGATGTGTTTATTTAACAACCGAAAAACAGCTTCTTCAACTTACGTTTTGTTTAACATTCCGCTGTCATGTCACCGCAGCAGCATATATGGACTTCGTTTTGTGTTGCTCAACACTCTCAAATAAGAGCCTAAAACATACATTCAGTGTCAAAATAAATAAATAGTTGGCTAATGAACTACCGCTCTGGTGTCATCACAGCGACGTGTGCTAACAGGGCTAGCAAATGATGTGATGCGGGACTGACGGTTTTCTGTCTCCGCTGTTTTTTCCCTGTGCTTTAAGCGCATGTGGTTAAGCATTGAGATAGTATTTCTATGATATGCAAGTTTAACGCCACATTTCTTACACTGCACATTAACGTCATCGTTTTTGTCGAAATACTTCCAGACATCACTTTTCTTGACTGACATGTTGCAGCTGTCGCAGACGGTTGCGTATTTGTTGGGCTATTGCTTTCGGTTTGTTCCTAGAGAATTGCCATAGCTGCCGTAAAACAGTTGATTTTGCTGAAATCTGGCTCAGTGTTACCTGTTAATTATTTTCCTACCTAGTATAATCAGTTAGGTGAAAACAAAAAGCTGAGTTACACATGTAATGCTGTATGAGTTAAAGTTTTGTTGCCAAAAGAAGGGCTTTCACAGGTATGCGAGTAATGAATTGTTACTGGAATAATGGGGTCAACGCAAATACTGGAGTACTCGAGTATTCGTACCCATCCCTAGTGGATGTGTGTCAGCGTGTGCTAAAGGAAAGGGAGAGACCAGTTATCATGAGAGCTGCTGTGGAGATGGTTACTCTACATTAGAGAGATCCAGAGAGAGAGAGGATGAGAGGTCTGGAATATCTTTACAAGCAGAGTGCCCAGATGCAGCTCATGCTACTGATGACCCCCCATAAGGCACTTCTCTCCTGAAGCAGAGCCAGACACAGACACCCAGTGGCCTGCTGCAGGGGCTGTCACAGGACAGCACGGTGGACAAAAAGGCATGGTGACCCCCAGTCATCTGACACAAAAACGTTTTCATCTTAAACCATCCAGACAAACATGAACTGAAGTTAAAGGACTTCATCCAAACCATAAACAACAACCCTACAGCATTATTCCTCCTTCACTTACCTTAGGCTCTCTGCATGATGGGTAGCTGTCACTCCTGATTACTGCCAAACCTGGATCCATCAGATTACTGCTCAGTGAAACTCAGTTTATCAGAGATCATTTTATGCAGCTGTTAGCAACAAATCAAATGCTTTAACTTAGCATTAAGGTCATTATCTTTGAGAAACGTCTGAACAGATGTAAATATTAAATAATAAAATCCAAAGAATTTACCAAAGAGATTTACTTTTGAAGATTCTTCTGTGCTGCATTTTTGCAAATATGCTCAGGCGTATTTAACAAAGGACGACAACTAGAACTTTGATGAGGTCATTCAAAGAAAAAGAAGAGAAGAGCAACCGTATTTGTAAAAGATGTATTTGTTTAAAGAGCGGAAGAGAAACAAACATGTTTTTGAGGCAGAGAGAGGAGGAAATGGTAGTGCACTCTGACTCTGATGTTGTCCATTTCATCTGTAATAACATAAATCAGTGTTTGGGCACAATTTCCTGCTGTTAGGTTGTACCACTCAGCCTTTTGACTTTGTAAAGTAGACAGTGTCTGCACCCATCAGTCTTCTCATCAGTCTGCGTGTTGGGAATCGCTGCCTTTTAAAAATAGAGCATCATTGACCTATAAATCTGAAAAGATCTCATGAGGAAATTATTAGCTTTCTTATCAAGGTTATTAGTCTGAAATGGTCATTATCAGGCTCGACTTAAGGATGTGATGGCTTATTAAACTCCCCACTGTCGAGGCAACTGATATCCAAGATCTATGGCTCAGACAAAGAGGAAATTTGCTTGTAGTGTTTATCTAGCTGTGAAGAAAATGGTCAGCAAGGTAAGAATTTCTGCTGCCTCATTTTGCCTCATTATTCCAGACCTTGCTGCAGGTTCAGTGTCATTTGTGAGACAATTTAAGCTTTGTTTTTCTTTTTCATATCTGAAATGTTCTTGTTTTGAAAGCTCTTGTTATAATCTGTTATTTCATCAGTGAGTGTTTTTTAGCCTTGCAGAGAAAACAGTCAACAAGAAAAGCTTGGCTCGCCGTGCTTAAAGGAAGGTTACTGAATAAAAAGCGTTGCTGTCGCAAGCCTCCTGACAGGCCTGTGTTTATGTTTACGTCAGGTCCTTTCCGAGGAGCGTCAGGAAGGGGGCGTCTTCCTCAGTATCACTCCTTTGTTCCAGTTGTCAGAGAACAGGCAGAGACTGCACCGCTTCATCTCCCAGTACCTCTATAATTAATGCAGTTTTCAGTTTGGACCGTGTTTATGTTGTTATTGTGGGCCATTAAGTATGTTTATAATATGAATGTTTAGTTTAAGAGTGATTTTTTTTTTTCTTATCATAAAGTTTTTCAGTTAAATTGACTCAAAGATGGGACTGAAATTTAAAAAGAGCACCTTCTTTCATCATTATCTGGACAAACAGGCTCCTTGGACACGGATAAATGTGGTTCCCAGTTGTGTTTTATGCTCACTCCTCCAAGATAGTATCTTCTCAGAGGAGCTCTGCTCCTGAATGTAAATCTGCCTGTGCTGACTCAGACCTCTGGAGAATCCGTCTGTCCTTCTAACACCAAGATGCCGAGAGAAATCGATGCTGGGTGAAACATTTTTTAGGACACTATTGATGTTGTAAAGTTTAAAACAGACTGTTTGTTCTGTTCAGATTCAAAGTGGCTGATCGAGGATTCTTTTTTCTTTTTTTTTCGAGTTGGGCCACAAACCAAAGGTTCAGTTCATCAGCTCTCAGCCAGCGTGAAACTTTAGTGCCACCCTGTGTTCAACTGTGTGTACTGTTACAGTCATAACACTCGTCAGAGGTTTAGAATAAAATCATTCTGATTATCATTTGAAGCAGGTTAGAGTTTTGTGTGTTAAAAGTGAGAATTCTTGACTGACACATTTTCATATATGATGAAGAAAATCTGCTTTTAAGACTGAAATTACATCATTACTCCTCAATACACTGCATGAAGGAGCTATAAGAGCTGATGGCAGCTCTTTTCGTGTCAGAGTAAATCAGTACACGTACTAAAAACTAGCTGTCATGTGATAAATTCAACCTACTCACTTCTGCTCAAGAAGGCACAATCATCATACTGAGGGGTTTTTTTTTTTCATTTTCACTTCTGTTTACATCAATACCGATGTAGACTCACTATGGCAACTTCTTAATATACGTTAAAACACTGATATTAAATTGTATCAGAGTGCATTACTTTCATATTGTTAAACAACTGACGTATATTTTAAAATATGCAAGAAAAAGGTCTCTTATTCAAAGAGATTGTGATTGTTCAAAGGGTAAAGGAAAACCTCCCAGCGGGGGGTGAAGGGGTTTGATTTTTCATGATTCAAATTAACATATACCAGCAATTCCTCTGAATATAAAGTATCTGATTGACCTGAGACATTAATTCTGTTTCCTACATATATATAAATATATATATATATAAAAAACTCCATCATGCTGAAGCTAACGTGTCACAGTGGGTTTCGCTATTTGCATGTCCAAGTGTCCTTCAGAAAGACCATTAACCCCAAATACCTCTCACAGTGCTGCTCGTAATCTGTGACTCAGGAAGTTACTAAAAGGTCAAACGACGTGTAGATACAACAAATCATCTCATCACACGACAGAACTGTGTAAATGGGTTTATATAGTTTGGTGATTTCTCTAAAGTTTTCTCTGTCAGTGAGAAAACTTATCAAAGATTTCAGCAACAGAAATATGAAATGAAAAGCCAGATTAAATAAAGCTCTGCCAAATTCATTAAAATCTTTCTCTCAGGCTGTAATGGGAACAAATTCTGATGACTGCAGATTTTCAGTTAAATTAAATCCTCATTACTCTGGAGCTCTTCTTCTGTATTATAAGATGCATCGAAATCCTCTGAGGTAAACATTTTATTTACAATCCATCCTCCTGGATCTGACACAGTCAGAAATACTTTTAATTGTTGATTTTAAAAAGGATGAAGGGGTTCGCGTGACTCTGCTGTGTTGCCAGAGTAGGCTGCTCTTGATAAGCTGGTGATGACTCAATAACTGGGGTCAAGCAGCAGAAACATCATGTTGAGTCATATAATTACATTGTTTTACGTATGAAAAACGTTTTTCTGCCCCCTAATTAGAAGAAGAAACCTGTAATCACGAAGCAAACATTTTTATACTTTTGCAACAGTTTTCACACATTTGTGTTGAACTAAAAAGATTCTGTAAATATTATAAAGCTGTTAATCAGAAGTGCAATGTCGCCGGTCATCCTGCGTGGATCCTTCTTCCAGTCTGTTGTCTCTGAGCTCAGATCACTTTGTTGATTATGGAGCCTATCTGCTCTATTTGGCACTCCACAATGTCTCCTGTCTGTGGGAGGAAAAAAAGTATTTGTTACACTTTTATTACAGAATCAGAAATACTTTATTAATCCCTGTGAGAAATTTATTTGAAACCTCTCTCCCCTCGCTCAGTTCACTTTCACCAGCCTCAAAATAGAACAAAAAAGACGTCGGTGCAGACGCACAGGGAGAGCTGTGTGACATGCAGCATGGAGGATAATCATGGACTGAAGTGACAGTGAAATGAAACTATGTTCTTAAGCAGGATGATTCCTCTACACTTCTATTTATCAGTTAAAAATAAGCACAGATCCACGTCATAAAAAGTATCTCCATCACGAGTATAGAAAACTGAGCAGGTTTAATCTCCTGATCATATAGATTAAAGCATGTAGAGGTTGAAGTGGTACAGGAGAGATTGTGCTCCTTACGGAGAGAGATATGAAGAAATACATAGACAGAGCTATCTTATTTCTGTCTCTTGTCTCCTCTTTAAATTATCTGCTCTCTCAGACTTCTAACAGGCTCAACACTTAAAGTTCATGCAAAAGAATAAACATTTTCATGTCCATATTTATTACATCACACTAACATGAACTAACTGCAACATCCATAGACTGTAAATAAGAAAAAATGGACGTCATCTCACTCGGCTCAAACTGAGGTCACCACAAAAACTGCTCCCCCTGGTGGCTGGCTGCAGTATAGGTCAAAAACTCTGCCTCTCTATTCATTCCGGATGGGCTGTAGTCAAACTTTTAAATATCAATACACTTGGTAGAAATGTTTCTCACATCCGTATGTTACGGTGATATTTAGATATTATTGGGCTGCATTGTGTTCAGGTCCTCTTTTTTCTGAAAAGTTTCTTTTTGATTAGTTATTAGACGTTAAAACAGGGTTTTAAGGGAATAATAAAATACATCAGGAAGGAGAGTTAAGAAGAGATTAGACAAAGAAAAAATAAATTATTTCTGGCGTCAAAACCATACAACGGTCAAAGGCGGAGCCACGCTGTCCATTCTGTATACAGTCTATGGTTACTTCCAGTTGTCTGTTTTTAATGAGGAAGTAAAATTAAACTTACAAGTGACTCCAGGAGATATTTAGTGTATTATGTCCTTATTTAATTGAATAAACACTTAAAAAACAACACTTTGATTCCCCAAGGCCTAGTTGCACATCAGCATACATGTCATGAACTATGTTGAGTCCTTCTTACTTGGCAAGACGGTATAAACATGTTATATCGATTAAAGTGAAAAGCTTTTTCTGAAGCTATAAATGCACACAAGCTCTACTTCTTTAAACTTGTCTGTTTAATACCAAAAGTCACCTTGAGGAAGACGGGTGGCTTTCTGAATACTCCCACACCTGGAGGAGTGCCTGTCAGAAACACATCGCCCGGAGTCAATGTCACAAACCTGGAAGGAATAAAGAAATACAGTTTAAAGACCTGGAGAGATAATTGCTTAACAGTAGCAATCAAGTGATCATGACCTCATGCTTTAACTTTTCTGTTTTCATGGTCATGTAACATCATCACCAGGCCAGGGGCACAGATCATTTTATGTTCCAGAATTTCACTTCATATCTGATCACAGGATACACCAATTGGTCTGGGCACCTCAGGGCAGGAGCTCCACACCCTCCACTGAAGCATGTAATATCATCTTGAGTGTATATTAAATAAGCATCAGTTTCTCACAGAGCTCCTTTTGTTGATTTTTTTTTTCCGACAGTTTCTTTTTAATGGAAACTGAAGTAACGGAAATGTATACGAGATCTGACCATGTAATGGAAAACAAAGTGTTACTGTAGAACAAAGACCGCAGGACCTACTTGGATACCCAGGCCACCAGCTCCTCTGTTTTAAAGATCATCTGATCTGTGTTGCTGCTCTGCACTGTGTCTCCATTCACCAGACAGCGCACGCTGAGGCTGTGAGGGTCTGGAAGGACAGCAATGTTGGGATGTGAGACTGTTCTATTATTGACTGCAGTTGTGGGTTGCTGGGATACAAATGTACAAACTATAATGACACTGATGCACCTGGAGGGGATTCTTTTGTTCTCCAGCAGTTCCTTGTTTGCCCTCACCTTTCACAGCGTCAGTGGTCACTAACGCAGGACCGAGAGGACAGAAGCTGTCAAATGTCTTTCCCAAAAGCCACTGCTTCCCATTGCGCTTCATCTGCCAGTCCCGCGCACTGACATCATTGGCCACAGTGAACCCAGCCACGTAGGAGAGAGCGTCTTCCTCCTAAAAAATACGCAGAGTGGATATGGATGCAGGTCTGACACTTCATAGGAAGATCAAAGTGTCCTGGCTTTCAGAGGTGAGGCTGTGATGCTCACCTTGATGTGTTTTCCTCTTCGTCCAATCACAAATGCCAATTCTACTTCCCAATCCACCTCCTGGAGTCAGAGGTAAGTAAAAGATGAAGCAAACAGCCTCAAAAAGCAGCACAGTTGTGTCATCAGTGCAATAAACAGATGAATTCTGAACAGGTTTTTAATGAGCAGAGTTTTCATTAAGTGGTGAAAATAAGTCTCAAAGCAAGAATTTAATGAAATCACAGTTTGGTGCGCTCCTAATGTACTTCACCGCACAATACTACACTTAAAATAACTTTTATTGAAAGTACCACAAAAAGTGAGGTCATTTAGATTATTTCTTTGTTGTAACAATGGATGAAACATTTGTGTATTTCTCTTTAAAAAATGGTGCCACATTTTGGATGAGCAGCAAAATTAGCCATATCTTCTTTGCCAATGCCAAACAGCTTATTCTGCCAGTGACAAATTCTGACATGCTGCTTATCCCATAAATGCATGTTTGCTCTCACCTGGCTCTCTGACGGCAGCAGGATGTCGTCATATGGCCCAGTGATGGCACTGGGAAACTTGCTGAAGATGATTGGCTCTTTAGGGATGGGAGCATTCTGCTCCAGACAGTGGTCTCTGTAATTCATACCCACACACACCACCTTCTCTGGAGCCAAAACAGGGGACAGCAGCCGGACGTGTGAGCGCTCCACCACACACTGACCAGACGACACGGCACTAAGGAAGAAGAGGAGGAGTCGGAGGGGGTTGGAACAAAGTCAGAGGAAAATGTTACTGAAAAAAAGAACAAAGAATTCCTCTGATCCAGAGAGATGATGATTTAACGATTCAGAAGATGATTAAGGTGGTTGATGCTGGAACATGTTTCAAAAAGTGACCATTTAGGAAGAAACTGATGCTTTACAGAGACATTAAGTAGAGTGTCTTTTTTTTTTTTTTTTTTAAAAGAGTGATTTATGGAGACAGTGAAAGAAGCGCAGGGTGTCACAGTTAATGATTTAAGGTGACATCTAAAGAAAATTATTCAGGGGAGAAGATCATCATTTTTAATCAAGAGGGATGTTAATTCAAGAGATGACATTTAATGCGAGAAAAGGTGACGATTTAGGGAAATTACATGAATGGATGAATAACAGATGAGGATCACTGTAAATATTGCAACCAAACTTTCTGCTGTTTTTACTCTGCAGCAGTTCCTACACAATGTGTTTGATACCTCTGAGCACGCTGCAGACCCTCATCGCCCAGTTCCAGCAGCTCTTTCATTGTCCCCGGCATAGAGGGGTCAAAGGCCTTCAGATCCACCACACCAAGCCCCTCACCCAGCTCCACTCCCACCCTGATGCCTCCTGAATCTCCACGGCGTTGAAACTGCACCAGACGCATTGCTGCACCACTCAATCCTCGACGCCACTGAGGATTTAATGAAGGCTTCTGAGAAAATAAAGTCTTGAAGATGGAAGAAGAGTGGAGAAGTCTCATCTAAGAGAAACAAAGAGTAGACTGAGATGTGAGGAGACAAAGAACAGAAATAAGGAGAAGGGTTGCATCCCTACAACTTTTACAGAGCCCTAACCCAACATAAAAAAAACAGTTGCTTATACTGGTTAGGGTTAGTTGTTGTTATAAATTCTTTTTCTGGTAGAAAGGTTCCATTGAATCTAACCAAAGGTAGCTTTACAACTTTTTATCCAGATAAAGCCCAAAACACAAGTTTAATGTTCACATTTAAAAAAAAAATAATTATAATAAGGCAAAATATCATGTCTTCACATTTTAGGTAGTGTATTCAGATCAAACTGGGCTCTTTTGCTTTGGGGTACCACTTTGGGCTTTCTCTGTACAAAGGAAGCAGCATACATTTGTACCTTGGCAAAACAAACGTGGGAAATTAATTCAGGGAGAATAAAGTTCAAAAAAGTTTCCCAAATACTTCAGTTAAGTTCAGAACTATCATAAACAGACTGGTAACAAAATGAGCAGCTTTTAAATTACACATCAGGCTGCCAAAATGGGTGGTGAATAGTTGTGTCAGCATGTCTGCTTAAACCTGCACTTCTCGTTATCTTTCATCACCTGATATTAGAGCTGTGTATAATTACAGGTAAGATTAGCTCGAGGACAGCTGCAGCAGTGGGTAACTTCTGCCTACCTGAAGCGCGATTTGTAGCTTTGGGTTCGGCTTTTACCCGAAATAAAAGCTCATTTTACATAGGAATGTATAACCTGCTACTGAATAACTGGGTTGCTGTGCTTCTTGCCCTTTGTACCGCCTTTGGTCAAACTCACCTCTCATGTGTTACCCAGACAGACTAGCTTGACGGCTTCCGGTTAGGTTTTGTAGTTCCTTAGGTTACGTTACGTTAAAAGCGAGATAAAAAAGCTTATCTAAAACTAATGTTCTCACTGCTATCATATATTGAAAGAAAAACCCCTACATTGATTTTATAATCTTATTTAAAATTCATTTGCTATTGATAGATGAGTTGTGGAAACTACATTTCCCTACTGTTAAGGTAAGTGCGCATTTAGGGGCAGTGGGACTTTTTCATGTTTAACCCAACTAGCTAAAAGTTAAAAATCATTTTCGAAAACGTTCACTTTTAAGAATAACCCCCAAAAATGTATTAAAATCAAAGTCAATTAAGAACAGTAAAGGACCTACAAATATATATATATTACTTTATTAGATTGACAATCGTTATGCAAGACTGCTGAAACTGCTCTTTTTCAGTAATAAATTGTTTAAATGATAAAGATTTAGCGTGAAAACAAGTAAGTGTGCATACATTTAAAGAAACATCCTGTAATGTTGAATATAGATATATATACAGAGAGAGATAAAGAATAAAAGTCATAATCAACCTGGGGGAAAAAACGCTCTTTTTCTGACGGACGAAAAAGTAACGTGTTAAAAATTGGATAGCCATAATTACGAGCTACTTAAAGTCCGCAAAGGCAGCGCAAGTTCAATTTAACGGGTCATGTGATCAACCGGAGGTAAGTGAGGGGAAGGAGCCGTGATCCCTGGCTGTCAGCTGTCTCTTTCACCGCTAAAGCCAACGGAGAACGAGGACCAAAATGTGCACCAGGTGAGATTCAGAGCTGATTTTCGTTTAATCTCATTTATGAGTCAACGGTTTTCTAACGTGCAGCTGAGCTGCAGCGCCGCGTGCGCTTTGTGCATGAAACAAAGCTGTGAAGAGGACTCAGAGGGTTTTGTCTCATAAGATTTGTGTCCTTATTTTTTTTTCTATCATTTTATTTTTATTGAGCTCGTTGAATTGTCTAGTAATTGCATGGTTTTTCTTTTTTTAGTTTATTCATCCGCTGCGGCAAGTATGAAACCTGATTCTCATGCTGCAGAATGGGTTAGCTCTTTTCTGGATTAAGTTTCCATCTAAAGGGCTCCTTTCAGTTTTTTTTTTCGATCTTACCCTGTCTTTGTTTGTATGTGACCAGATATATCAGTGTAATACAGAGATATTATGTGAAGTACAGAATGTACTGCTGACTCTGGAGATTGTCCCCAGGGAAGTGTACAGGAGATACAAAGTTTTATTAAGCTGCACTGAGACCAGAAATCAGTCCGTCACACTCTAAGCAAACAGAATCTCAAAGGTCTTGCAGGTTTTGAAACTTTGACCTACTCTGTTATCATTAACCTGTATTATAAAAAACTGATACAAGAGTTCTGAGCTCCTCACAAAATGCTGACATTGCTAAGTAGAGAGGAAATGACTTGTTTCTGTCTGTAACTTTCTGTTTAGCATCCAGCCCCTTGAGTGGACAACCGACCTCAAGAACCAGAAGTGAGTATGACAGAAAAGTGCTTCCTGTTTTTTTGCATTTTTGAGCATCCTACCATTTCTGTAACTGAAAATGTTTGTCGTCTGTCCTTCTTTGCTCTCAGTTTTGATGGCATCGTGTTGGTGACCCGGAGCTATGACACACTTCCTTCAGAACTTGAGTGTCTGAAGGCACCCCTGCAGGACTACAACTCTGTAAGATCTGACATTCAACTCAAAAAAACATATCTTGTTTTCCAAGACTCAAACTTAAATCTCTCAGATTACTGAGGGTTATCCTGAATAGAATTGATTCTTTCAATCTGTTTTGAGTGACTTTTGGATCTGTGCCTTCTTCAAATGAAAATGTGTACATTTGTAGGGAGTGTTATGATAAGACTACAGTCATTTTCATGTATGGTTCCATAAGAGATGCTCAGTTATTGTATGTTACATAAACTGTTACAAAGAAAGTTATTTTAATTTTCTGTAACTTGTTTTTTAGTGGTATTTTTTCCCATTGTGGTGTTCCTTCCCTGCCTTTTAAGGTGGACAGTGGTCTAGGGGAAGAAGTGGTGGTCCTGAGGGTCCCCGGTCTTCCTGGCAACCGCCTGGTGTTTGCCTCCACAGGCCCGGTAAATAGAGACTACGATGATGTCAGGCGTTTCAGTGACGCAGCCGTGAATGGCATCAAGCGGTAAGTAGATGAAAGCTGGTGTTATTATTATTACATTTATATTTTTTATTATTATTATGTTTGTTTCATGTTGCTGGTTTCCCTCCAGTTGTTTTTGCTTTATTTATCATCAGTTTGTCTTTTCAGAGCCTTGAAAGCTGGCATGCAGCGCCCCCTGCTTGTCTGCCCTCCTCACAAAGACTATAAGAACAGCACCATTGTGGCTGCACTTGGGGCCCTTCAGGCTCTGTACATGGTAAAAAGATCATCATGTATGCTCTGCATTAATAGCGTTATCTTTTCTTAAGTTCTGTAAACTTCACCTGTTTTATTTTTTCTATCAAAAGCCCCTGGAAGTGAGGGAGGCACACATCAAACCATCAGACTACAAGGTGTGTGTTCTGGGGCTGTGGGCCACTCAGGAGTCAGAGGGGAAGAGACTGGTGGAGCTGGCTGATGCTCTGGAGAGTGGAAGGTGAGTCACACACCCATCACACACCACCCAGCTGAGTTTGTGTCGTTCTACCTTTTCATCAACTGTCCTGCTTCTCCTCATCAGACTGGCATACCGTGATATCGGTGGCTCAGACCCTGAGCGTATGGCTGCTCCTCGTGTAGCTGAGTATGTCCAGGAACTCTTTAAGGACAGCCCTGTGCAGGTAGTGAGGAATAAAGTATCATGTTTGCAAACAGAATCTCTGAATGGCAGTTTGGCTTCTTAACAATACTTGAGGCCACTTTCTATTTTCCTGTTGAAAGTGTTTTTTTTTTTTTTTACCTGTAGGTGGAAGTGGTGAGCGACCCAAAAGTCTTTGAGAGAGAGTATCCCTGTCTGGCTGCAGTTAACCGCTGTGCCAACGGTAAGATATAAATCTAATTTGCTAACATATATCTTTTTCACAGAAAGTCAAGTTTTCAAATGTGTGATCTGAATCCATGCAGGCGTGCCTCGTCATCAGGGCAGAGTTATCAAGCTGCAGTACTGTGGAGCAGGACCCATCTCAAAGACCCTCATGTTGGTCGGAAAGGTGGGAGGAGATAGTTTCACTAAAACCTCAAAATGTTTCATAAGACTGTAAGAAGAGTTTGTAGAGGAATATTTGATTAGATTTTCTTTTTATTTAACAATGTGAAAATTTTGTCTCTCTGTGGTAAAAACTAACTTCTTACATTATTTGGTTCCTGTTTGATATCTCCAGGGCATCACATATGACACCGGTGGAGCAGACATCAAGGCTGGGGGTTTCATGGCTGGCATGCACAGAGACAAGTGTGGAGCTGCTGCTGTTGCTGGTTTCTTCAAGGTGAGCCTTGCCTCCCTTATCTACAAACCCTTTGAGGGTCTCACACAGCAGGTCCACAGCTCAGGGCTTTGACTTCATATTCAGCACATGTGACATATATAAATAAACTTGTTTTGTGTGTTCTGCAGATGTTTCCCCGCTGCTTCCTTCCAAACCTTTTTCTTTGTTTTTTAGATTTTGGCCAAGCTGAAACCAAAAAATCTGAAGGTCATCGGCTCCATGGCCATGGTGAGGAACAGCGTCGGTTCAGGTTGGTGTCATAAATTGTTTTGTACATTGTACCTTTTACTGTCAAACTTGTTAAAGCAACTTATCTGAACCCACTGAGTGCATGGTTTTGTATTTTCTCAGAGTGCTATGTGGCTGATGAACTGGTGGTTTCCCGCGCTGGTCGCAGAGTGAGGGTGGGAAACACAGACGCTGAGGGCCGTATGGTGATGGTGGACCTGCTCTGTGAGATGAAGGAGAAGGTAAAAACAACTTTAAAAAAAAACTTTTTTTTTTTTCTTTTTGCACTTCCATCTTTTCTCATTTGGATCATGTTACCTGTTTTTTTGCAGGCTGTGAAGGAGACTTGTCCTCAACTGTTCACTATTGCTACTCTCACTGGTCACGCCATCAGAGCCATGGGACCCAACTACTCTGTAAGTAAAGCTTCATTAAGTCATGATTAAAATAAATGAATACTGTCGCCTTCAGTGAGAGTCTAATGTTAACATGCACAAACACATTGACAGTACTAAGTCAGGTTTGTATTGTTTTATAGATCATCATGGACAACGGACCAGCTCATCGCGGCCACAACGCTGCTGAGTGGCAGAAAGGTGAGGAATGAATAGTTTTTCCTTTTTGGGGGAGAGTTGGGACAAACATTTTACAACATATTCTCATTTTCATAAGCGAACAGCATCATAGATTAAGAAATAACCTGCTTTGTAATGAGGTAATGCAGACTTATTTTGTTATTTCATGTTTTCATCGTGCTTGCATCACTCTCCAGTGGCCTGTGGCTACTTTCCTGCATGTCACTCACTCCCCACTCTCACCCTGTTTCCTCCTCTGCCCGCCGTCCTGTCCTTTCAAAATAAAGGCCTGAAAAAATGTGTTATTTTAGTTTTTTTAATGACTGTTATCACATTCATTTTTTTCAATAAGTTTTAATGATAAAAGTTGATGGTTAAACATTTGCTGATTTTTTGTGGATGCGTGATTTTTATTTATTTAGTTATTTTTTTGTATAATTTTGTAACATTGAATGTGTTCAAAGTTTTGTTAAATCATATTGAGGTATATGTTGTATAACAGATTTGCACTGAGTTTTATACATCTGTCAATGACATATTAACTTTTTAAAGGATTAATTCAAAATAATTGAGATAATGGAAAAAAATCTGTTGCTTCAAATCTGGAAATTAGACACTTGCTCACTTTTCACATGCGCTTCAATAATGTTGCCTAAACAAGTATAAACAGTACAGCTGAGAACTTTTTTCTCATATTTATCACTATGACAGAGGTAATGCACTGCTTTGGTTTTTGTTTTTTTGTTTTTTTACAGAAGCTAAAAACTACTTTAAAACAAATGTCCATCTCTAGAATTAGTTGATTCATTTTTTTTGTCGAGTGCCTCTTGAAGATTAATTTCTCATGTCAGTAAACTGCGCATCATCTTTGTCTTTTTCTTGTGCAGCTGGAGAGCTGTTGGGAGACTTGTTTGAGGTTTCAAGAATCAGAAGAGAGGACTACGAGTTCCATGAGGGCAAGTCTGAATATGAGGATATCCTTCAGTCTAACAACCTGCCTTCTTCTGCTACCCCTCGAGGACATCAGACCCCTGCTGCCTTCCTCATCATGGCCTCTGGGCTTGACAAGGTGCTCACATATTGCAAGAAAGTCATTAATGTAAAGGTGGGAAAAGTGTGATGATAAAGAATTGCTGCAGGTAACTTGAATATTTTCTTGTTTTCAATCCAGCATGGTGTGGATTCTGGCACACCTCTTCCATACTCCCATGTTGATATCGCAGGATCCAGCGGTCCCTTCCCTGGTGTCCCAACAGGAGCCCCCATTGTTGCAATGGCAGCCAACTACATCCTGACTGACAGCCTCTAAACGCGTATAATGAAAGGCTATTCATTCATTCAGTCATTTTTCTAAATTCTAAAGCAAATTTTGTAACCGTCCAAGTATAAATGAAAGTCCTGCCACAACACATGATGCATTCCTGTATACCTCAAATGGCTTTACTGCAGAAATGTTAACTGCTCTCTTTTGTAAGATCTTCATCCTGTCTTCACCAAGTGTCTCAGGTCCCTGATTTTTTTGTGGGCTCAGTCAGCTCATACTCAGGGGTTAATGACTGTAAAGAAATGCCATCCTTTTTATGTCTGTACTTCTGGGGTGAAAAAACTGGGAACCTGGTTGTGTGATCTGTGGCCCTGTGTGCAAGTCAAACCAAGCACTCCACATTGATGAAATAAACAATTACAATTCACTGTGCACTCTCTGAAGTTATTTAGTAGTTTTTCCACTCATTATACTTAAATAAACAAAGACCCATACGACAAAATTTCTATTATATATTGCTGCATTTATACCTCTACACTTAAAATAATTATTCCCTACTATAGAACTTACATATGTCAAAACATCTGCATTTAGATTACCTATTTATCTGCATTTAGTATAGTTAAATTAACAAGATGTCTCTCAATTTCTTAAAAATTTTCATGATTAGGTGTAGAATTTTGCAGGAATTTTGGGTGAATTAGGGATATTTTTCATTGCTGAGATCAGCAACAGATCTCTTATGAGCACAGCTCCTTTTCTCACTATTTTTTGAGAAACTGAAACAAATAAATTGTTAAGTGTTTTAATCTTATCAAAAATTGTCTCCTATAATGAAAATATGTTTGTAATTCTTTGAAGAATTTTTGAAAAAAGTCTTTAATTTGTTTCGGAATGAAAACTGTTCCATGGCTTGGTCTCGTTTTGAAGATACTAACCGTTTTTTATAAATGGAACACCACCTTTTTAAAACAAAAAAAATGATAATATTCAACATGCCATCTAGCTTCTTCAGAAAGTATTATTATTATTATTATTATTATTATTATTATTATTATTATTATTATTATTATTAATAATAACAATTTATTAATGTATTTATTTATTTATTTATTTATTTATTTATTTATTTAATTGAAATACAGGTTTTTTTTATCGTTTTTTTTTTTGGTTTCGTTTCGTTTTTAATTTGGTAAATGGTCGAGAACATTAACACATCCCGGAGTTGAATCAATGACTAATTATGAGTCTTATTATTAGCAAATTTATTACGTTAAATGCGTCTTAACAAAACTGTCCTCTCCAATATGGCCGTCATTGATGCCCACTTTTTAAGCGGCAGCGGCGCGGAAACGGAAATGACGTATAGCCGCCGAGTCTTTATATGTTAACTGTAGCGCGCGATTGCCACTCAAACCTTTCCACGGTGCATCCAGTGGTGTCTCCACGCAGCTGTCTGCTTTCTAACATCACAAAGCCTGAACTTTGAAGGCAGCTTCTCCTCTCTGACACGGTGATAAGTCAACCTGCAGCCTCCATTTTGACGGAGTGACGCTAAATACAACCCAACTTCTTTCTATTCGAATCTACGCAGACCCTAACTCCACAGAAACCATGTTTGAGGCTCGCCTGGTCCAGGGATCCATCCTGAAGAAGGTGCTGGAAGCTCTGAAGGATCTGATCACAGAAGCCTGCTGGGATGTCAGCTCGTCTGGGATCTCTCTGCAGAGCATGGACTCTTCTCATGTTTCTCTGGTGCAGCTCACTCTGAGGCACGATGGTTTTGACTCATACCGCTGCGACAGAAACCTCGCCATGGGAGTAAACCTTAGCAGGTACAGTTTAATTTGTAAAGGATTTCGTATTTGAAACTTGAGTAGAAATTCAGTTTCTGCTAACAAACGTTGTTTGACAGGCTGGGTTGATAAATTGAAACTCTGCTGTTAGAAACGTTGATTAGATAGCGAAATCTCTTACGGTAATTGTCAACACAAAAGGTAAAAGTCGAACGTCCGCAAACCATCCTGTGTTTTCTTGCTAAGAGCGTTGTCTAATATCTGGTCCAGAGTAAAGAGGGGGCCATCTTGGCGGAATTGCCCGGGCATGTCTCTGTGCTGCACAGGGCAGCTCTACCGGCTTACTGTTAACTCTTTCGTGTCAGTGTTCAAGTAAAGATGTCAGAACATTGTGTTTAACGAGAAATGGTTGTTAGTTGAAGGGTATTGTTGTATTTGATGTACAAATGACACCTGCTGTAGTTTAAAAGGCAGCAGCTGCTTTATGATTGCATGGTGACGTTGTTTGGGCGCCAAAGTCTGACAAGGGAGAGTTGGCGGGAATTGTTGTCGAACCCGGGAAATTTGTACTTCCGTTTTCCTCCCGCAGCTTTTTGAGACGATGCTGCGGGAAAGAAAGGGGTTTACCACGGATTTAAATATTACAAAACATATTTTTATTTTTCAAGTTTGAAGTTTTAGTATATAGTGTAGTATTTATGATAAATACTTAACGTTTTTTTTTTCAAGTCGTATTATTCAGGCATTTGTATCATTGTTATGCATCCAACTTAAAAGGAGTCACTTATGCCTCACCTTGATAAAGAACATTTATTTTTCTTGGAAGATGGAAACTAACAGCCATTCAAACTGTTTCGTGTATTTTTTCTACATGTGTTAAATATCTATAAGAAATATTCTATAGAAAATGTGGGATGTTATCTGTATTTTCAAAGAATGGGTTTAAGATCATTCTCTCTCCTTTTCAATAGTATGTCAAAAATCCTGAAGTGTGCAGGAAATGAAGACATCATCACCCTCAGAGCAGAGGACAATGCAGACACACTGGCCCTTGTGTTCGAAACACTCAGTAAGTCTTTTTTTAAATAAATAAACCATTGATATAAAAATCACCTAAATCTTCCCTTTATACATTAGTGCCTCACTAATCTCTTGCCTATCTTTCAGACCAGGAGAAAGTTTCCGATTATGAAATGAAGTTGATGGACCTGGATGTGGAGCAGCTTGGTATTCCAGTAAGTCATTATCGAAATACTTTTTTCTTCTCTGAACAGTTCTATGAATATGTACAGTTTTTAACCTGCCCCTGTTTGCTCTCCTTAGGAGCAGGAGTACAGCTGTGTGGTGAAGATGCCCTCTGGAGAGTTTGCCCGTATCTGCCGTGACCTGTCCCAGATCGGTGACGCTGTCATGATCTCCTGCGCCAAGGATGGAGTCAAGTTCTCTGCCACGGGAGAGCTGGGCACAGGGAACGTCAAACTGTCCCAGACCAGCAACGTGGACAAAGAGGACGAGGCAGTGAGTGGCTGTTTAAAGACGTGCTGGTTTCTTGCACCAGTACTAAGAACAAAAGGTTTTGATTTTTTTTCTTTTCATGTGGCACACTTTCAGAGTATCTGATCTTTCGTCTGTTTTTAGGTAACTATTGAAATGAACGAACCCGTCTCATTGATCTTTGCCCTCAACTACCTGAACTTCTTCACCAAGGCCACGCCGCTGTCCAAGACTGTCACCCTCAGCATGTCAGCTGATATCCCCCTTGGTAAGCACATCCCACTGGCTTTTGGCTGAAGGTTAACCTTTTTTTGTTTTAAACACTCTCAACTTTTATTTGAGCACTCACACAACCCTTTTTCTCCCTTTCAGTGGTGGAGTACAAGATTGCTGACATGGGACATGTCAAATACTACCTGGCACCAAAGATTGATGAAGAGGGTTCTTAAGTTGTTTTTCAGCTGAGCCAGAGGGAGAATAGAGAAAAGCAGTTGACTGGGACTCTTTCTGGGTGATCTGATGGCATCTGCTGGTGTTTGATGGTCACTCTGAGGTTTCTGATGTCCTCCTTTTTAATGAGATTCACAGTAGGAGGGGTCTTTTCTATAATTTCCAGTCAGTGCTTTGAGTGGTGAAGCTGCTGTGCCTGGACTCTGATGTTCTGAGCCGTCAGCTGGGGTCCAAACAGCTGGTGTTAGTTTCAGCACTCGTTCACTGTCTCCCTATTCGTCCCCTTTCTTGGTAAAGCATACTTTGAGTCTCCCATTTGTTCTGTAGATAACACATGTAAATACTCGCCGCAGTTCGGCACAGTCTGCCATCGCAATGTTTTGTATTCCAAAATTAATAAATAAATCAAGTTGTTTCCGATGTCAGTGTTGTCTTTTAAATCGTCAAATTGTCATCAAATGTTTCTCACAGTCCCAATCCAAAGATGTGTATTTAATGAGTTTAACCATTTTACTCAACTCGTGGAGATAGTTAATCACACATGAACCCCAAGGCTAGAGCCAAATCCAGAATGTGAAAGAAGTCCTTCAGGTTTTGGTTCCATGTTTAGGTATTTCTATAAACATAACAAGGGATGCTCTGGATGAACCGAGCCACCTGTTGAATTGAACATTTGGCAATTGATAAAAAATGGCCACCAAAAGTTCACTTTCTTTTTGAAAGTTTGTCTTAAAAAGTCTGAAGTTTTAAAAGGAATAGTAATGGTCTTTTATGATGAGTACCAATGGCACACAATTTTCTTCAAGGCAGTGAATACAAGTGAGGTCGCCAAGAGATTTATTAAAGTGAAGCAGCTGAAGAGTCCAACCATCATACTTGTAAGGGGAGTAAAAGGTGATGGAGTAATGAAAACAATGCCAGTACCCTCAAATATTTCTGAATACAGATTTATTTTTTAATGGGGAAAATGAGCCAGGATTCAAATGAGAAGAATTAAAGCTGTCTTTTTTGAATCCTGTCACAAATAACAGCCATGAATTAAATTTAGGCTTTAGTTGATAATGAAAGAAAAAGTATTTAGTTTTGAAAGAACTAAAAGTCATAGTCCTAAAAAAAAAAAAAGTCCACTGAGTATACTTGTTTAAAGTCAAATAACTGAAAAACTGAATGTATGAAAAGGTGCCTAAATTTCATGATAACACTAATTGACACAATAAAATATTTTTAAAAAATCATGGTGCTTCACTGAGATTACAAAACTGATTTATTCAAAAGGAATAATTCATTGGCTCCCAACATTATCTTTTTGTTAAACTTCAATTGTTTTCATCCAAAGAGCACTCTTTCATATTTTGTAAGGGAGGGGGTGTAAAATTACAGTATTTCCCATCAGTGTCCTGCTTACACGAGTTCCTGCTTGAGGACATGTTGGGACATGAAATCAAACGCTACAGAAGTAACCAGGTGTCTCCTCTAGATGGTGCTCTTACTCTACTCCTTGTATTTATTTCAGTAGAGAGAGCAGCTATCTTCACTTAACTCTTAGTGAAGTGGTTCACTCTGATGAGATCCTCACTTTTTTTCATTTGGCAGTTTCCCCAAACATTGACAGTTTTGAGCATCAACCTGGATTATGATTTTTTTTTTTCATTACATAAAAGAGCTGTCAGAAACTCTACATCACATTTTTACTCTCCTTGCACTTACAGGACTTTGTGCAGGACATACCATCTGCTGCTGATGTTACACTTCATTTATTCAACCACAGCAAATGCAGGGAATCTCTGAACAGTTAAACCAGAGAGGTCATGTGAGCCTACAGGTGCTAATATCCAGAGAATAAAGTCACCCTGGAGCAAGGAAACACCTCAGAGACAAGCCATGCCTGTCTGCATCCAGCTCAAGGTTAACTGTAAATTTATGTCCTGTATGGTGCCAAGGCAGACAGTTTTAATCCTCACAAAGCTTTAATCTGACTGCCAGACACATCTGGCAGAAATGTAACCCAAACTGTACTCAGCAGAGTTTATGAAGTGACGGAATGTGACGGTAATTTTCAATTTATTTTGGATTGTTTGAAAAATAGGATGAGAAAAATGTCCTTAATCTGTCTTTCTTTAACTCCTTTATTTAGTCTTACTTTTCAGGCCATTGTTTTAAAATCTGACTTTTCTCTCGTGAGGCCTGGTTGAATCAGGAATACAAGTACCGGAGTGCAGACAGAGCAGGTTATAAACTCACAGCAGGTGCCTGTCAGCGTAATCCCAAACTGTACTGCATGTCAGAATTTATCTGTTGAAAGGGATTCTGAGCTTGTTCCCATGAAAAGAGCAAAGAGGATTGTATTTTGGGGGATTTGTTCAGTCCAAACACATTAAAATAAGTGTATTTCACAATAGCTCATACCTGTGTGTTTGTTTCTGAAGTCTAAAGCCACAGCAGCCTTTCCAGCTCTCTGTTCTGTACTGGAATATTCTTCTTAAAGGTCTTTGGGACACTCCTTCTGTTTTATTTTTTAAATAACAATGTTCTGCAGCTGCAGGCTAATCAGATAGGGTTAAGGAGTGTGTGTGTGTGTGTGTGTGTTCAGACGCAGAGAATAAAAATGGGACTGTCATCTCAGGAAATGACTGATAAAACAGAAAGATGGCACAGCATTTTAAGCTGCCTCAATATTTAATTAAGCTCTGCCACGCAGGTTAGAATTAATTATTTCCTAGAACAGAGCAAAGAGGGCTCAGCCTGAGTGGGGTTTCCACTTCTGAATTGGCCTCAGTTTCAGACTGTAATTTCAGAACAACGAATAATGTCGGAGCAGTAATTATGAGTTCTATTTAATGCTCAGAGCAGATTTAGACACAATCAGGCCGGCAGACAAAATGTCTTCATATCAAAGGGACATCAAGTTTAAAACAAGTGCATAACTTTTTTAAAGCCCTAATGAAGTGTATTGGTTTTATTTTGTTTTATATATTTTACTTAAACTAGATCAGATTGTGCTTCTTTTATTATAATTTTTAAATTATTTGATCGTTACTGACAGTCTTCCTAAAACAAGCACTCTCAGATGTCCGTTGTACGTGGCACTAATTTTTCTTCTCCCTCACAGGCATCCGAAGACATCACAGCACAGACAGGTGTTACATAATAACAAGCAGGAAGACTGTTCATAAGCATCCCATTTCAGCAATGTGATCTGAGAAGAAGCTTTACATAACAAATACAAAGACGTTATGACAAAGATACAGGAGACACACAACAGGATGAAGAAGCACACACATTAAAGTCATGACCTGCCGGAGGAGGAAAGTACCATTTTCTCAAGTCCAAAGTTGATCTTCTGAAAGTATACTGAGCTGTTTTCTTAGTTCTTTATAGTTATGTAATATATTTACTCCTCCACAGCCTTTATCTGATGTAAGAAAAAGGAGAAACTTTTATAACAAGACAGTCGTCTTTGTTATCCTGAGATGACAAATAAATGAGATATTTAGAAAACAGCTGAAATATACTTTTGATTAAAAAAAAACAGGGTAAATAAAATCTACAGATGTATTTCAGCAAATGACTTTGATGTTAAAAACAGAGTGGTTTAAATTCCTATCCAATAAATAATGTTAACTTGTGCAGCATGAGGTGCATGACCCTGCTAACCAAGAAGGTTATGCTAACATGTCAGTTTTCCCAGTAGCTAGATAATAGGAGATAGGTATAAAGCCTTTGCTAAAGTTTAAGTAAGATGGTGATTTATATTCCTATTCCCACTGTGCCTTGTTGCTTAAGGCTCTGCCTGTCAACTAAGTGGCTGTCGTATATGTTTGTAAAATAGTTAGATATCAGTAAAGATGCAACCTCATAGCTGAAGTTCCTTGGTTATCTCAGAATTTGTACTACTCTGTAGCTTACTAACTCAGTAGCTATTGTGTGCTCACTAAGTATCGTGATAACAGGAGAGATAAAAACCAAACCAAAGTTACTATTATCTGTATAATTACACCTTTCTTGTTATATCATATCACAGTATCCCCAGTAACTTGTCAAGAGACTGCATTCCAATAGTTAGTGTTTACAGTTAGGGTTCACACAATCTGGCCTACAGCAGTAAGCCTTTCATTGCATCAAAGAGGTGTGTCATGATAGTTCTAGGCTTTAAACTGTCCCTCTCGTACCCCTGTAGTAGTTTTACATGATTTACAGCTTTTTATGTCACACTGGTGTTTTAAACCCTTATTTCAAACTCCGTGTGAAATGCTTTATTTTAGCTGCTGTCTCTTAAAGGCATCACAAACCCCCTTCTCTCTGATTGGCCAGTCCTCAGAACGCCTGTCGGGGGAGCGGGTCAGAGCTTTGGGTTTATGTATGTATGTAGTTTAAGGCCAACCCCTCCATTGTGTAATGAAACAGTTAGGAGATCCTTGTGCAATGACCTCATCATTTCATCAAGTCTCATGAAGATATGTGTGTAAAGATATTGTGCTATTTTTAGGAGCGATTGTTTTGAGCATTCTTCAGGTGGATTCAGAGATTTTTACATCTGAATGTGTAGCTGTTTGAGAATCTGCACTAATTCAGCATGAGCATCTAACATTGTGACTTCATATCCATGTTTAAGATCTGAGAAAAAAACTATATCCCCTCTTTGTGCTAAGCTTGATTTAAAGAGGAAAATGACTGCTTTAATTTGCCATAATTCACTTAATCTTGCATCCATGTCGTAGGCTCCTTACAAAGTCTAATAACAATAAAACAGCATGAAAGGATTAAGATAAAATTAGGTTTGTAAAACATGTATTTTCCTTTCTGCTATATTTGAATGTATCTTAACTTGGATCAGATTCAGCTTCTTGTATCGGAGTGAACCTAATCTCTCCAGTGTTGTCATGAGGCTGAAGCCATCCACCTTTCTGTCTCTCTCTCCTCATCTGTCTGCCTGTCTGCCTGTCTGTCTGTCTGCCTTTAAATTGCTTTCAGTAGGCTGGGGATTCTGACCAAGGAGATAAGGGGGAATGAAACATTCTCACTGGCTGTCTCTCTCTGCAAGGCAAGGGGAGTCTTCTGGGCACGTTACATTTACTGAGACAGAGTAAAGAGCAGGTTGTTCTTGCTCATCCCTCGGGTCAGTGAGGCTGAGGAGAAGCAGGCGACATCTTTCAAAACACATTTCATACCGCCGTCAGCCTTATCAGCAACAAAACAAACAGCTTGTGCAGGAATATTCCACAGCACACAGCGGATTCTCTTTAAACGCTTATTTCTGCTCTGTGCAGGCATGTGCAATACATATGCCACAGAATGGATAAACACCTACACGTGTGTCTACTGTCAACTGATCTTTGTGCTTGTTTTTGTGGTTTTCCTGCCTTCATGTCAGTCATTTAACTCCTGGAGGGTCAATCCCAGCCTGACTTTCAGACCTGACACTATTACATAAGCCTTCAGTGCTCTGCCGTCTCTTTACAAGCTGGCTGCATGGATTATTGATGGCAGCACGGAGCGAGCAAGGCCGCACATGGTAAGGACACATTAGTCGCACATACTGCAAGATCCAGTGGCTTCAAAGCACTCATATGCAGTTCACATTTTTCTTTCTCTGGCAGGGATTTTAAGGCAATGTGGTGTTTCCACCACTGAGTGCATATGGGATCCCCTCTCCAAAATCCCACCACGGGCACAAAACTACAATATCCATCTATAACAAATCCACATTACCCCCTCCTCCTCTTCCTCCTCTTCTTCTTTCTCCATGAGCTTTGATTCCTCACAGCGAGCCTCACAGTTACCACACATGTATTTCTGACTGCTCCTCGTGTTGAAGTCATCCCCACATGGATTAGCATATTAATGGGATGTCCTCTTTGTCCCTGTTTTCTGTCACTCAGATTTCGCAGCTGCGAGGGGGCTGCAGTGTGATGAGGATGAAGGAAGAGGAGAAGGGACGGGGCTGAGATGGTGGAGCAGGTGTGGTGCAGCATAGGAAGTCATAACAGTGCAAATGGCACAGGTTGGACATACAATCAATTAATATTGATCTGTAATGATCAATACTGATCTTCTGATGATTGGGTGTTCTACTGTCTTCAGTAAAGTTTGCAAGGAAAGCACTGCGCTTTCAGATAATTTAAACATGGATATAAAGCAGCACTGTTGGATGTTCATACGAAGCATGTGCATATTTTCAAACCTCTGCATATTTATATGTTGTAGAAATCCCTGAATTTAACTGCTCAAAACAGTCCATTCTAACAACACAACAAGATTTTCACGAGGCCTTCACGAGACGAAACAGGTGAGTGTCATGATTGCAAGGAAAGAAAGGTGATGTAACACAGTGGGAAACATGACCTGCCCCAGCTTTTTTGGAACATGTTGCAGGCATCAAATTCAAAATGAGTGAAAATATAAATATATATTTTTTTCTGTTGACAGTCTAATCTCTTCTTAACTCTCCTTCCTGATGTATTTTACTATTCCCGAAAAAAAATACACAAGATCGGCAGCTGTCAATCATCGTTGAACAAGATGTAAAATCCAGTTTTTAACATCTAATAACCACTAACAGAGAAACTTTTCAGAAAAAAAGAGGACTTGAACACAATGCAGCCTCATAATATCTTCATATCACCACAGCATACAGATGTGAAAAATATTTCAGTGAGGTGTAATAATTTTTTAAAGTTTGACCACAGCCCATCTGGAATGAATAGAGGGGTGGCGTTTTTGACCTATACTACAGCCAGTCACCAGGGGGAGCAGTTTTTGTGGCGACCTCAGTTCGAGCTGAGTGAGATGATGTCAATTTTTTTACAGTCTATGGTCACATCTGTTTCCTGATTGTTCCTCCCCACCTATTTCCCATCACCCTCATTACCTCTTGTATTAAACCTCATGTCTCTGTCTTGTCGCCAAATTGTTGTACCTCACTGTCTTTGTCCCAATGTTTTTTCTCATAGTCATAGTCATAGCTGTGTTTGAACGTTGCCTGCCTTTTAGACCTCACTTTTGTCTCATGTCTTTGTCTTTTGTGTACGGACTCTGCCTGGATCTTGATTAAATCTTTTTGCCTTTGGATTTGGATTTGTGTCCTGCCTTTGTGTCCACTTTCAGTTCATGACAAAACTTGTCTTTTGATTGTCTCTGTATTTAAATGTGTAATAAATATTACATTTAGACATTTGAAGAAAAATAAAGTGAGTTTTCTTTGTTTCTGTTTGTCTCAGTCAAGGTTTTTCCTCTGTTTGCGTCATGTGCATGGTTACAGTCATCTCTCTGTGTTGTCAACAAACCAAATGGCTGACAGTCTGAAAGGCTGTGATTAAACAGAGTAATCAGAGGGACATGTCATTGGGAATATTTGTGGGATATTTATCTTCATTAACAATTGGAACAGCTTTGAAGACAGGTTTTTGGACTAATTATGTAAGAACAAGGGCAAAAATAGAGGGCTGAAAAAAAAAAACCAGACAAACAAGAAGAGAGTGTAACAGTGTTTTAGTGGAGGTGATGAACAGGACCACAAAGAAAAACAAAAAATGATTAATGAACAATCAAACAGATCCAAAATGAATAAATTAACAGGATCAGGTAGAGTTAACGTAGAGAGAGTAGTAAGGATGCAAAGGCCAAAAGAAACACTGAAAGTAACTGACATTCTAGCCAGGAGTAGGTGGAACCTCCCCACTGTTAATACACCTGAAGCAGGTGTCTGGTGGGAAAGTAGGAGGGCATGTGACGGATGAAGAATAATATGCCTGCATGTTTTGTAAAAACATGAATGAGGAAGGAAGAAGTGACAATGTGGCTGTTAACAAAAAACAAAAAAACAGCTCTTCCCCTGAGCTTCATCTGAACTTCCTTAACTCTACCTCCAGTCACATCGCTGTCCCTTTTCATCCACTGATGACATTGCTTCGCTACTTAGCAACTGTTTCCAAGGCTACAAAGTTGCCCCAGCTCACCCTCACCCTGCTTCATCAATAAGTCTCCAGAGTCCCTCTGCTCCCTCGTGTCCACTTCTTAAGACCTGGTGATGAAGTGAGTGAGTAATAACCTGGGTCTGCTGTTACAATCCCCCCGCTGGTTTGTTTTTAATTTAGGACATCAGGAGGAAAACAAACTGCGTGGGGTTTGTAACATCTTTGTCTGGTGCTCAGGAGACGACATTATCCAGCTCCGTGATAAAGTATTCCCCCATGTGGAGAGCTGGTTGTTATCTTGATGTGGCACGTTCACTGGTTCATTGGTCTGCGGGGGGATGTAGGAAGCGTGTTGATGAATGAGGAAACTGCTTACCAATTACACTTTTCTCTTTCCTTTGTGTCACTGTGCTCAGAGACCTCTACACCTCAGCACTAATGTCATCCAGACAAATTGCAGCTCGAGCCAGCAAACTGACACACACACACACACACACACAAACACACACACACACACACACACACACACACACACACACACACACACACACACACACACACACACACACACACACACACACACACAGAGGAGGAGGAAGAGCAGATGTGTCCACACAGACACAGTGAGATAAGGCAATAATAACATACAGTCAAGGCTGCTTCATGAATGCAAGCATAGAGCTACAGAAAGATCTATTTATATCCAGGCTAAAAATAGATATTCTTCTCCATAGAGACATGAAATCCTTCTGAGCACTGAATTACTCTCAAGCTGCTGCTGTTGCTTGTGCATTCCCGTGTGTGTGTGTGTGTGTGTGTGCGCGCATGTGTGTTATTCAACTGATTCTTCCAAAAGGTGAAGGCAAATTACCGGCTGTATCATCCCAGCTGTGAGGCCCTTTTCTTGGGGAATCTCTCTCTCTCTCTCTCTCTCTCTCTCTCTCTCGCTCTCTCTCTCTCTCTCTCTCTCTCTCTCTCTCTCTCTCTCTCTCTCCCTACCTCTCTCTCTCTCTCTCTCTCTCTCTCTCCCTACCTCTTTCTCTGAGCCTGCAGCAGACAGGGTTTTGTATTGCTTTGATGATCAAACTCCCTGCCTCTTCCTTCTTTCATGGTGACGGGCTCTAAGCCGACAGGCTGGAAGTCGATTCATGCACATTATCTTACAGTGAAATAAAAGTGCGTGAAACCATGGCTAATCTGTGGTGTGGAGGGATTTGTCTAGTGGATATAGAAGAGACAAAATGACAGCCCCGAGCTTGTAATTTCACATCATCTGAAATTTAAAAAAATAGAAAGAAAAAAAACAGTCAGCTGTAGAAAAGCCAAATGACCCTTGCCTAAAAGATTTATATTTAACAGGCTTTTTTCCCGCTGATTGTTTTTAATTTGGAATTGCAGTGAGGCTTTAAACTTCCAATTTAAAACTCTAGATTAGCATGTTAAAACATTTTCCACTGCTGCTTTTAAAAACATTAATTTGTCGTGCTGATGAACTTTTAAACACATTTGATTATTTTTTCTCAAAAAGTCATATCACAGTGTCACAGAACTGATAAGATGATTCAGGTGCCAGCCAGTCACTACAAACTAATACATTGTACCGCTTCTCCTATAGATGCTGTAAAAAGTTAATAACAGGGTATTGTGTTAAACATAGTTGGGAAGAACAGCATTACATTAACTAAATGACATAAATTAAAGAAAATGAGACATTCAGGGAGGAAGCAAGAGACAGAATACCAAAACAAACCATTTGTTTAGTGCCTCTAAGATGTTTTGTGTTTTCGCTATCTCTCTTCTCTCACATTAAACTTGAATGTGATGAGCAGCTTCATTTGCATAAAACTGCTTTTGTTTAGCTTTTATATAAAGGTAAAAAACACCAACTCTATTTGCCTGAAAAGGCTTCACAAGAATTACAGCAAACAAGTGTCCCTGGAGTTTTAAAGCTCAGTTAAAGCTGCTGAGTTCAGAATTTAGAAGTCTCAGCTGAATATAATATTTAATTTGAATGACCGCTCTGAAATCCCAAACCATGATCGGACACTTTTAAAACAGCTGTTTGCAAATAGCTTCTTTGCATGTCAGTGGAAGATTTTCTTTTGTAGGTACTTTAAATCTTGACTTTGGACAAATACCCCGTTGGCCTTAAAAATGAACTTCTATAAATTCATGTTGCGATTCTGTTTAGTGAACTTTTACAGTTTCATATATACAGAAATCTAACTTTTGTGCCATACATTAAAGTACATGCGATCTTTGTAGAAACCCGCCCTCATAAAAGCCCATGCTCCAGTTTTGTCTGGCTCCAGCTCTGGGTTTGACTGGGTCTAAATGATCAATAAATAAAAACAATTATAAAGAGCTTCAGAAGACAGCTCCAATCTACAGCCAGGAAAAAGATGTAATGGCTGTAGAGCAACACCTGAGGCTAAACGTGCATGGTTAAAGCACATCCATTACAGTGATTATATTTTTTTACAAACAGGTTCAGATGTTATTCAAAGCCTCTGATGATGTTTGGAGAGAATAACTAAACCCGATCATCCTTTATATTGCTCACATCAAAGCCACCAGACTCCACTGATAACAGCTTTTCATTCTCTGCTTGTGTTGACACTAAATAGTTTTTACTGATAAGGCTTTATTCATCAAGTGACAACAGCGAAAGAGTTCAGAAAGTGGTTGTTCTTTGGTGGGTTTTGTCAATGCAATAGTAAGTAAGCTTTTATTTATTTATTTTTTGATTTGACGTGATGGAAAAATATGAGAGATACCCAAATTAATGTCTATGTATGCTCTCACTCACACACATGTAGACACCAAACAGCAACTGTGGATGTTGAATTATAAAGACAATCTGAAAGTGGACAAAAAAAAGAAACTGCAGTCCTTTAAGTGTTGAGGCTGTCTTGACTTGTGGAGCCATTCGACGCTGGCTCCAAAAGTCAAGGAATCTCCTATAGGTCTCATGTTAAAGTAGTCATTTTCCCCTTTAGATTTAGTTTACAGTCTGATTTCTGGATATGTAGCCCATTTATTCATTTAAACAGTGCATGGGGTATCAGACCTGTTCTTAATTCTGCTGAGTTGACAGACAGGTGTTTTAGCTGTTTTCCAGGAGGCTAAAAACCCAACTCATCTCCACTTCTTTGCCTTGATGTGTTGAAGTTGATCAACATTTATGTTAATCCTGTGGGTCACAGAGATCCATGTTATATGCAGCCTATGGTAAACACACAGGCTCTTATAAACACACACTTCCTTGTTCCTCATGTATGTCAGAGTGAAGCTCTGATACGTGTCCCCCTCCTCTCACTGTCAGAGTGAAGCTCTGATACGTGTCCCCCTCCTCTCACTGTGTTTCCCGCTCACCTGATGCTATCACTCTGTTGCCGCAGAGACCGTGGAAGTCCTTCTGGGAGACCCAGCTGCAGGTAAATAATGTCTGTGAATCTCCAACCTACTGACCCTTCCTGATCAGAGGGTCTGGATGTTCAACCCGAGCTCCAGAGCAGTTCCTCCATCGTGTTTATCCTGTGTGAGCAGGTGGAGTTCAGATGGAGCTGACCCTTTGGACTGATTGTTTGTCCTGCTGAGCCATGCCTTCTGATAACTGATAATGTTATCCTTCCTCACTCTGTGTGTGTGAGAGAGTGTGTGTGTGTGTGTGTGTGTGTGTGTGTGTGTGTGTGTGTGTGTGTGTGTGTGTGTGTGTGTGTGTGTGTGTGTGTGTGTGTGTGTGTGTTTCTCTTCTGCAAGTTCACTCTCTCTCCATCTCTCACACATTAATGTGGTGTGTTCCTTCAATGGCCTCTAAATGACTCCTCTCCCACTGAGAAAAAATGCAATGATTCGTGTGGTATCAGCTGTGAAACTGCGTGTGAGAAAGTCTGTGTGTATTCACGCTTGTGTGTGTGTGTCTGTTAGTGTGTGTAATGGGGGCAGGGCTGAAGTGAAAAACAAGCTGAGAGAGGAGAGTGAAGCATGGATGAAGACTGAGATAACGTGGGAGACAGGGACAAAGATGCTGACAGATTGGAGATTATAACAAATCCGCTTCATTTGAAGTCCCATTAGAGATAAAGATTTTAAAGAACAACAGTTATCTTTCATTAACCCTTTAAATGTAATAAAACATTAGCGCATTTCTAACCCTAAAAAATAGAAAGAATAGAAATAGAGAAAAAGAAAGAACAGAAATACTACAACTGTCTGATAGTTGACATTTAATATATAGAATATGGACGGTGGTAGGAGGAGTTTAAATCTGTTTATGAGAGAAGCTACTGATTCTTCTTTGTGATCAACAAGAGCAAAAATAGCGTGGGTGTATATTTTTCTTCTAGAATTCTTTAACAAGATTTGCAAAGACAGGTACAATTTTGTCCACAGAGGGTTCCAAAGTTGGCACAAAATGAAACTTCCTCTTAGTCGCTTTTACTTAGGAACCTTGAAATGTCATTTATAGCTGTGTTCACTCAGGCACAAACTGCAGACTGCCAGAAATGTTCAGGGTTAAATGCATGTGAGAGGTTTTCACCCTGCAGACTGTTCCTGCCAGCCCCCACGTGAAAAGTAGGACCGTGTCATCAAGTTCTAGATATTTTCAGGGAGGCATGTGAACAAGAAGTCAGAGTAACCATATATTATTTTATTTAATTCATGCCAATTTAAAGCAGGAGTTTTACTGAGGATACTTCATGGAGAAAGAAGATCTAGAGACATGAGCAGGACCAGACAAGCTGCCTCGACTGGATGGACACTTAAAGGTGGAGAGAGAGAAACAGACAGGTTGTGATGGAGCAAATGGATATTACAGATTTAAGGCTATATGGTCAAAAAAAAACTTGTGTGAATATGCCACGTCAAAGCTATAGCAGCACAAGAGGATGATATTAATAAATGAAAAAGTCAGAATCTGCAGTCTGCACCAATTGGTTTGAGATCCTTGCGAGCCTTGCAAAAGAGTTTCTTGGACAAAGTTATCCTGAAGGTCAGACAGAGTGTTTCTGAGCTAAATAATGAACTTTAAATCTCAGCGTGAGAAAAATGTTTGTCTTTGCTTTCAGTGCACTGGAGGCTCCACCAACAGTAAACACAAAGCATTAGTGTACTCACCGCTTTATCTGCTCCTCAGGAGGCTTTTAATCCCTCTGTTCAATTAAATTGAGAGACTGTACGCAAGCACGGTGTGATGGGTTTTAGACTGCTGCTCCAGTGTACGGCTGCAGCGTGTTGATTGGCCTCGGGTAGTTTGATTACACATTTGCATACATGTTGATTCAACTCTGGGTCCTGCATGAGTCTGAGAGGCTGTGGAGCATCTTATGCTCATGTGTCAGCGTTCATCAGTTCAGTTTTCAGCCGTGTTCACAAAGCGTGGATTCCTAGATTAAGCTTTTGTTTGTTGAAACTCTAACCTGTCTGCACTGCACAGGACTGTGTTTTCAGAAATAAGTGAATTTAGCTGAAAGTGTTACATTGTGTGATAAACTTTGATTTTGGCTTCTTAAATGAAAAGCTTAAGCAACCTCACTAACAATTATTTTTGATGCTTTCATAAAAAACAAGGCTTGTTATTTCTACATTGTATGTATATATTGTTATTCAACGAGAACAAAAGGTTCAAAATCACATTTTGCAAGATAACAACACTCATTTTTCTTCAGCGTATGCGAGTCATCAGCCTACCATCTCCAGATAACAAAAGTTGTTGAGTCACAACAACAGAATCATTTGTCTCATGATCTTGTCAAATAAAAATTTGCTAAGGTGCAAAAACATTAAAATCTGACTGTTTTACATAAAGAGAGTTTTGTTTTCTCAAGACAGTGTTCATCTTTATGGAACAATGGTATATGCTATTATCTCAAGAAGAAACAGGCAAGTATCACTAGAAGACAGACATATGTCATTTCATATCATACACATTTAAATTATTATTTGAGCCTGTAAATAGACACAACGGAAGAGTTTCCAGAGGACATTTAGCAGTGATGCACACATCCGTTATTAGCCAATATGCTAATATCGGAATCATGTGATCACAATATCAAAATAAATCAAAAGCACTTACTTTTATCTCGTTTTCAAACAACACTGATGGAAAGAGAACCTTATGGTGACTCAAAATCTGCATCAATAGCAAGCGTGTTTTCTTAATGCTGCGCAGGTGTTGTCACATTGATGAGGATGTTTTGTTAATTTGCTTGTGTTTTGTCTTTTTGCATGTTTCCTTAAGCTGCAGTGCTGTGAGCTCTCAGGGTCACTATACAAATCCCTAAGTCAAAGAAATCTGAGTAACATAAATGAATTCACAATGATAATATAGATAATTTACACATAATATTATAAATAGTTTAAAAAATAACAAATATACATAAAAGATGTGTTTTTTCTTCTTTTCTGAAAACTTTGAAATAAGACTTGGGCAATTATGCTATTAGGGTAATGATATGACTTCCTAACATGAAGAGGAGCATCTCTTGGTCCACAGAGGGTGCCAAAATCAACATAAACAAAAAATTCCTTACAGGTGCTTTTTTTTTTTTAAAGATCTACATCCTGAATGACGTGCATTTTTAGAGGTGATGCTGCTTGCAGAGCTAGTTTAAACATTGAAAAAGCCCATCAGTGATTGCACCATTATTTGTTAATAATAACTTTAATTTCATTTGAACTTGTGGACATCCTGCAGGCTCATTTTAAATGAAACTGTGAGGGTACGACTAAATGAACTCTATGCTGAGGAATCATTTGAATAA
Organism: Labroides dimidiatus; assembly: GCA_030710495.1. NCBI lineage: Eukaryota > Metazoa > Chordata > Actinopteri > Labriformes > Labridae > Labroides > Labroides dimidiatus. The sequence continues at coordinate 12,168,211 of CM061153.1, read as the reverse complement.
CATGTCTTCAGCTTTGTTGGCTTATTAGATGCAAGTCTGTTAGTCAGGTGGCCTTTCACTGCTCATTCTGCAGGCTATTTACATTTCTTACTGTTCATTATGCAACAAGTATTACATGTGAGGAGGCTTGACCCACCCTGATTGCTGTTTGGCATCTTGCTACGGTCTGTCTCTCTCTCCCTGCTCAGGGCAGCTTCACTGAGAGCCAAGGTCACCTAAATTGATTCAGTTTCTCTCTGAGTGCACAGACTCTCCACCAAGGCTGTAATTGCATTTCTGTACCAATCACTCTAATGACAATCACTGTAATCAAATGCAAGACACACACACAGGCATGTACGCACACACACACACACACACACACACACACACACACACCTCCCTCTCTCTTTACATATAATGCTGTAATTGTGCACATTAATCATGAAGAGGAGGAGAAAAAATGAATTAAAGAAAGGTCAAAATACCTCAACGCACATAACTGAGTGCTCCTAAATGACCCCAAACATTAGAAGAGGTCACAGTCATTAAAGGACTGTTGATGTGAAATTTAAGGTTTGATATTTTCTCCAAACACACTCATTTTCAAGCCTTTTAAAGTCTGTGCTGAAGTGAGATGATGAAAACCAGATAATAAAACACGTTTGTCTCATTTCTGGTTTGTCAGGTATCTGCAGATGTTCTGACTCAAATTGGGTTAGGTGTTTAGAGACTCACTAGAGAAAAACTGTTAAGGTAACAGACTAAAAATCTGTAGTTATCCCCAGAACTCTCAGTTGAATTATGATTTTCTGCAAAATCAACAAAGCTGAAGTTCGTCACAGCTGGCAGGAACTTTGGCCTTTACCTTTGATCCAAAAGCTGCCCAGATTAACACCACCACAAAGGATGATTTAAGACAAGCTAATATTTCAGCTGCTTGATTACCATCACAGGACATTCTGAAATGCTCACTGAATGCAAAGGATATTTGTTGAAGCTTGGCGTGCAATCACAGAAGAAAAAGCGACAAATCTAAAGTGATGGAAGCTGTACTTAGAGGGCAGAAGAATACAACAATAAAATCACAAAGAGATGCAGGTGACGTTCACTTTGAATCACTTGTCTAAAGGGGTGTGAGAAGTCAGGGGTCAGTAATTCTATCCAACGGTCTCTGTATAAACTACAGCTGTTATGTTGTTTTAGCGCAGACAAGGATGCAGTGTGTTTCCTGAAGCTACATTTTCTGATGAATGAAAAAGAAAAAAGGCAAAAAAAAAAAGTTCCCTAGTGAGCAAGAACACATAAAAACACTTTATTTTAATCAATCCCTCCTGATCTATTATTATTAAATCTTGCACATAAAAGCATCAGCAGCTTGTAAGTCCGTTCTCAATGGTGTATCTTTGGAAAGATGTGCTCTTCAGACACCATAGCATGTCTTGTAGATTAGGCTACTTTGTGCTACAGTTTCCTGATATTCACCCCACAGCTCATCTTCAGCCTGGTGATGCTCCAGCTGAATGAAGTCCGCCTGTTGATTTGGTCCTCGCATCATCACACTGAAAAAGATGAAGGTCCGCTTGATCCCTCCCTGACTGCACCCCCTCACTCCACCCCTATCCCACCCCTCCCTCCCCTCTATTCCTCGCGCGCGCACGCGCGCGTATGTGTGTGTGTCAGGGAGTGTGTGCGCATTCCTTCGCAGGCAGTGAAGCGGTAGTCTGAGGTTGGGAGTCAGCGCAGAGAGGACACACACGGGCAGAAAACCATCAGCGTCGCCGTTACAACACAGGGAAACATGCAGGTAAGACACAAATCCAACAGACTTCTCGTTATCCCTCAGGTGAGAATTAAACAGGTCGAGATGAGGATTAATTTTTCCTTTACGCACGTGTTGAAAGAAAAAGCGCGTTAAGTTCAATCAGCAGCGTGGATTCGCTCTCTATGCTACTTGTTGGCCAAATTGATGCTTTTAAAAATTCCTCCACAGCCACCAGAGGCTCATTTGCTCCCACTTTTTTTCATTTTAGCCGAAAGCTGAGTTTGTAAGTGAAGTTATGTAATAGCAGCCAGCTGGAGGCAGAGCAGGAGAGAGATGCGTCTCTGCAGACGGTTTCCAGCAAAGTGTCACTTTGCATCACGTCTTCTCCTCCCTCACACTCCGCCGATTTTACGCGTGTTTCTGTGCTTAATCCGTGAGATTATTTCTTACTGTGTGTTTGAGACCCCGTGTGGATTCAAGTGATTCACGCGTGACTTAAAAACCTCTAAATAGAGTCTGGTGTACAGTGAAATCCACACAGACTGCCTCAAATCCTCAATTCTAGGAAGAGGAGGGAGTTTTCTTGGTATTCTGCTTGTTTTGCTTCAAAGCAGATTGTGAGGCTTAAATCGGAGGTAACAGACTGTAAAGTGAAGACCAGACTCCCTAAAGTGACTCCCAACACCTTGAAGGCACCCTCGTTAAAGTGACCTGTTCTGCGTGAGTTTCCCCCTTAATGGAGGTTCCTCATGATTGGCCGGAGTAGAGGGAGAATCAGTTACTTGCAGCTGCTCTGGATATGCTTTTGTGTGGAAGAAATAAGGCTGCAGTCATATAGTTTCATTATATTTATATGTGCATGGATGCAAAGGGCGCTGACAGAGGAGGAATAATCTCCTCCTACACACATGCAGGCACAAACCTCAGGATGGATCTCACCTCTGCAGGAACACCATGTGAGAGGGTTCTGCTCCATAACATCAATCACTCACCAAGTCAATCCATCTGTCAGTAAACCTATCGTTCAATCAATCACAGCCATAACCAGCCTTCTGCTTTGCTGCATGCATGTGCACTTGTTTACTTCTCTGATTCATCATAGCACGCTTGGTTCTTGGTGTGGCTTTGTGCTCAGAATCATATTTCCAGTGGGAATCCGTGGATCATTCTCATGAGTAATCAGTAAAAGATTTATCTTGCAAATCGTCAGCAAATTGTAAAAAATTGGCTTCCAAAAGTAAAAACGAAACCTGAAGATATCTCATGTACAAAGGCAGAAAATTACCAAATCATTAACATTCAAACTAAAGACTAAACCAGATCATTTTGCCTGTTTTTGTTTTCTGTTGCCACCTGAGGAGTATACCCGAGCTCTTTTTGGCCTCTTCATCACAAACTGACTTCACGATCAATCAGCACAATGGTTTCAAATAGGAATATTAATTTTCTGTTAATGAATTCAGCTCAGCTTCTCAGTGTTTGTCTCTTAAAAATGAGTTGTTTCTCTCCTCCTCTGTTTTTTTAAATGTCAGACGTGGGTCACATTTTTAGCAGCAGTTTGACGTCCGTCCTCAGCAGCCCAGTCCTGCCACAGGTTTTGATTTTCCTCTCTGCTTATTGACGTGCAGGTGTTTGAGTTAAACCCCGCTGTGAGGCTTCAGGGGGCCTGAGATTTTGTTCTATGACTCATTTTGGCGTGTTTTTAGAAGAGAAGCGCTGTGATCGATGAGGTTTGTGACTGTTCTCTCATTCTGAGTCATTTTCAGCCAAATCTGCCACAAACAGTCCTGACATATTCTTCTGCCTAACAACATTATGAATCAGATTTAGAAAAGGCTCACTGCTCTCCAAGAATGGCTTTGTGTTCAGGATTTGAAAAGCGACAGATCTGGTGTATTGATGATACTAACAAGCGTTTGTGTGTGTGGAAGCCAAAGCCTGATTAATCTTATTCCTCTGTGTATAAAGCCGCTTTTTGGTCCAAAACGGTTGCACTGAACTGCGTGTTATACTTTTCTTTAATGAAAATCAGAATCTCTTAACGTTGAACCGATTAAAACAATTTCACAAAATCAAGCAAGTTGAGTTTAAAGGGATTTACAAAGGAAAACTTTAGCACAGCTGTGTGACTGGAGCTGCAGTCGATAAAGGGAGAAGGGTCTGCTGTGGTTAAACTACTGTTAAGAGAATAAAGCCAGTGTCTGTCCACCGCTGTCCTGAGCTTGTCTGCAAATTATGTGAAGGAGCTGCATGTGAAAATATAAATGTCTGCATCAGTTAGACCTGTCTTTAAACAGCTTTAATACTGAACTCCTGTCGGGTTTAAAGCAGTTTACAGGAAGACTGAGCTGCGTTTGTTAAGAGCAAATTTTCATTCAGACCCTTTAAGCTGATGATCCTGGGATAATTTCCTCCTTGCTGTTATCACCCTCCACTCTTTCTTCATGATAGCAGAATCACATGAAAAACAAGTTATAACAGTATCAGTGTTTGGAAACCATTCAGAAAGGGCAACATTCAAGATGTTTTCAAGATTTTGTGAAGTCTGTGTGCAAAACAGAGATCGAGATGCTTCTTCTTGTGCTTTTACCACGCTCTTGAGGTTGTATTGAGTATGTGGAGACGTTGGCAGCACCTTATGACTTAGATTGTGCGCCCCAGGAGGCTAGCCCTAGAGTGGGCGGCCTGGGTTTGAGTCCAACCTGCTCTCTCTTTTCCATATGTCTCTCCCCGCTCTCGCCCTGTTTTCTGTTGTACCCACCGTCCTGTCCTCACTGATTGAAGGCGGTAAAACCTGAAAAAAATCCCAGAGACAATTAATATATGGAGAAAAAAAAATCCTTCATTTCCTTAATGTCCAAAAGAGATGTCCAAAAAACAGTCATATTTTAGATATTACAAGCTAAAATAAGATACATATAATGAGTAAAAACTACCAATGGAATAAGAAAACTATACTTTCTTTCTTTCAGGTTTCCTTGAAAAACAATTTAATTCCACAAAATAAGAATATCTAATTCACGAGACAAACGCAGGGGAGCCGACTCCCCCTTTCCTTCCATAACCTCTGCTTCAGTTTCTCTTTGCCCAAAAAGTAAAAAAAGAAGCTTCTTTTTTCAGCAGACAGAAGATTCAGCCAACTTGAGTCATAGCTGACACTTTCAGGTCATTTTATTCAGCCAGGAACTGAGACTTAACACCAGTCAACAGCAGGCTAAGGCTGTAGTTCATTTAAGGATGATCTAAAATATGAGGCTTAACTTTTAATCTGTGGTGATCATCTGCGAGGAAATCTGGAGCTGCAGTTCATGGTTCCTATTCAGCACACATTGGGGAATGTTTTTCTCTTGTTTTTCTCTATTCCTAAGTTTGGTTAAGAGGTTATTACTCATAAATTGTCGTTTTTATTTTAAGGAGGAAAGGAGCAGTTATCTGGAGTTGTATATCATCCATTGAGTGCTGCAGGTTAGATCTGTTGGCACGTGTTTGGCTCTGCTGTTTGTTTGGATTGTTGTCAAAAACAACAGTATAGAATATCCTTCAAGTCTTTACCTTGAATGTGTCTCACATTTCAAGTGGACTTAAAAAAACAGGTGAGCTGTCTTTTACTTACCTTTGTGCAAAGTGGAAAAAGCAGGAGTGGTATAGGAGATCGTTCAGCCACAGAAACATTCGAGAGCAGTTTTGCTCTGGTTGATCCACCAAAAAACAATCTCATTTTCCTCATCAGTTCCTCGACAGATATTTATGAGATGGTACAGAACAAGATAATCTAGTTTCTATAGACAGAACCAAACTTCTTCATATTTCATCATTTTTATCATTAGTTTTTTGCTATATAAAATATATTGGTCAAACTTTTTTATCTGCGAGTGGTCTTAATACATTTTTAGCAAAGCAAATTTATTAATGGCTGAATCACATGCCAGTTGTAGTACAGTATGTGACAATAAATGCTACATATTTCCATATTTCTTCATTTTCACCATTATAGCCTTCTCACTTCATTAATGTATTGATGACTGAAGTTTTAACAATTGTTCATTTATTTATTTATTTATTTATTTATTTATTTATTTATTTATTGAAAGGGAGGTTGCTTATTTTTCTTTGCATTGCCTCATTGTCTAGCATATTTGTTTTTGTCTCACCAGTAAAATAAAATATATCAATCACTGAGCACTCTCGCTCTTTCACACAGTTGTCACCTCACTATGACTTCAGAGCTTATGTAACACAGCAGAGTGTTTTTAGTGAAATCTTCCTTTAAGAGGCTCATCTGATGGTGCAGTTTTCCACAGAGCTGCATGTCAATCAAAGCACACACCCAACCACACACACATACACACACACAATCAGAGTGCACACAGATCAGTGACACTACAGCAGACTGCCTGACGACAACACACACACGCGCGCGTGCGCACACACACACACACACAAACACACAGTGCACTGTGCTGCATGTGATACAGTGTCAGTGGGAGCCACCTGTTCAATAGGTAGAGTGATTGGTAGATTTGAATAATTGAACAGCTCTGGTAACTGTATCCTTTAATGTGGGAGCAGAGATAGAGACACACACCTCTGATCAAACTTCAGCTCCAAACACTGAGCACACTTTTACTCCACAGCACTGCAGTGAGACTTTTTAAGCTGGTGAGCAGAGTTTTATCTCACAGCAGTTTAATTATCTCTGGATTCTGGCTCTTAAATGGAGGCACATTTATCTTTATGAATTAGCAGTGATACACTCCAAATAGAGAACTTCTGTCTCTCAGCTTAATTAGTTGTGTCCTTAAAGGGACACACACACCGCACACACAGCTGACATGACTCTACTGAGCAATGAACAGTATGATATTGACATTCAGGGTGAAAAATGCGGTGATGTGAAAAGCAGCTGTCATTAAATATCAATCACTGATCGATAAATGTTGTTATGTTCATACAGCAGATCTGTGGTATCTATGGATGTCCTTATTGACCTATACGGAGAGGAATGACAGCATCAAAGGGGGCAATCAGATGCGTTTGGCATGGACTGAGTGTGTGTGTGTGTGTGTGTGTGTGTGTGTGTGTGTGTGTGTGTGTGTGTGTGTGTGTGTGTGTGTGTGTGTGTGTGTGTGTGTGTGTGTGTGTGGTGTGTTTGTGTGTATCAGAGGAAGAAAGGAGGAGGAGCTGATAATTGAAACATGGCTCCTCCATCGCTCAGAGCGTCCCCAGAGTATTAATTCTTTCTCCATGAGGGCTCACACATCAATATAATACTCTTTCTTTCTTGCTCTCCCCTTCCCTCACACACACACACACACACACACACACACACACCATGCAGTCCATATGGAAGTGCCATCCTCCCACAGACACACTGATTCACACTGACAGCCATTCTGAGGGGCTCAAGCCATCAGGACACAAATAGTATCAGCCCTCGACCGTCAGCTTCGGCGCAGATTCTTTCAGGATGCAGCAGCTTCTGGTTGAAGAGCCTCGCTCTGCACAGCCACATATTGTTCAGAGAATGTACAAGAAGTCACTTCTTTAGCAAAGTTTCCAGAGATGGCTCTTGACCTGAAGTTTAAGAGGTTCATTTCTAACCATCCTCCATCCAGCATCAGAGAAGTATTTTTTTTTTGTTGTCAGGCAGCTTGACTTGTTTTCATTGTCCATCTAGACTTTATTTCTTCTCCAGCATGGACATTTGTTTCTGTGCCATTCTTGTTGATCTGTTGGTTTTTTTTTTTTGGTTTTTGTTTTTGATTTTGTTTATTAAGACAATTGTCTGACATGAAAACTCAGAGCACCCACAGATTTCCTTGTGTAACAGTCATTCAGCTTATAGAGACAGAAACAGATTTACTACTGCAAGAGTTACAATTTGGAAAGGCTTAGTCTGTCATTCTACTTTGTTGGTTATAAAAAGAAATCAGGATTTTGCTTAAGCCGAGGGGGCCTCACTGTTAAAGTTCAAGAGAAGGACACAGACTGCAGCTGATGGAGGATAAAACCAAAGGATGAGTTATTCCTGTAGTCCAGTCATAGATGTTTCTAACCACCCAGCGGAAACCCTGGACCTTTTACCTCTGAATCAGTTTAGCTCTACAGTTATGACGCTTCCCACTTTGTTTCAGACTGACAAGAGTTAAGTTGACAGATGGCAAACATAATGCACATTCTAACAAATGTGAAAGCTAATTCTCGGATGCTTGCACTCACTAAAAGTAAACCCATTAACCTCTTGATGATGGTTGTTGTGAATATATGCCACATACAGCATCAGGTCTTGATGCATCTGAGATGACCTTTGTATCCCACTAATGCCTACTGTTTCATGTTCTACACATACCAAGGATCGTATCAAATGTCGCAATATACTGGTCACAAGATGAACTAGTGACTAAGAGGTTAACTGTTTATACTTCATATTGAAGATGTCCTGATTCGATATTAATATTGGATATCAGTCCGATATCAGCAAAAAAACTAATATCGGATTATATCGGCCTGCATCTAAAATCTCAGACATAAGCATTCCAATACAGGCAGTTCATTCCAGACTCCGCTCCCGCACCAACCGATTCAACATGCATAGCCCACATGATCACAACAACAGTGTGAGCTAAGGTGCTAACAAAGGATCAAAGAGTAGGAGTGATGTAGGCTGTGTGGCAGTATTTTTTGTTTAAGTCCGAAAAAGCCATTACAGCTAAGTGCGAAACTTGACCCATGGTGGCAGAACTGGGGAAGTTTAACACATTTAAAGTTTAAACGTTCCCCTAAGGCTTATTCAAACCTCAAAGACCTACCAATAGAGTTGAATGTCACACCATTTATGCTGACATCGTATCGGATCGACACTGGTATCGGCCAATACTCAGAGCTGCAATGTCGATATTGTATTGGAAGTGAAAAGGTTGTATCGGGACACCCCTACTGCATGTTGTCTGAATATATTTATATCATTGGCCATAAAGACTGATCGTCCCAGTTGGGCATGCCGGAACACCTCCCCAGGGAAGCATCCTCACCAGATGCCTGAACCACCTCATCTGGCTCCTCTCAAAGGATGCAAAGGAGCAGTGGCTCTACTCCAAACCTCTCTCGGATGTCCAAGCTCCAAACCCTATCTCTGAGGCTGAGCCCAGAAACCCTGCGGAGAAAGCTTACTTCAGCTGCTTCAGATCTTGTCCTTTGGTCTCTACCCACAGCTCATGACCATAGGTAATGGTTGGAACATAGATTGTCCAGTAAATTGAGAGCCTTGCCTTCTGGCTCAACTCTCTCTTCACCACAACTGACCGGTATAGAGTCAGCATCACTGCTGCCGCCGCCCCAATCCATGTCAATCTCTCGCTCCGTTTCCCCTCACTCTTGAACAAGACCCTGTGATGCTTAAACTCCTCCACTTGGGGCAGAGACTCTCTCCTGACCCAGAGTGGGCAGCCACCCTTTTCCAGCTGAGAACCATGGCCTCAGACTTAGAGGTGTTTATCTACATCCCACAGCTGCTTCACACTCAGCTGTGAACTGCCCCAGTGCAAGCTGGAAGTAATTGTTCGATGAGGTCAAAAGGAGCACATCATCTGCAAAGAGCAGAGATGGGATCCTAAGACCCCTGAACCTGAGTCCCCCCGCCACTTGGCTGCACCTAGAAATCCTGTCCATAAAACTAATGAACAGAATCAGTGACAAAGAGCAGCCCTGGTGGAGTCCAACCCTAACCGGGAACAAGTTTGACTTACTGCTGGCAATACAAACCAAAATCTCACTCTGAAAATATGATTTAACAGCCCGGGCCATCAACTCCATATTCCTGAAGTGGCCCTCACAAGATACCTCAAATTTGTTAAAAAAGTTAATAAACATGTCAGTTCCAAAATATTAGAATTTTCTATTCTTTGATGGGTCAGGCTTTACAGGGTTAAAGGCTTCCGAATGGAGCTTGCTTTGACTTTAAGAAGTACTAAACTCTTAAAGATGTCTCTATGCTACATGCTATAAATCACTCTTCTGAACCTTCTAATGTCAACATATAGGTGAACAGTAAGGTCTTCTATACCTTAAATCTTTTGCATCATTTCACATTTTCCTTGACTAAAAGCAAATATGCAGAAAAAACAGTATTTAAAACAAACTTAATGGTCACCATGGGAAGCAGAAATACCGTGACACAACTTTTGTAACCTTGCAACAGTGAGAAGCCATCTGATACTGAGGCTGTGGAAGCTACGTTTAAAGTCACAGGCCCTCGTTCGTTGTCCTCTGGAAGCAGTTTTCCTTGCTGTTTGCTGTGCTGGCGGTGTATCTAAGTATTCGGTTGTGTGGTTTATATTTAAAGAAAACATTTCTTCATGTGCTGCCGCTCACTTTATTTCTCTAGATGTCACTTTTTCCAAGTTATCCAAACAGCCCTCTTCAGTGTTTAATGGTGCACACAATCAGAACACAAATGAACAAACCGTCAGCTTGTATGTCGTTATCATGCTGCTTCAGCTCAGCAGAGTTCAGAGACCATCTCTCTCCTGCACGCAGCTCAGCTCCTCTATAGAAAATCTCTGGCGGTTTTGTTTATGCATGAAGGTTGTATCAAGTATTTACTGTATTTACTCCCTTTGTGCTGTCAGTCTTTGTCACTGCACTCCTCCTCCTTCTCCTCCTCTTGATGCCTGTTCTTTCATCTCACTACATATGCACACACACACACACACACACACACACACACACACACACACACACACACACACACACACACACACACACACACACACACACACACACACACACACCTCCCACCCTTCTCAGTATCCCTCCCTTATATTTAGACCCCAGTTGGTATTTTTTTCTTTACCTGGATGGCAGCCTGGTGACAGGTGACATTACGCTGAGAGGACTGTGAGATGTTTGTGTGTGTGTGTGTGTTTAAAGATGGAGGACCGAGTGACAGTAATATAAATGAAAAGAAATGAAGCAGTAAAAAGACAGGGATGGGGGACAGATTTGTACGGACATCTTAGGATACAGAAACCACAAATATTAATGAGGACAGCTGATTAAACTAATGTTGGTTTCCCTTGTTTGTGTGTCTGTGTTTGTGTTTTCGTGTGTCTCAAGGTGTGTTTAACTTGTTGTCCTCATTTGGCTGTTTGAGCAGCATCATTGTCGACAATTAGATCCTAAGCTTCACAAAGTAGAGTTGATCTTATTGATGCCAGTCAGGTTTCTGTTTGTTAGCACCTGATTGGTAGCAAGAAACTGCATCCAAAGTTTGTCTGATCTGGGCCAGTGTGATAGAGAAACTTCAAGTTGGAGTTCAGAAAAACCAAGATGCAGGAGTGTGATGGTGTAGGGCAGCATCTCCCTCACAAGGAAGATGCAAGGCTTGTTAGGCAACCACTATGAAGAGCGATGTTTAGATGAAATTCTGCAACCTGAGGCAATCTAATTTTTCCTGGGTCTGGGTCCCGAACTCTATCCTCCAAGAGGACAAACCTCACCCCCACAGAGCAATGGCGGAATGGAATGACCTGCCAGCAGTCCTGAATTCAGCTTGAGTGTGCTGTTCATGCCAGAGTGGCCTACACAACCGTATTAGCTGACTTGTATCAGAAGAATGGGATAACATCCCACAACAGTGTTTGACCAGTCTGTTGACCAGCATGAGGAGAAGGTGCCAGACTGTTGTTGTGTTTGGTTCTTCCAAACACTACTGAAGCTCTTGTTTCTTGAATTAATACATTTTATAATTGTCATTTTATTTTATAGTTTCAGACTTTAATTATTCATAATTATTAATTATTAATTAATTATTAAACAAAAGTTAGTGACAGAATGAAATGTTTGCAGAGATTTGGCATATTTTTCATGGGCACAACCCACATACTCAGCTCTGCTCCTCATCCCACAAATGCATCTTTCTTTACAAATGTAGCACCAGTTAAAAGGGAACAGACTTTCTAAGAGTATAAGATATATTACCAAGAAGCTTGTTTAACTTACAACAAAGAAATAATCTGTTAAACTCAAATTTCCTTAGTTTTTTGTCTATGTTTTCATAAGCAAACCCTACCTCATTGTGTTGACCGCCTCAGTAACTGTACTCCTGTTGAAATTATGATCTCCTTGCTAGTTTAAAGTCTGCTTCACCGCAGCAATGTTGTGGTTTTATAAATTATAAAGTGAAATTAAGCTTCAGTGTGTGGTTTCCTACAAGCTGCTGTATGAAGGAGACTAGAGCAACATGTTGCAGCTTGTTTTTCTCTGTTCAGAGTCAAGCCTTCCTGTTGAATATCAGTAATATACTTGTGTATGCATGCCAGCATGGTTTTATCCTTCAGCATCTTGTAGCTTTTGTTAGAGCAGACAATACACCTTCTCAGTCCAATCACACACTTCTGCCTGTATTTTAGTTTTGTAAAGGCTTAAAAACACTCCTGTCTCTTCATGGTGGGATGCCTGTTTTTAACAGCATCGTGCACATCACTTCAACATGTGTGTTTAGAAGCATTCAGCTCTGTTTTTGACTGAACTTGAGTTTAATGTTGTTGTTCATTTGCAATTTGTTGGAGTAATTTGAACGTCATCATACGGTGAGGCTGAGCTACAGGATGGTGAGTGGGTGGTTGTTTGTGTGACAGATGTAAAGGAGGATATATTTAGGTTTAAATGTTCTCGGAGGATTTAGAGTCTCTTCACTTGTGTCCGAATGCTCATTTCGAGATATGCCACGGTCTCATGTAGGACTGTGAGAATTTTTGACATTTCTTCAGTTAGATGCATGAAAAATAAAGATTTCCTGTCATAGCTTAAGGGCTTTTTTTTTTTTTTTATCTCTGAAATTTGCGGTTAGAAAGACACAGATGTCACGTCATATAAAAAGTTATTGTGGATGTTTCAAAGAGTTTTTGAACATCATCTGCGGCTGCAGGGATTTACCCCTGGAGCGGCCTCTTTAACACATTTTGACCTTCATGAAGCAGCCGGGTAGAACAGATGAGTTTGAGTCATACTGAGAAAAAAAGGCAGAGTACATGTGAGCTTTTAGCAGAACATAAAAGAGGGAGAGAGAGGGGGGACATGCTGTATCTCTGCAGTGGCCTGGTTGAATGTTTTTTTTTTTTTTTATGACTTAAACTTTTATTGAACATTTTTACGTTGACATACACAATCCACCCCCAGTACAGTTGCACTTATGAGCTTAAGTGATAAACAGAAACCAAACGTATGGTAAGCCAGCAAAACAAAGAAGTACACTACCTAACAAGCGTTGTGGAAAAAATATAAACACAAACATACTCACATATATACATACATACATATAGACAAAAACATAAAAATAAAAACAAACAAACAAAAAAAAAAAAAAACAGCACATTACAGAGCGGACAGGTCAGAGCCTCCCAAGGGGACTAAGATGTGTACATTACAACAGCCCCTGCATCTCGAACCACTCCACGCCATTAGTCCTGCCATCCAGTCCCTCGCCACGAAATTAGAAATAACTATCCCTGTATATGTCCTCCCTACACAGTTTGCCAAGAGTTAAAGTCTAAGTACTTGCCCCACTTACTGAGATACTTTCTACCTCCATTTAGAAGGTTATAAGAAATCTTTTCATAAGCAGCAACTTTACTTAATTCCAGAAGCCAGTTGTTAAATGAAGGCCCTTCTTGAGACCTCCATCCCCTCATTATTAACTGCCTGCCGATCATGATACTAGTTTGTATCCAATCTGCTATTGGTTTTGGAATGTGCTTAAGAGAGTGAGGGTTCCCCAAAATATATAGACTAGAGCCTAAATCAAATTCAGTCTCTGTAATTGCAGCAATGTGATTGTGAATGCTTTGCCAAAAGTCTCTTATTTTGGAGCAAGTCCATAGAGCATGTACTAAAGAGCCCTCCTCTGTCCTACACTTCCAGCAGCAAGGATCTTCCTTCAGACCCAACCTAAAGAGTCTGGAGGGAGTCCAGTAGTAACGATGGAAAATTTTAAATTGAATCAGCCTGGTTTTAATATCCCTGGATACCGTTTTAGAGATCCCTGTGATCATGTCCCATTCTTCCTCTTCAAAAGTGAGACCTAAGTCCCTTTCCCAAACTGTTTTAAGAGCTGTAACTATCTTACTACGATCTAAGTCATTGTCCATAAGTAAGGCATAGTATTTAGAGGCCTCATGACCTCTCCCAAACAGATCCAATACGAGCTTCAGGAGATCCACACCCAGGGGGGTTAGCCGAGGAGATCCAAATGTGCTCACCAGCAAATGTCGCAGCTGCAAATATCTCCAGAACTGATTTCTTGGCAATTTATATTGTTGAACAAGTCCCTCAAAAGACTTCAATGTACCGCCCTCATATAAATTCCCCAGGGTGTGGATGTCCCTCGCTACCCATTCCTTCCAGACAAATGTGGAATTTCCTATGCGAAGTTTGGGGTTTGCCCAGATAGGAGCTGATAAGTTTAAGTGAGGGTTAATTTTGAACAGTCGGGAGACCCTCCTCCATACATCCTGCAGGTGAGAGATGATAGGATGGGTCTTGAGATCAGAAGGTAACCTAGCTGTTATATATGAGAGAGGAGGAAGTGACGGATATACAGACTGCTCCATTATAAACCAAGGGGGAGCTCTTTCAGGGGGCAGTGACCACTGTGCTAGGTGCCTGAAGCTGAACGCATAATGATAAAATAGCAATTTAGGGAGGCCCAGGCCGCCCTTCTCGACTGGCTGATGTAATTTTCCCAGACGCATTCTGGGCCTCTTACCATTCCACAGGAATGTAGTGCATATCTTATCAAATTGCTTAAAATACTTGTTGGGGATCTTAATAGGCAGTGACTGAAGGAGGTAGTTTACTTTGGGAATGCAGTTCATTTTAAGGACATTGACTTTACCCCATAAAGACAAGAACAGCGGGGTCCATCTTTCCACGTCAGCAGAAATTTTGCCCAATAATGGGTCGAAATTTTCTTTGACTATATCGTCTAAATTACTAGGAAAATGTATACCTAAATATTGAATACCTTTTTTGGGCCATTGAAAGGAGCCTGCCTGAAAAAATGATTTGGGGCAAAAGGATGTCAGGGGAAGGGCCTCCGATTTAGACCAGTTGACCCTGTATCCAGAAAATTTTGAGAATGAATCAATTATTGTGAGTAATCTGGGCACTGAATTGCTGGGATCTGAGGCAAAAAGTAAAATATCGTCCGCATAAAGCATCAGTTTTTGCACAGTGCCCCCCACCATGACACCAGGGAAGCTGGGGTCATTGCGAATAGCCACTGCCAGTGGTTCCAAAGCGAGGCAAAAAAGCAGAGGAGAAAGCGGAGAACCCTGGGCTGTACCACGCCCTAATCTGAAGTATGAGGAAATTACCCCATTACTTTGTACAGCTGCCTCTGGCCTGTCATACAACAGCTTCACCCACTTCAAAAAGACCTGTCCGAAGCCATAAGCCTCCAAAGTTAAAAACAAGTACTCCCATTCCACGCAATCGAATGCTTTTTCGGCATCCAATGAAATAGCAGCGATTGGCTCAGCTTCATTTCTGACTGCCCACATAACATTAATAAGTCGTCTAATATTGTCAGCTGAGCTTCTATTGGGAATAAACCCGACCTGGTCGGGATGAATAATGGAGGAGATCACGCCGTCTAAACGGTTTGCAAGAATTTTAGATAGAATTTTTACATCCAGAGAAATCAGAGAAATAGGGCGATAGCTCTTACACTCTGAGGGGTCCTTGCCTTTTTTCAGTATTAGTGATATTAATGCTTTGGACAGGGTGGGTGGTAAGTGCCCTGTGGTAAAAGCCTCATAATACATATTTTTTAACAAGGGTGATAATTCGGCAGAGAAACTTTTAAAAAATTCAGCCGTTAGACCATCTGGCCCTGGTGCCTTGCCGGCCGGCATATTATCTATGACTTTGGCTATTTCCTCCTCCGTGATAGGGGAGTCAAGATATTCGCGCTGTTCCTCATCGAGGGTGGGTAGGTTCAATCCGTCCAAAAATGAAACTATTTCCTGCTGCGTGGAAGAAGTAGAGGAGGTATAGAGATTCTTATAGAAATTGGAAAAAGCGCTATTGATGTCACTGGCCTTTGTTACAAGAGCTCCTCCCTGGTCCCTAATCGCTGAGATAGTAGCAGATGCCTCGCGGTGTTTAATGTAGTTAGCCAGCAGCTTTCCAGCCTTGTCTCCTGATTCGAAAAAAGACTGCCTGGCCCTGAATAATCCAAATTCCACCTTTTGGGATAAAATGCTATTATATTCGTATTTTAATTTAGTTACTATTCTCAGGCTCTGACTAGAAAATTTTTGTTTCAACTGATCCTCCTCTACCTTAATTTTTTCTTCCAAATCCTGCAATTTCTTTGCATTCTGTTTTTTCTTGAAAGAAGCGTATTGGATCACATGACCCCTAACGAATGCCTTCAGAGCCTCCCAGACTACTCCAGCAGAGGGCGCTGTTGGGACATTTGTTTCTATGTACAGGTCAATTTCATTTTTTAACATAGACTTGAAAGCTGCATCCTGCAGCAGAGAGGAATTAAACCTCCATCTAGTGGAACGCCTGGTGTTGTCCACTGGGAGGAGTTCAAGTGTGACCCTAGCATGATCAGACACTAATATATTGCCAATTGAACAACCCGAGACAGAGGGAAGCAGCTCTTTAGAAATAAAGAAATAATCTAGCCTAGAGAACACACCATGTACTGCTGAGAAAAAAGTGTAATTCCTCCCCTTTGGGTTAAGGAGGCGCCAAACATCGACCAACCCCAGAGCAGCGCACATTCTCCTGACCACTGATACCGATTTGGGGGTTCGAGTGTTACCTGGGGAACTTTTATCCAGGATCTCATCCATAGTAATGTTGATATCACCAGCCCAGATAATTGGGTGATTGCCTAGCTCATTCAGTTTGCATTCCAAATCAGCAAAGAACCTCGGATCGTCTCTGTTAGGGGCGTAAGTATTAGCCAGAATATATGCCCTCCCCTGGATCTCAGCCAAAATAATAAGTACCCTACCTTCCTCATCCTTCAATTCCTTTAAGCATTTGAATTGCAGCTGTTTATTAACCAAGGTAATAACTCCCCTACTAAGACTGGTACCTGCACTGCAGAACACATGCCCTACCCAACCCTTGTTTAATTTTTTAGATTCCTCAATTGACAGGTGGCATTCCTGCATAAACACTACATCGAGCTTGGAGGATTTTAAATTTAGCAGTACCTTATTTCTTTTGATAATGTTGCCCAGTCCATTTACATTCCACGTGGCGAGGGACAGCTTGTTACCACCAGTCAGAGTCGCAACCTTGTGGAGTGGAGATGATTGGCTGGAGGGGCTTGAACACAACTGACCAAAACTGCAATGCATCTGACCTGCAAAAATCGCACATGAAAAAACAGTAACAAAGACAGAAAAACTGGAACCAACTAAGAACTTGCTCTGAAAAATGAGCAGAACTTTGTGAACAAAAATTCTTCAGGTCCATGACCTGTCGATGAAGTGGGCCGCTCTGGTCATAGGCCCACCAAGGCACAAATGTCCTGGCAAAACATCAGCATGATGAACTGTGGCATTTAACTAACGAATCAACCCTCCCACAGACGCCAAGAGAAGAGAGTAGCACCCAAAAATAATTGAAGGAGAATTGGAGGTCACTTCTTGAAAATAAATCTGTGAGTAAATCTGAAAGTAAGTAAAGTACCGAAATAAAATAGAAAAAAGTGGAAAATAATGTCACAAAAAGTGCTTAGTTACGTCATGGAAAATAATGATCGTGAACAGTGATTAAAAAAGAAAAATTGAATTAAATACATATCTCTAAATATACATCGTCCTTAAAGATGCACCACAGGACCTCCTAAATAAAGCAAAAACAATTATAACAATATAATAATAATAATAAAAAAAAAAAAATAGAAATACACCATAGAGAGTAAAATGGATAAATTAATAGACCACGTTATTCTGTGGTCTACTATAAACCGGAGCCTTGAAAACAGATGTTTGCTTTCCCTCTATTACTACAAAATAGGAACCTGGCCATGCACTAATGCATCAGAAAAAAGCATGCAGAAATGAAGGAGGAAAAGCTGAAATATATATAAAATACATATATACATATACATACGCATACATATATATACACATACATATACACATATATACATATACATACACGCATATACTTACACATACACATGCATACACATATCAGCTCCTCTGATAGGAGCTTACTAAGGCCGAATTTTGTCAATAACCATCGCGCTAATGAGAGTAAACTTGCTCCATTAGGATAAACATAAGAGAGGGGGGGGGGGTAGCCGGGTGACGGCCCATCATGATAGTGTTAAGTGTACAGTATATCATAACGGATTGTTGTTAAATTACTGTTAACTCCCGACGGCGAGATAATTAATAAAAAAAAAGAAAAGACAGCTGAGCGTAAGGAGGCTCAGCCGCTTCTGCAATAGAAAATAAGAATAAACATAAAAACTACTCTACTTGAGACCACAAAATGAACACAGTGAGTCGGGGATTTACTTTAACTAACGAAAATAGCCCATTAATAAGGGCAACAATAATCTTAAACATTCAGATAGAGGAGAAAATGTCCGTGTCCGTCATCTGCCTCACCAGTGTGGGAAATCCTGTCCTCTCTGTGCGTAATGCGTAAAGTCACCCTTCCTGGGTAGAGAGTGTGCGGATGAAATCCATGGCCCTCCTCGGATCGCTGAAGCGCTTATGGCCCTCTGGAGTATCGATTTTCAATGTTGCTGGGTAGATGAGAGCAAACTTTGCGCCACGTTCCCGTAGCGCCCTTTTGCAGTCTTTGAAAGCATCACGTTTGGCCTGGGTACCCCTGGAAAAGTCAGGGAAAATCATGATGCGCTTCCCATTCAGCTGGAGCTCGCCTTTCTGCTGTGAGGTGCGAAGGATCCTGTCTCTGTCCCCGGAGCGCAGGAACCTTGCGATGATTGTGCGGGGTCTGTTCTGGCTCTGCTCCCCGGAGGTCAGACGTGGGCCCAGTCTGTGAGCGCGTTCAATGTCCCAACCAGCAGCAGGGGTATCCAAGCCGAGTACCCCAGAAACACTTTTCTCCAAAAATGCGATTGTGTCGCCCGCCTCGCTGCCCTCAGGTATCCCGACGAAGCGCAGGTTATTACGCCTACTTCTGTCCTCCATATCATCCAGTCTCTCTCGGAGGGCCTCGAGGTCATCCCTTGTAGCCGATGGGTTAGCTTGCCGATGCTTTTCAGCGTCCTCCAGGAAACCTATTCTGCCTTCCACGTCGCCGATTCGCGAAACCAAGGTCGAAAGTTTACTTTCCGTCGACGTGGTGGCTTTAAAGATTTGTTGCAGCATGGTAAATATGTTAGCTATGTCCTCAGCCACTACACCTGAAGGACCTGCTGTGTCATTTTCCCGATCCTCGCCATCTTGACCTGGCTGAACAGAGCGTGTGCTCCTGTTGCTGCTTGGTTTCGGCGGATTTTTGGGAGTTTTACTCGACATTTTCGTCTTCCAGATTCAATGCCACCTATGATGAGCTGTGGTAACTTGAATGCCAGTTAAGAATGTAGTTTTAGGATAAATTCGAAGTGCCAAGGTGAGCAGCTCTCTGATCAAGCAGCCATTCCTAACACCGCGTCACGTGACTCCCCTGGTTGAATGTTAATCTCATATAACTTATTAATGGAAACTCTCATCTGCTAAACCGACATAAGACTACACCGCTCTATCTTATTCCCTCTCTTGTTCTCTCTCTTGTTCTCTCTCTTGTTCTCTCTCTTGCTCTCTGTTCCATCTCCATCACTCTTCCTCTTTTTTTCTGAGTCCATCAAATTGTTTTTGGTCCATCTTTTGAAAAAAGGTTAGACATTGAAATGTCATCAGTGGGACACTGTGATGAAGAAAAGCAAAGTCCAGCAGAATATTTATGTGCTAACAAAAGTTTTCAGTGTATTTATAACACAAAATTCATGGAAATTTTTAGGTAGGTACCCCTTTAAATTAAATATGGCAGAAGGAGAGTGTGGCATAATTTCAGAGGCTGTTCCAAAGGCTACATGTATCTAGTTTTTTTTTTAATGTAAATTCAAACTATGTTTTAAAAAAGTGAAATTGACACTCCAAAGCCACTCACAGAGCTTTCTTGTTGTGAAATTAATGCTCAATCCAAAACAGGAGAAAATAAAAACCAATCGTGCGTAGTATTTCAACTTCCATCTTAGAACAGGGACAAGAAAATTCAAGGAAAAACAACAGGTCCATTTAATTCCTGAATAATCTTTTTTAACCCTTTAACAATGTGTCTGTTAGAAGGTAGTATACTTTGTAGAGAAGGATGGAAGTCTAAAATTCGTTTTTCAGGGCAGGGAGAATCCTCTCTGTCTGAGAGCTGTTAGAGATAGAGTTGACTCTCAGAGCCTCTCAAGATATAAACATCTGAACATCAGAAAGAGATTCCTCACTCTGATCCTTGTCACTTCCTCTGCTGTACTTCTTTTTGTTGTTCTTTTTGAAGAAGTTGTCGGTGCTGTCACTCAGTGCAGAGTGTGGGAAGCTTAGACATGATAACTAAAGAGCACTTGTCTGGTTAAACTGAAGTAGCTACTTTAAAAGGCTTGGAGACAACCCTGAAAGAACCACAGATACAGAGTAGGAAATAAAATGATCCCTGACAAGAGGATACACGATTCAACAATTGATTACAGAAGCTTTTCATGAGGGAAAAACTGAATTTAAGTGCCCCTCTGTTAGAGCATGATGCTCTGTTTTTGTAAAGCTTGTAGTTCGGCTGGAAGTGCTGTTGTTATTATTGTGACCAGATCATCTATGAGAGAAAAAAGAATGAGTCTGTAAATAAGTATGGAGTCTGGAAAAGAAAATCTTCTCCCATTTCAAGGAATATTTTTGTAAATTCAAATACTCCTTGCACCACTAGTCCTGCAGGTTGGGGTTCACATAGCTTGTGCTGGTTACACATCGCTCCAGTAAACATGAAGACACATAACACATGTGACACATGTGTCCTAAATCATGTACTTCTGCACTGACACTTACTATTTTGAGTGCATAAGTGTGTTCACATTGATAGTATGGAAAATCGCAGTGCACTTTGATTTTATTTATTTTATCTAACCAGGAAGATCCCATTGAGATTTAGAACCTCTTTTTCAAGAGAGACCTGGCCAAGATAGGCAGCAGCAAATGCAACCCACATAGTTACAAATGACAGATAAAACCCCAACAGATAATATACAAGTAGAATAAATTAAAAAGTATGCAAGCAAATCACAAAAACAAGTACATGTAATGGAGTCGGCCTCAAGTATTTTTAATTTAGATTTAAAAGTCCTCAAAGAAATTAACCCAGTTAGCTTCCAGTCATTTTGAAACATGTTCCGGGCTGAAGGGGCAAAGTAAACAAAGGCCCTTTTGCCCAGTTCAGTAAGGACATATGGAAAAGAAACATGCAATTTTGAGAACAGATTTCTCAACTTGCACACTCGAAACAGGGAAAAAGTTGAGTGTGGAACGGTGGACACTTCTCACACTCAGTGGTTACCATATTGGCTGTGTAGACAAAGGGGTGAGGATGAATCAAACAGTGGTTGATGGATGTAATCAATGGATAGCAGAGGAACACCTGTGAACGGTTGCATTCATAGTTCCCGGGAAGTGCGAAGCTGCACTGTTCCAGTAAGTGCAGAGTGCACTTCATGTAAGAGCACTTATGAAAGTACGCGATTTGAGACACAGCAACAGTCTACATTCAACTTTATTTTCATTCTTTCAATCAAAACAGTGCCAAATGACGCCACACAACAAACTGCCATGTGTCATCTGGGCTTGTTTACATCCAGGTAACAGAACATCATCGCTTTATGGCAGTAACCAATAACTAGAGCTACAGCCCCAGCTTGTGGAGGGTGGCTGCACTACAATTTGGGCACAAGATCAGACCAGTAGATATTTAATTTTTTGTTTGACTGTAACTCTGAAGAGCTGAACAAGACTTTGTATCAGTAATATTGAGGCCACAGTAGGTCTTACCTGTCTGAGAGAGAAACATTTTCAGCATGTTGGTATTTTTGCATATTTTATGAAGTCCATATAGTCACTCTGTTTTTTTCTCTGTTGTGTATGTCCGACTAACGTTGGGACGACTTTGTGTAATGAGGGCAGAGTAACGCTTCATGTAGACTAACATACATGAAAGCGACACAGAGACTGAGTTTAAATTATTTATGAAAAGAGTAAAACGATGTGTGCTGCTTCAAAGCTCTGCGTTTACTTTGAGTATACGGTCTACCATGGCGAGTGTGTGTGTGTTTGTGTGTGTTTCAGCAGATGTTGTGCAGACATTAAGAGGAGAGTGCTGCCCCGGGACAAAGCCAGCTGAAGCGTTAAGAAAAAACATGATAAAAAGAAGAAAATATCTCAAACTCTGTGTGTGTGTGTGTGTGTGTGTTTGAAATTGTGGGTATACCCGAGTGTCCACTGGTCCATAAATAAACAACTAATGCAACACTGAATATTCTTGTGTTTACTGTGCGTCTGTCTGCATCCGTTTGTCTCGCCAACTCTCATCTTACCAATTTGTGTCTTTCCGCTGAAAAGCCACATGGAAAAACAATTCTTCCCTCTAAATTACGTCTCAGAAGAAGATGCGAATCACTGCTGAGCTCATTTCCTCAGTCTTTAACTCCTCTCTGCTGTGCCAGTGTTGATATGTGAACAAATAGGTGCTGGGATAGATGGAAGAGTTTCCATTACCTCTTTCCATTTCAGTCTTGTCATTAGGAGCCTGTTTGTGAGTGAGTGTGACTCTTTGCACATGTTCTCTCCTCTTTTACATTTCCCTCCTTCCTTCTCTGCTTTTCCTGGCCTTTGCTCTCTCACCTTTTCGTCTTATCCGTCTCTTCATGAGCAGACTCTCAGAAAAAGCCTTGTGGATGTATTCCTCAAAAAAGAGTGCCTCCTATCTTCATCTCCTCCATCCCTCTGTCCTCTGGCTGTCCTCTTGCCTCCTTCCTCAGATAGGCCAGGTTTCATTATGCTAATTGACTTCAGTTTTTCCAGGAACATGAGCAGGGACTTGTTCTCCTCACATCTATTTTCTTTTTTTACTCCTTTGCTCTGTTTTTTTTCTTTCCAATTCTCTTTCACTATACCTTGAAGTAAAGGATTTGCATGGGTAGACTCCCATGGGATTAAATAGCCGTTTAAAATCCTGTGTGTGTGTGTGTGTGTGTGTGTGTGTGCGTGCGTGTGTGTGTTTGTGTGCGTCCATCCCCCTCCTCCCTCCTTCTCTCCCTCTCCTCCCTCTGTCGTCCTTTGCTTTCCTCTCCTCCCTGCAGAGTAAACAGAGCTGCTGTTTGTTCTGCGTTCACCTCTTTCATCTTCCTCTCCACACTTGCTCCCTCTGCACATGTATGAGTGTGTGTTTTCACTATGTGTGTGTATGTGTGTGTACCTGCATGCTCCCAGCAGCTTAATGGAGCTTCTTGGGAATTTAAGAAAAAGACATTCTGGATAAATCATTGCTGAAATGATGCTGAGATAAGAGGAGAAAAGAAATTGAAAAACATATTAGCTGGAAAAAAACTGAGATGTCAAGTTTATTTTCTGTGATGGAGGAGGATAAATGCTGAATATGAATGAGTTCAAGAGGATCGCGCTTGCATAATAAGAGTCAGGATGATGAATTGGAGCTGAATATGAAAAAGAACAAAAACAGACTTTTAATTCATCTGAGGGGGAAGATATTTCAAAGATGTGATTAACTTAGAAATATTAAAGTCACCTCACCTCCACGCTGATTTCCTGAAAAGCTCATGTTGAGGTTTTCATATTTAAAGCTGCCAGAAAAACTCAGACCTCATCAAGGTTTTCACACAGAAGTCAAATCCTGTTGAACCATCTCTTTGAAAAAATCTTTCGCTCTTCTTTTTCTCTTTTTAGTCAGTGTGACTGGGTTTATATGAGCTAACATGTTTACAGCCAAACTGTTGTAGTCCATCTTAATAAGGACAGATTGGAGTCCATATGGGGAGGGAAGCAAACACATGATGGTGCTGTTGGCTGATAAAACGTATAAAGTGTGAGACACATTCTCATACGAGGACACTGAAGCTGTTCAAACATCTGATTACTGTGGCAGTGAAATGATCAAATGTGATTGGAGGAACTGTAAACTGAAGCCATTATCATTCACCGTTCTTACATCAGTTTCAGAGCCCTTGACAGTCTCTGAGAGTGCTGGCTAACTTTTCAGGGCCTCTGTTGAGAGCAGGAGCATGGGCTCTCGTTGAACTCTGAGTGACACTTGTGGACAGTTTGGAGTGAGCAGTTTACCTGAGGGGATGTTTTGGACTGTAACCAAAGATAACCTACTCAAAAAAGCACCTGCACAGGCAGGGAACTGAACCAGGAACCTTCTTAAGGCAACAGCACAAACTACTGCACTGCCAGTAGTGGTCCCTCTGCAACAAAAGGCATAAAACAAAGCACTTATCACATATAAATATTGCATATCAGACCAAAACAGGAGAAACTCAGCTACAAACACTGTTCAGTCATACTTTAACTTAACTTTCCGCTTGTGTGAGTAATACTTAAGTTATCACTCTGAGCCAGTGACATACATACCAATACTGACCCCTCTGAACAAATTTCACAAGTGTTTCCTTTATTATGACACCAGAATGATCCACATAGCCCTTAGATGCAGAGATATACTCTTTTCAATTTGGTAATGTCTTTTTTTCTCGCAGACTCAAAAAGAGGCCAGGGCTTTAAGGGTTAAGATGGATACACAAATCTTGAGACCCCTCCATCTCTGTTTTATTCTCTTATTTGCGGTGTTTGGGTTGTTTTTATCTCAAGCTTTGAGCAGGGGAAGTTCGCACCCAGAAACTTCTTTGTTCCCTCTGATAGCTCACTCTGCTGCTTTCTCTGTTGCTCATTGAGCTGTTAAGAAAAGGTGAACTTTCGATGATGTGTTTAGGAACACAAAACAATAACTGTGTTTTATAAGGTGGAGGAGACAGAAAACAGAGGCAAACAATAAAGACAAGATCAGAGGGTGGACAGTAACTTGGATCCAAGCACACAGTACCTTTTCACTGTTTAGACAGCGTGCTTTTTTCTTTTATCCTCATGATTTATGGCAGTGCTGCTTCCACTGCCCCCTAGTAGTCAAAACTGCCGATCTGTTCTTTTTCTAACCTGTCAACTATGAACCCAAGATTATGACTTCTAAAGTTGTCTTTCTAATGTCATTGTCAGCTCCTCTTAAAGTACTCTGCCATCTCTCTCTAAGTATCCGTCTGTCTCACCATCTCTGAAACGTTGCTCTGTAGATCTCATGTTCATGTAGATGAAGGAGCTGCAACCAAGAGGAGATTTGCAGAAACTTTTCCAACAAACTTCTGAAACACAAAAGCTCTGCAGAGCTTTTCCTCCTGAACCTCTCAGTGGAAACCTTCAGATCAGAGGCTAATAATGTTTCCCAGGCACACACACATAATCTCCTCCTTCATTTAAAGATCTCTGCCTACTTCCTTTCATTTGCATATTGACCTGAACTTTCTCTCCCTCCCCCATCCTCCCTGCAGGCGGATGGTAAGGTGGTCGATGGCAGCCTGCTGGGGGATGCTAATGGAGTAGAACCCGTGCCGGGCCGAGTAAAGGATTCTGGGAAATGGCAGAAACCGCGATTCTCTCGGAAAGCTCTCATGAAATGCTGCCTGGTGAAGTGGATCATCGCCAGCACTCAGCCACAGGACAAAGGTACAGTGAGTGGGCTGTGGTGTTTGAGTGTGTGAGACGTCTTGGTGACAGTGATGATGCAGTGAACACTCATCAAGTATGACTAACAGAGTTTGGATTGATCCCAGGATTGACTGGTGAGACCTCAGCTTGCTTCCTGAGGTCCCTGTGGGATCAGTTAGCTCACTGACCTCGGGGTCAAGCTTTTAGTCCAAACACTCATTAATCAAACGTCTACACATCCTCCAACAACCATTAATTATATCCACAAGGACCTGAAATTCCTCCCTCCTGAGGGCCTTTTTTATTCACTATCAAGAGCACAGACGCATTTACTGCAAACAGACTGGAGAATCTGTTCGGGTTGGTCTCTGGTCTTGGTCTCAGTGCTCCACCCAGTGGTCCAGCTGTGACCGTGCACAGTTAGTCTCAGGTCTTCACTTACAGACTGGTCTTTCTTAGCACTGAAGTCCACTGAGGATAGAGTTACTTTTATTAATCTCTTTCCTCATATTTTTTCAGTAAAGTTGTTTATTGTGACTAATCTCAAACAGTCATGTAGTTTTATCTTTTTATCCTCCCTTTTCCTCTGTATCCTGCATTTTTGGACCTTTGTTTTCTTTCATATTTTATTCATCTTGGCCTTCTTTGCCTTTAAAAGTCTGTTTTCTCCTTTTTATTGACATACAGCCCCTTTTGTGTCCACATCTCTTCTTTTGCCACTCAAAAATCTTTCAGGTATCTCTTCTCTCTTACTCTCTTTTATTCAAACATTCCTGCCTCCTTCCCTACTTCTTCATATTTCCAATTTCTACCTGCCTTACTTTTCCTGGCTGACATTTTTTCCACCTCTCTGTCTTTGTTTATCTTTTGGTCTTCTCTATCAACCTGATTTTCCCTTAAAGCATCCTTGTTTCCTTTCCTAGACTCCCCTTTACCCCTTGTTCTTTGTACTGTTTGCCTGTTCCTGATTTGTTATTTCTTTTCCTTCATATTTGTACCTCTCTCTACTTCTTCAGTCCTTTCTTGCTTCTTAGTTACTCAACTCTTATGTTACAATTTCACTGCATATGTTATCTCTGCATTTCCCCTCTGCTTTTCTGTAACTGCTTGTTTCCTTTCCTACCACCTTGTATCCTTTTAATGATATCTATGCCTTCCTGCGATGTCTCCCTAACCTTCCTTTCTTTTGCCTCATTAAAAAGATTGTTTAGTTGATCAATAAAAGGCAGAGTCTAAGTGAGGATCTTGTCAGAGCATTGTATGAGATTTAATTAAGCTAAACGAGGTGGACGTGTGTGACTGAGATCTTCTTTTGAGGCCTGAGGCCAGCTCAGCCTCACGCTCCTTGTAAATCTGAGCTGCCCTTATCGCACTTTATCACACAATCTTGTTTATCTCTCCCTCTCACACACACAAACACACACACACTTTGTATCAGGTTTGCCTCACCTGTCCTCCTTTGGCAGAACTTCAAGAGTACGTTTTACTTTGGCAGTCCCAGGTGGCAGCAACCCACAACTGTTTTTAGCTTTCAAAAGATGAAACTACTTTTCAAACTGAGCCACTCCAACGAGCTCTGAAAAATCCTCTCAGGGGTGGGTGGTACAGATGCAGAAGCAGGTTCAAATATTGTGAGTCCATTCTATGTCATTTTTCTATAATTTGGAAACAGCAGCAACTATTCATGAGGGGTTTTATTTCTTTAAGATTCCCATCCATGTCCTTTTTCACTTCCTAACTTCTCCACAGTTCAAGTGCGGTTTGACAGTTTCAGACTTTTACACCCATCTCTGGTTGCAACTTGGATGAAAGAGCTGACTGTGAAAAGGAGCTCAGAGAATAGGAAAAATCTTCATCACAGATGGAGGGAGGAGTGGGCCTGATGGGGTCTACTTCATCTCACAATGCTGAGTGCAGAGAGGTTCAGCTCCTCAGAGGGAGAAGTCCTCACCTCGGTATGATGACCAGCAGCTAAAAATAGCAGCACGCAGACGAAGATGAGAGGTGGGGGAGGTGGTGTCTGAAGCTGGAGGAAAGATGCTGTTTTTAGTTGCATGAAATTTTGAACCAAATTATCAGATTTTATTCATATTTTCAACCTAATTCCTCTCTTACGAAAATGTATAGATTTTTATTTAAATGATCATTTCTTCTTTTTTTTATAATGGCTTTGTTTACAGGTTTCAAGGGCTCCAGACAACCCATGGTGATATAATGATCTTTTCTTATGTGAATTTCTTTTGAGGGATCACAGGGAAAAAAATCAACAAATTATGTTCCTGAACACTGGAAAGCAGTTTTTATGTCATGATACAACACAGATCTTAAACCTTTATTGTGTTAATTGATCTAATTCTCTGTAATGTTTGAGGTAAGAAAACAACATGAGGTTTTTGGGGGAACAATTGAGACCTCAGTAAGGGTGTATAGGGGGTTCTGCCTTGGGGTATATTTCTAAATGTAAAAAAACCCTCTATTTTGATGGAAGTGGATTATCTGTTTCTTTGTGATATCAAAGCAGAAAATCAGTTTTCAAAGTGTGAAAGTGTATTTATCTCAGGACGCAAAACACGATTATATATTCTTGTATTGCCCATTGAAGACACTACTAAATAGCATTTCATTGAAAAACTATACTTAATATTGACCTGCTCCTGTGGTTCACTACATTGCTCTTGAGAGTTGTAGATTTTCAGGCAAGGCCTATAGATAATAAATATATGTTTGACGTTGGCAGGACAATGGATGTTCTTACAAATGTGGCACCATTTACAGTAAACAGGGAAATAAACAGGCTTTCCAGTTGTATAAGATTTATTACCAAGGCATTCTTATAACACATAAATAATCTACCAAGCATAAATTTCCTTACTTTTGTGTTAAGTTAAAGTTAGACCCCTACAGACAGATTTTGTGGAAGTCATCTGTCTTAGTCTTCTGTTCCTCCCTGGTATGCCTCTGATCAGTCTAATCCAAACATACTGTCGCTTCAAGGCTGTGCTTAGTTCGAATAATCCTCTGAAATCCCAGGAGTGCAGAGGAAATAAACATTTCTCTCTTTTTACCTCACTGCTTAGTAGATTTTTTCATCCTCTTCCATTACATAGAGCCAACAGCAAAACTTTGAAGTCAGTCATGTGACAGACAGGAGGCCAGTGGAGAGAGCAGCAGTTGTGATGTGGTCTCTCTTCCTCTGTTGATGTTGTTTTTGACCTGTTGATGAAAAATGATCGTGTGTGCATTTTATGATACTGAGAAGTGCAAACTCCTCTCTGAGGTGTTCTTATGATAACTAACAACGTGCTGTAGAATAATCTTACAACACATTGAGCAGATGACACAGAACTTAATGATGCATTTATGACGGAGCAGTTTTAAATCTTCTTCTTACAAGCTGTCTGTGTCATGCTGATCATGTTTCTCTCTGAAACTTCACTCCAGAGAGCATTTTGTTTTGCACGGAATACAACAGAGACATTTAATAGACTTGGAAATTACTTTAGACATAAAATATAA
Source organism: Labroides dimidiatus (assembly GCA_030710495.1). Lineage (NCBI taxonomy): Eukaryota > Metazoa > Chordata > Actinopteri > Labriformes > Labridae > Labroides > Labroides dimidiatus. Next base: position 12,139,156 of record CM061153.1, on the reverse strand, counting down.
TCATAGATCTTTTCCACATGTGTGCTTGACATCTTCATATTGCTTATTTTTCTCAACCTTCAAACCGAAGATATTTCATTGACAGCAACAAAAAGTAGAAAAAGAACCAGTCTTTCCATCTGAGACTTTGTATTAGACACTTTTAAATTTCAAAGTTATCAAGGGCAAAAAAGTAAAAGTGGTTTTAAAGTGTCTTTAAAGTGAGATATCACACCAGGCACAAAGTTTAATCTCTGAGTTTAACATGTATTCAACACTTAAAATCACAGTAAGAAATGGGGCCATGAGAGAGGAAACTGGGAGACAAAGAGAGGAAGGATGAGGAAGACGGTGATATCAAGAGTGTAATGTTAGTGGGATTAGATATGGAAGAAGAGAGGGAGGAGAGGATGAACCGTCATATTTTTCTGCATCAGCATATCCCTCTATGACTTGTGACTGTCAGAGATCGACTTCAGAGTGTGTGGACGTGCAGCGTTCATGATGCTGAAACAGGAGGAGAGTCAGCTGGCGTGTGTGTCTGTGTGTGTGTGTGTGTGTGTTGTGGTTTGTCAGGGACGGTCACATGAAGCTTCAGGACGAACCCAACATCATGCAATTCAGTTCACCTCCCCTGAGGAAGCAAGGGCAGAGGAGAGGAGAGGAGAGGAGAGGAGAGGAGAGGAGAGGAGAGGAGAGGAGAGGAGAGGAGAGGAGAGGAGGGATGATCACCTGTAAGCGAAGCGGGAGTGAAGTTTAAAAAGAGTCTTTGGGGTTTTCTATTAGAGGGAGTAAGTCAGCAGCTGAGTGAGGAAACTTGACTTTTTTCAACTGCACTGTTTTAATTTGACAATCTTTCTTCTTGTCCTTCTTTTCTCTTTGTCAATTTGAAGGATGTTTTAATGAATTCTGATTCTTGAGACTGCTTCGCTTTTCTTTTGACACTTTGTTTCTGGTGGTTTTGGAAGTCAAAGTTTAGAGGATGAATGCGTGCAGAGCAGAGTGCGAGAGCGAGATCTTGAAGCTGCTGCGCTGCTTCTTTGGCTTCATCACCGGGACAGCCATCCAAGGTATTGTCTCAGTTTTTCTGCAGCTGGATTGAGTTTTTCTTTTGACTTCTTATTATCAAGGTGGGATTTTTTTTACTGGTATTCATTATGTAAAATACAAAAATATATGTAAAAGATGATGAGTGAAGTAGCATGAAATGGAAAGTGAAGTGAATGTAATTTAAGACAGAATTTGTTTCTCAGGAACTTGGCACTGATTCAGTAATAAACATTAAGTGTGATGCACCCATTTATTTTGTAATTTTACTTCTTTTTGAGACTGAAGAGGCAAATGCTGCATCTTTTACCACTGCTGCTGCTTCATCACCAGCATGGTTTGAGTTTCTTTGCAGTGATCAGTAACTTAAAGTTGCTCTCACCTGCTCCGCTGCTGTTTCGAGGATTCTTGTGATCCACAGTATCCATGTTGTTTGGCCTGTTGATACGGCATGCTTATGGAAACTAATGTTTTGCCACATTGTTTACTAATTGTTTACCTTATCTTATGGTGTAAAGATGAAGAAAAAGCAAACAACTGTTTTCTTGGGACTAATTTGACCCAGTGTGACCTGGTTTTCTCTGGCATTGTTCATGTTAGTTAGTTAAAGTTAATTAGTTTTATCAAGGGGTTTTGACCAATCATAAGCAGGTGATTGTATAAATTAGATGATGAAGAAGAAAAATGTTGTATTAAAGTTGAAACTTATAATGTTCACAATAAACAGCAGCTGTTATAAACATATGTACCAGGGCTGAAACACATTTGTGTCTATTAGCTGCTGTGAACATTATAAGTTTGAAATTTAATTTAAGTTCTGACATATTTCTGCTTTCTTATATTCTTTAGGTCAGCACTGACAGATTTTGGGTCTGAGCACACTATCTCTTTTTTTCTTACAAATTAGATACCTGACAGGAAGCATTGTTGACCAGTGTCAGTTCGCTAACGAAAGCTAATGTTTTTGCCACAGTGTCAGGAAGCAGAAGTGACACTGATTGGAATCCTGACTGATTTAACGTGACGTCTGTGACCTGGTTGTCTGTAGTGTAGCTTTTCCCCATTAAAACAAATCTCTGTTGTTGAGATTTGACCAATCAGAATCAAGAATGTAACACAGATGATATGATAAAATCTGTTGGAAGCTGGTTGAGTTGGTGGTTTTGTTGCCATGGAGAGCCAGTGTGATCTGACTGTATTTCTGTTTATTGTTGAACTAAAGGACTTCTCAGCATGGCAAGGGTTGATTTTTTTTTTGTTTTTTAACACAGCTTACTTTTTGAATTATTCTCTGTGTCTTTTCACCAGTCCGTCCTCCTGTATAGCGTCCTTCCGTTCATCATTGATTAGATGTAAGTCTATCCCCTGTCCTTCTCCTGCGTCCTTTCATAAGACCAACATCATCAAACCTCTGAATCAGCACTCTGTTCATCCCTGCTTTATTGTATTCAGCCATGCTCATAATCCTCATTTTTTCTGTCTATACCGCTCTATCTAATGCTGCTTCTTTTTTCCTAGCTGACCAGAAGTATTTCTTGTGTGAGAGCACCTCAGGGCCGAGTGTTAACACACAGAGAGTGGGAGACTTGATGCTGAATGTTTTTTTCTAGAAGAAAATCAGCTCTCGTCGCCTCCTGCTTTGCTTCTCTTGTTTTCTGACACTTTTCTCAGACATTCTCTGGCTGAATTTTCACAACAAAGTCAGGCTCAGGGATTAAAACAGGTCTTTAAAATCCATTCCTCAACTTTAGTCTGCCTTGAGTGGTATTTGCTTATTTGAAATACAGAAAGTTGAGGAAAGAGTCAACAACCAGGTCAGAGGGAAAGGTTTAAAAACAGCTTTGATTCAGACTTTTCTGTTTTAATTACACCTCTGAGGTTAGTGCTGAAGCTGTCCGGCTGAGGTGGGTTTATAAAAAGAGGATTATTACTCGGAAGTGCTACTGGTTTGCTTTTAATTGGAATATACCAGAGCGTTGATGAGGCGAGGCAGAGAGAGCAGGAGAGGGAGAGACAGAAGAAGCTGCCGTCTCTCTCCACTAATGACCAGTTTTATATTAAAGTTTCAGTGCAGAGGCTTTGTGGTGTTGTTTTTGTGTGTGAAGAGGACAGAAAGAGAAGAAAAGTTCTCATCTTGAGTCCCTGGAGTTTGATGTCAGGGAAAATGCAAAATGAAGAGGAGGGTATAATCAGTTATATCTTCAGGCCCAGTGTTTGATCAGGCGGCTCTGTGCTGTATACATTAAGATTATACATGCAGTCACCATGCAGCTTTCCACATGTAAGCATGAGTGCATGGCACAGATGTACTTAGAACAAGCTCATGCTGCAGTCTTTTCAGATTGTGTTACTCGTGGCTGTTGTTTTATCCATGTATTCAGCGTTCCTCATCAATCATTACCGAGTGAAACACAGAAGCTGATGACGTTTGAGCCACACAGAAACCTCCACCTATTGGTTTGCAGCTGAGTAAGCTCATCTTGAGAGAGACGTAAAAATTTGATCCCTTCTCTGGTGTTTCATTTCTCTCCCTTTCATCTCTGATTGTGAATGGAGCTGAGGCACTCATCTCTGGATTGCTTGGTTTTTAGCACCCTCTAGTGAATGTCAGGGGTATTACGTGGCTACTGTGCAGGTGGACTATGCTGTGCGAGGCCAAAACTTACGACAAAATTCATTTAATCTCTCATTTATCAATCAATAGTTAGGTATTTAAAATGTAGTAAGTCAAAAACATTTCTGGCCAAGAAGCTGAAATTTTTTGAATTACAGATTAAGACGTGAAAGTCTTACTCTGTCTCCTACTGTTGAAACAGTTAAAATGATATTAATAAAAAAATGCATCTTGAAAATGTTACACAGCAAAACAAAAATAAATATACAAAAGTAACTTTTGGGGATTTTGCAAAGATTTTGCTTGGGTTTATTTCCAACCCCCTTCTCTCATGTTATACTTCACTCTCTCGCTCTCTATTCTCTGCTCTGTCCACTGTCATATCCTCTCTGTATTAACGCATAAAAGCCCCCTTAAAGGAAAAATATATGTATGATTTTCAGGAGCAAGCCTCTGGGGGTCGTTTTCAATCATTTTATTTCAGCCTGGTTTTGAACCCCAAACCTTCCAATCCAGATACGACTCGACCTCTTAGCCACAGCCTCCTTTTTTTTCTCTTTGCACTGACATGATGGAGTAGACCATATTTCCACCTGTATACCCATATACATTTCCTTTAAAGGAGATGGGAGTGATCCCTCTAGTCTGCTGGAGAAAAAAAAGAGTGATCTCTGAAAAAAAAAACTAGTATTGGAGCCATGACATTCATTTTCTGAGAGGAGGGTGCAGGTATTTAGGTTAAAGAACCCAACCACTGTCCCTGCTTTGTTGGTGCATATGTGTTTGTAATGTCATCGTCACTTGCTGGATCTGGATATATTACTTTTAAGGTCCTCTGTGGTCTTGATGGTTCTGTGACAAACATAAAACTTATGAAAACTAAAATCTAAGCATTTATGTCTCATTTCTTATCATAAATATCTTATTAGACTCAATCTGAGACATTTTTCTGGAATTGTCAGGTGAATGTGACTCATAAAATAGAATAAGACCATTTTGTTTAAAATTATGACAAACTTGCAGAGATTTCAGTTTTTTGCAATGCTGTGTCCTTCTCAAGGAGAGTTCATGTGCAGGAGAATAGAGGCTTCTTTCTCACGCCATCAGCAGGAATGTGGCAGACAAGACTTCTCTCTGAAAATGAAAAACAGTTTGGAGTTGGAGTTTTGAGAATTGGGGGTTGCTGCTTTGTGGAAAACGATCAGAAGAGAGGAAGGGAGTGAGACAGACAAAAAAGAGAGTGGAGGTGTTTGATGCGAAAGGTCAGAAGCTCTAAGGTGCTGTTTGATCCCTTCCTCCTTTTTATCTCCCTCTCTCATTGTCACATGGTGTCACAAACTCAAACAGATTTTCAAATGGGGCATCAAACACACATGTACAAACACACACATATACAGGAAAACTCCCTCACCTGTCGTCTTTTCAACAGTTCCAGGCAGTTGTTTCTGTTGATTCAACGAATTCAGAATTTCAAGCTTTGCGGGTTTATTTTCTGTCAGGTTGAGCTGACATTTCTGAAGTCAAAGTTCAAAATTAGCAACTCAGCTATTAAAGCATCCTTGTTCACGACTCAGCGTTGGTATCTGATCTTCAAAGGTTTAGATCTTTTCTTGTCATCCAGGAACTTTGATGGTGATCAAAACATTTTAGAGCACTTTGTTAACTGTGTTAGCACCGTTTTTTCGTGAAGTTCAGCTGCATTATGGGAGCTGTGATGGCCGCGCTCTCTGTGGAGGCCCGGAGGCGCCTCTCTCGCCCGAGCTGCCTCTCTCACTGTGGCCACAGTGCAGCCAGGTACCATCGCTCAGGTAGGAAATCATATGGTTTAAACTGTGACATCTTTATCCTTTACTTCTTTGAAGATTTTTTCAATCCAACCTTATTTCTTTTTATTTATATATACTTTGTGTACAGATTTGTCCTGTTAAAAATCCCACACTTTAGAAAATAACTGTAAATTAGATCTGTAAAAACTTGAGTTTAGGTCAATTTGTAGTTTTAGTCTTTGGTTGGTTGGACTGGCAGTAACACGCAGACATTATAAACATTAATTTTTTGCAATCAAAAATATTATGACCACAAACAATGCTGCATAAAATTTGGCAAATGCAAGTGTCTGTTAATTTTTAAGGACTCTTTCCTCCGCATTTTGAATCTTTCTCCGCTAGTTTTATACACAACTTTTAATAATACTGGGAGCATTTTTAGGGGCACGTTGTAAATTTGAATAAAGTAAGTGTGGCTGAATTTAAAGTTAATGATCTCACGAAAAGAACTGCAACTGAATATAATACATACAATAGAGAATGAATAACAAACGTGTCTTCCAAATGACTTTTTTCAGTCTGATCAAAATGCATTAATAAGACGCCATTCTTGAAACTGTTTTCAAATCCTTTCTAACTGGTTGTTGTTTATAAGTAATAATAGTGATGCGTTTTTTCTGAATTCAGTACTTGTCATTTAGGAGTGATAAAAATATAAATAAAAATGTTGTAAGTTGAGCCAGTATTCAATTGCTAAAGGTAGAGTCATTTATTTGTTAAATTAGCAAATGCTGAGCTATGTATTAAAATGGGAAATTTCAAATTGTAACAATTTTAGCACCTACCTCTGGACAAACTGTAGTTTGGCTTTTTGCTGATTTAGAGTAAATTACAAGCAGTTAAAAGTTTTACTTAATTAGATTCTTTGGCTTTGAAAAATGTTGGATGAAAGGATGTTTCTGCACTGTTACTGTCTAACACCTGACAGGAATCCAATAATAACTCTTTATGCTGGTTCTAATACTCCTTCTTTTGGTCATTTAGAGACATCAATGTTTATTTCAATATTTAAATGTTTAGGAATAGACTATTTGTACTACAGCAAACTGTTACTGTAAAGTGTGACTGCTGAGTGTCATATCTGTGTCTCTTCCCCTGTGGTTGTGGTGAAGACTTGAGGTGATTTTTGCTGATGATGTGTCTGTCTGAGAGGAAACAGAGTCCTCTCCCCTTTTTACTGACTGTTGTGTCAGCAGGCAGCGCCAAGCCTACCTTTTAAAAACCTGTTAGTGTCCTAATGGCCTGCTTAGAGAAACAACCACACAGACACACACACACACACACACAAAATAAACCCACAAACTCTCAACTTGAGCATCAAAATGCTGGGAAACAAAACTTAAATACACATAAATGGACCCCAAAGCCAAAAGATTCTCTTTCAAGCACCAATGTGCTCAGATTCCTACATGTGTGGAGTGTAAGTGAGTCTCTTTTTGTTTTCTAAAGGTGTGTTAACACCTGTCAGCGCATCCACTCCCTTCCACAACCTGCCAGCTGGATTGTAAATGTGGCCCTCAGGGTGGTCCCTCTGCTGTAAATATAGTTGTTTCTATAATCACAGATTTTCCATTTTATTTGTGTTCAGTTTTTTGTATTTTTCCGGAAAAGCATAAAAAACAGAGATAGAGGAGGGGGATGTGCCATCACCACTGCCGCACCACTAAGATATTGATCTCTCTCACTTTGTGTCTCCTATCTCAAACCAAGTCAATGCATTAACACACACTCACACACTTACACACACTTCTTTGTTCTTCTTCTTATCTTGATGCATTAGCAAGTGCAGAGTCATCAGTTGTCCTCTTTTTACTTCTAAACTCAGCTACATGTATACACACGCTGGCACTTACACACACTCTAATAATATTTTTCCATGTTGTCTATGGCCAGCTGTTGCACACACTTCCAGGAATCATTAAGGGTTTTGAGGCATCGCTAATATAATTACACATTTCTATTCAGGCTTCTCATTTACTCCATCACTGTCTGCAGCTCACAGTGAAACAGCATCAAAATATTGACAGAATAAAGTTTGTTTGGGGTTCAGGGGATGCCCCTGTTTTTCAGAGGTGTGACCTGCCCTCCCTGAGTCTGACTGGTCAACCCTGGTGCCCTCTTAAATGTTTAAAACTCAGTTTCTAGCTTTTTGATAGTTTTGTGTTAAAATGTGGATGACAGTGATAGAAATATAATAATGGAAAGCAATACTCTGAGGCTCCGACGGGGATTTTCACAAAATACCTAAGTGGGCTCCACCACTTAGGAAGCCTTTTGCCAGTACTCTATGCTCATATTTAAGCACATTTTTTGGAAGCTTATGAATACAGTCCAGACATTACAGTACCACCAGATAATCTAGGGGGCAGTGTCAAGCAGTGTTGCCAACCCACAAAACACATTGGAGTGCAATACTTTGGAAAATGGTAGCTGCAGAACCTCACTGAGAGAAGAGTTTGTGAGTTTCAGGTAGACAGCAGCAAGGAGAGGAGGAGATCAGTGCGAGGACAGTTAATTCCAGGTGCCCTCTAGTGGATGATCCTAAGGGAACACAAGTATGCCTCCAGATTCATCTGAACCCCTGTATGTAGTATGCAGACTAAGAAGTGATGCAAAATATTATAAAGGGGCACTGAACCACAAAGACTTCAGTTAAAATTTTGAAGTAAGACCAAATGACTCATCTGAGATACAATTCAGATTAATAAAAGCAAAACTTTCACAAAGATCTTTTAAACCACAACCAAAGTTTTTAAAATGATCAGGAATCAAACACAAACTTGGCAGGTAGGGGATGTATGAGTAGGTGTGATTTTATGTTATTTTATACTTGATAGTTTCACACCTGGCAGCAGGAAGTGACACAGTGGGGTCAAGTAGAAGGAGCAAAGAAGTGTTAGGCTGGCCAAAGTTATGAAACCACAAAAAGGATGGAGAGAGGAGGATCTGTAGAAGCTGGCAGGCTCTGGGTCACAAAAAAACAATTCATACAAAAGGAGAAAAGTGAGGAGAGACCATAAGGACAGCAGAGTGGACAGGACACTACATGGAAAAAAACAAAATCAGCAACAGATAAACTGAGGAAGGTGCAGCAAGAGAGAGGGGAGTGATGGGAAAGTATGTGCGGAGGAGGTAGATACCAGGGGGAGGAGGTTTCATTCCCCACAGCTCCTCTCAGTTTCTCAGGACTTCCCTCCCTGGACACTGCTGCTGAGTGCTTTCACTACTGAGCCGAACTCTTCCATATCTGGAGCTGAATTTGGACAAACAATGAAGCGTAATGCATCAGATGGGAAAACATCGCTGAACCTTCACTGTTTTGTATTATGATCTTTGTTGAATGGGGTTTGATGGACCTGAGGATTACAGAAAACAGCAGAAGAAAGACGGAATCACTGGTGATTTAAACATGTCCTAAAAGTCTTTCTATTTTGAAGATTTTTGGAAAGTTCACCCCTGCTCTGCACATTTTGAATTTGCATGCAATTACGCCTTTTTTATTTTTATTAAGTTAACATGTCTACTTTACAATAATATCTCCCTGTAAATACAGGCTGCAGTCACATTATCCCTGTCTCGCAGGGAAAAAAAGTATTTTTGTTGCTGAGCTGAAGCGTTAGATCTTGTCTTGGTCAGTGCATATAATGGGTAATTTATTGATAACTGCTGATGTAACTCTGTGGCTTTATAGCATGGGAGAGGAGCAGCAGTAAGGAATTTACTTTCTGCCCTCTGATGCTTTGTATCTCAATAACAGCTGCATTCGCCCAGACTTTCTCTGTCCTAATGGAGAAAAAATTCTGAAAATGGACACCGAGGCTGCACCGCATTCTTTGCTTTCCCCAAAGGTCATTTTCCTCCAAAACCAACATGTGATCCCTGAGTGTAAACTATGACGTGAGGACCAATAATAGCTGTTTGGATTTAGAGGGTGAGCCATAACTTGTGTCTTTATCAGTCTGCGCTCCTGAGTGTGCCGGCAGCAGGAAAGTGACTCTTGTTTTAATGTGTTGTGATAAATGGCTGGTGACACATCCTCCGTTTTCCCTGATGAGTTTAGAGAGGGAGGTTTTCCATATATGTCGGCTCCCACATATTTTTCACGTCAGCATCAGTGTTGACATTAGAGCAGCCTGTGTGCAGCTCCTTGTCCCAGCTCTCATGCTGAGTCCAGGGCTTGGAAACAAACCCATGAAGTCACCCGAACATCAAACTGATCCCTGATCTGCTGTGTTACAAACACTTGTTGTTGACTGGCCTGGCCCAGCTTTCCCAGGGCCGAGCTGGGCTTCCTTTTCATCTCTACCCGGGACGAGGCCCTCTCGTGCAGGCTTGGCCCTCAGTGGGCTCCCCTTGTACTGCAGTCATGGGGATCCAGGGCATGGAGCTGTTTGCCATCGGCGTTGTCATCATTCTTTTCATGGCAGTTCTGAAGCAGTTTGGTATCCTGGAGCCCATGTCCTCATTTGAAGGTAAGGGCCCATCTGAGGCCCCTCTATGAAACCTGCAGTTATGTACTTCATCATGGCTGTATGTTCCCTTATCTCTATTACAAAAGATTATACTTTAAAGTCAACCCAAGTCTCCTAAGACATTTACTGTCCACAAGCTGCATGAACATTTAAAGAATGATTTGTAACTCACCGTACTTTAGGATGCTACGATAACTTTAAGAGTAATTAATACAACTATTTGTGAACATCTTTTAAGAAGATATACCTGAAATGATGGCAGTGGAGAAATATATGATGTCATTTATTATGTATTTCTGAACAATCTTCTTCTGGGTGATTTGACAAAAATAGTAGCTAATAACTTTAACGTAAGTACTCAATGGAGTGTGTTACAAACCTTTTTATTTAATGTTAAAACTCGGCCCATGAATGCAAAACGGAGAAGGATGGAGGTCTTATGCAAGTTTATCTCTTCATCTCCAGTGTTAGACATCTGCGTAGAAACATCAGGCTTGAGCTCTGAACTGAATTATCCAAATTTGGCACTTGAACGATCCTGACAAGATAAGACTTTAAAAGACGAGGCTGTTTTTCTCAGCTCATGAAAAGTTGACATTTTGGGGGATTTCCACTTTAAAGCGACTCACTCAAGCCAAAATTCCTTCTTGGACATGTTGTATCGTGTTAGAGACTAACCGAGTAAACACAGCTGACAGTGGTTTTATTTAACTCTCAACCACTGCTTTTAAATATGGAGGAGAAGGACAGAAGAGTTCATGACCAGATTAAAAAAAAAAAATACTCATATAGCGAATAAACCAACCCTACACAAACATCCTGGATGAAAGAATAAAACAAACTCCCATTATTTGTTACGCACAACAGAACATGTGTGATTTATGGATCTGCTTTCCTAATAGTCTTAATTCTCATCCTACATTAAGAAGAAATTATTATTATTATAGGGATTATTATAAAGTAACTTTTACAGTTATGATATACACAGTAACTTTTTTAAAATCATTTTGTATTTCAAAATAGAATAACTTTGTTGAATATTTGCTCCCTGCATCTCAAACTGACTCCAGGACCATGTTTCTTATATGCATCATTATTAATAATAACTACAGTTATTCAAATACAAGCAAATGTACTAATGCTTTAAGTCTCGTTTACTGTTATGGATGTAATATTTGTTGTATCTATATTTTTGTCACTGATCAATTAATTATATTTTGACATTGCCTCCCATAGAAGAGAAGAAACAGTGTGTTTAAAGTGTAGTTTATTGTCAAATGATGAGTGTTTCACAGAAAAAAGTAAGGCTTAGATTTTAAGGAAATATGAGGGGTGGTGGTGATTTTAGAGCTACAGCTCCATGTATCCTTGTTTTGTCTCTATCGTTGAAGCTCCACAGAAGTTGTTGACAGTCATTAATCTTGTGTGTTGTTGGCATCAAAGTGGGAAAAGGTTAATGGGGTGTTTTATTTTGCCTACTAAGAGACTTCCCATAAAACCTTGATCAGCCACTAGGCTATGTACATTTGGGACAGTAAAAGAGCCATCCGATCAGCTCTCTGAATGATGCTGCTGGCTTTGATCTGAGTTTTTGGGCTGGAGTCCAGTCAGTGAGAGCCCTGCCCATCAGCTTGCCAAGACAATTACAGCAGGAAGGCTCCAGCAGGCACATTAGTGCGCCTCATATGGCACGGCATCAAAAGTAATAAATTCAACAAAACAAAGAAAAAAAAACAGTAATATTGCTTCATAATTTATCACATCTCATTTTCACCAATCTGCAGATCCCTCAGTGAGACCTCCCTCTTCCTCCTCCCTCCTCCTCCTCCTGTGGCAGCGCCCACACCCTGGTCTAGCATTACTTCACATTAATTATACATGCACTATCGAACAGGCTTTCTCTGAGGCCACCTAAATATGGAGTCTGGAGAACTCCTCCAGGACCCTGAAGGACACCGGCTATCTCTCAGTAGCCTCCAAAATTCACATCATCTTACTTCATCCTGATCCCCAACATTTCATTTACTTCATCACCTTCTGCTGGCGTTCAATTCCCCCTGCGTTTTATTGTTCACAGGTCTATTAATCTTTAACATTTAAACATCTTTGTTTCACTCCAAAAAAATCTAACATTCTGTCTTTAGGCTGCAGTAGGTTTTAAAGATGTTTTCCTCTGTTTTGGTTGCTTTGAAAAGATAAATGAACCCTGCTCTAACTTTAACACTTATTGTGTTCATGTAGTCACTCATTATGTTTCTTTTTGTTTATAAAAGTACATCTGCTCTGTAGGCTGTTCACTTTAAAGGTGGCCTTTGACATTGTTAGTGTGTGTTTACCATTATTATATCATAATATTTTCATAGTTTGCCTTAAATAGGTTGTAGCTCCTCTTGCAAACGTGACTTCATGTCTCTGGACATTTTTCTATTAAGAAACTGAGCTACTGAGAGAAATCAAGAAGAGTTCTTTCTAGTTCTTCTTCTTCCTAGTGTTTCTAATTAATAAATCTTTTGGTCATAGTCGCAAACTTGGTTTCACACAGCCGAACATGGGTTGCCATTTATTGTCTACCCAAGATCCCCTAACCTAAATGTTTTGATTTAAAAGCACTGTGAGGAGTTTTACCAAGTCTTTTACTGATGCCTTTAGATGACCAACATAAAACAATGAGATTATCAGCGACAGGGTTGGATACTTCTTAATGCTGAATTTTAGGGCCTGGGTTTAAAGCTGGACTCAGTTTTGTTTTTTTGAAATAGTGAAAATGTCAGAATAAGTCAAAATGAGAATTTACTGCCTTTCGAGCCTGACTGAAGAGGCCAGCTGAGGAACTGCAGTTTAAACATCAGCTTCTCTGTTGAGCCCTGGAGTTTCCACCTTCCTGGTGTGAAGACAAAATGAATCCTCAGATGTAAAACAGAGAAATTGATTTTTACTTTGAGTTGGGAGACATCTTGTATCGAGCATTTAATATAAAAAAAGAATTGCATATAAATTGGAGCACATCTGTAGGTCATCTTACATTTTCCACATTTAGCACCAGCGGTCCATTAGACGTCCTTTATCAATCAGCAGATGTCTCAACACTCGTTTGCTGCATTATTTATATCATCAGAACTCAAGACAATACCCTTTGATGATGACTCACAAAATAAACACAACGGCCAACCTTCTCTGTGGGCGTGTTTGTTTCTGGCATGAACTTGTGTGAAATCCAGGTTGATGAACCCTCTGGCCTTTGCTTGTTGTTTCAGGCTTCATCTCTGATCTGATGTGGATTTTGGGCTCAGTCCAGCTTGGTCCTATTCTGGGCTGACATCTGATGCATTAAGTAGCCTTTGTTTTAAAGATATCCTTACTTTATTCTGAAGTCCCCTGACACTGATATTTGGTATTTTTACTCCACATTTGGCCTTCATGCAGGTTTGAATCAAGCTAAGGGTTCAATATACCGTAAAGAGATGGCAAAAGACTGAATTGTCTCACCGGTTTTAAATGTTTTTCTTGTTAATGTATCATCAGGGTTGGGGTCAAGGTTGGAAGTATTTTAAGTGTATCAATCCTTGCATTTATACAACCATATTGATAAAATTTGATAAAGTGAGCTTGATTTATCATTTTTTAATTATCTTTAAATCTTAAAAAATCTCAAATTATGGAAGATAATGCAAATGGCATAGAACTAAATCAGTTAAAAAAAAAACTCCATCCGTCATTTAAACCAAACAAAACCTTGAATAAGCTTCTAATAATGTATAATAACCCAATATGATGTCATGATATCATTTCTCAAGCTGCAAACACTTTATAAGGGCTGAATTAATTTATAGATTATTTGTTTTGAAGATAATCTATCAATCTGTCTATTGCATTTTTTTCTCTTCTCGTGTTTCATAAATTTTGTTTTCCTCAGTTTAAGGATCCAGTGAAGTTTAAGTAAAAGATAATAGAATAAAAAATAACTGATGATAAATTGACACTCAATAAACCAGCACAATTAACATAGTATCAATAATAAAATAACTGGTTTGCCACAAGCCCAATTTAGACACAAGTGTCGTATCTGTAAATGTATTGATGATCCTGGAGCTAAACCATCTTGTTTTTCAAGGGTTAACATACCTTTGAGGAATTCATCTGAACTTTGTCAAGAAAACAGGAGCTAACATGTTATAGCATATGTGTTTGTTATGTGCAAGCTACCCATAATCTGGATTTTCAAAAGAAAAACAGAAAGAAGGTGGGAAACGAGTCTATAGATAGAAACCAATGCTCATAAGATGAGTTCTTAAAAAAAGTCTCCTATATATCATATTTATGTTGACATTTTATAATTTCAGGTCATAATTATGACGTTTATGATTAATGATGAATGAAAGAATTTAACACGGTTAAAGAAAGACATGTGATGTCAAAGCATAAGTTAGACTATAAAAAGATAATTTAGGTAAAAAATAAAGTCTTCCCAAACTGATGGTCCTCCTTTCAAAATAAGAGTAGATTCTGTAGAGTGAAATTAGAACAATATCTACGAGAAAGTTACCACTCCACTTTGGAAGAAATAGCACTGCCTTTTAATTTTGCTCTTGTTATTCCATTATTATCCACTAGAGGGAGCCTGTGCCCACTGTTTCCCTTCATTACTTGATTATGAGTGTGTGACACAGTATTAAATCTGTGTTATGGACCCCAGGGGAGACAGGGGCGCAATTAGAAAGTGGATCACAGAGCTGAGTGGGAAAAGATTGAGGGCACCTGTTGACCTTTGTCACCAGTCTCTCTGATTCCTTGAAGGAAAATGATTGTGTTTACATTCACATTTAACAAATACATTTAAAATGACTGTTTGAAGATTCTATTTTCAGAGTTTCGATTTATTTACTATCTTCAGTTAATTGGGTTTGGATTGATTGAAAATAATATGTACGTGGGAAAGAAGGAGGGGAATGAGATGTAGAGCATCAGTTATTCATCAGTTAGTGAGGATCTTCTGTCAGATTACCCTGACCCCTGGATAAATAAGACTAGAGTTGTACCATCACACACTATTTGCAGTTATGGAGCATATCCTGACAGCTCCATTACTAAAAGAGGGAGAGTGAGAAAATGAGAGAAGGGAGGGGGAGGCAGTCAATTAAAAAAGGCAGAAGGGAAGGGCTAAATGAAGAAACAGAAAATGAGTGATGGGTGAGTGACACTATTTCTGAGACAGGAAGGGGAAGAGAAGAAGGACATAGAGCGTGAGCCCAAAAGATACAGATGCATTCTAGGAGAAGTGTACAGATAATGTTTATCATTATGTAGTAGTGAAGGGACAACAAAGAGAGAGATCGTGGAGGGAAAGGTGGAGGAAGAGGGGAAGATGAGTGTGAGGTGGGAGACGGAGGGACTCCAGACTGTGGGTATCGTCTGCCTGGTGATCATGTTCCTCAAACTGATGCACCTGCTGGGCCTGATTGACATCACGGAGACAGGTGAGGCCACCTGGGAAAGAGGCAAGAGTGAAGAAGAGGAGGTAGACTTGTAACAGAGAGGCTGGAGCAAAATGTTGTTTACTCAAAGTCAGAATATTAGAAGAGGCTGTTAAGGCTATTCATAAAAAACAAGACAAATTTAAAGGTTTATACGCCTACTGAACAAAGAGAGAGTACATTTATTGTTTGTATTCAACGGTGGGGTGATTTTGTTGGCTTTTTCTGAAAAACTAACTTCTTTTAAAGAGTGAGGATGGTAATCAACATGTTTGGTTAGCCATGTTTGAATACACAATTTACTTTTGTTCCAGTTTGTGTTTGTATTTCTAGTAATCATTCCTGTCTTCAAACCTTTCCTTGGTTATCCGTTAACTGTTTACATTTTGGAGTTTTATGTTTGTTTAAAAAAGGTTAATGCTAGCTTGCTAATAGCATGTTAAGTGTGGTGCATAATTAATGAAGCATACAGTCTCTGATAATTACACATGGTCGACATTACTGACTGAAATTTTAGGAAATACTGTTTAATAATTTAAATTTTGAAAACTATCATGTTGATGACTTTTGACTTGAACACTGACTTATTTTGGTTAGCTTGGTTAGCAAGTTGACTCTGACTCTCTCGGTTCTGATTTCTGCTCAGTTAAAAACACATTTTTGTTTTATCTGCAACAAACTAAGTCCTTTCTTCAGGCTGAAATACTCCATAGTAGAAAATGTTTTACAAAATAAATCAATAGACAGAAAGCATGCTTGTGTTACGGGAAGGTGGGCAAATCTGAATCAGGATCTGCATTTCAGTTCCAGGAGTTGTAAAGTTACACAGATTGTGGAGAATTACCATATTATCCATTGCTAGAACACAGCTATGTTCTCAACATTTTATTTTGAAAACACTGAACTACAAGAGTCTGAAACTTGTAGTCTCTTTGGCTCTGATGTAACATGAAGGCAGGGGTGTTTCAAGACTTTTTTGACTGTGCTGGTGTGGGACACTGTTGCATGCAGAGATGGGATAATGTTTGTCTACAGCGGCATGTATGAATCACATTTATTTACCCTTTTCTCTCCACAGCTCATTCTCATACTCCTGACATTTAAAAGTCATACAGGTGCCACACTCCTTGCATAATTTATAACTCCAAGGGAGATGTTTGCCCTAAGAAACACTAAAGTTACTTAAAATTGTCCAGAAAACTCCATGACACTGACTGTTTTAGTTCCAGTACATGTACTTTTGACAGACAGCATGCAGTCAGTTGCTTTGGTTTTTTGATAGACTGATTGTCTTCTGCATACCTGTCTCATGGCATAGATGTACAATCATAGATTTTCTTGTAAAATTGAAAATTGAAACTGCCAACAAAAGAAGATGTGCTACATTTGAGTGCAGGTGTGTGAGTGCATGGCTGTCAATGGAAACACAGTCCAAATATTAAGTTTTAAAAAATAAGTTTAAAAAAAGTGCTGCCTATGATGCATGGGAAAATTTGGCATTATACATCATAATACGAATTTACCAAAGCTTTAATAACAAGCTGGAAACAGATTGAAGCTGGATGTAGTTAAAAGCTCTGAAAACCTCTCTAGACCTTGCATTGTGGTAAGATTTTCTGAGCCAGATTGCTGTTCAAAGGTCAAGAAGGAACTTAGTTATGACTTATTACAGTCGTGAACAAACTGTTATTTGTTAATGAAAGAGCAACCAGAGACCTACTTTCTATTGCATAATAGAGGTCAGAGGTCCTGCTGCTCACTCACTTTTTTGCAGGAACTGAACTCTCTCATTGTTTAATAGAGCCCTTGAGAAACTCCCTCCACGGTGCTTTTTCTTTATGTTTCACAGTATATCATGTTGCAGTGCTCTGCTGGATGTTTGATCAGAATGTAACTT
The DNA here is from genome assembly GCA_030710495.1 of Labroides dimidiatus. NCBI lineage: Eukaryota > Metazoa > Chordata > Actinopteri > Labriformes > Labridae > Labroides > Labroides dimidiatus. Next base: position 12,121,850 of record CM061153.1, on the reverse strand, counting down.
GAGTCTTTTTCCTCTGGACCACTTGCTGTCTCATCATATAAACCTCTCAGTGATTGATCTGACATATTTTTTTCTTCTTCCTCTTACTCTCTATCTCTCTCTCACTGTTCTCCACTTTTTCTCTTTCACCCCATTTTTGTCTCAACACTCCTCCTCCTCTTCCTCTCTTTTCTCTGTCTAAAGATGGTGAGTATATGAAAACAGTTCTGTCTTCCAGAAAACTTCTCTATGTTTTCTTGAAACTTTCACGTTTTCCTTTGACCCAGTTGTTCAGTGCTTTCTCTTATTGTGTGTGAACTTGGAACCAATTAGGCTGAGAAAAGGCCATTTTTTGTATGTCTTTTTTTTTTTTTTACTCCAAGGCAAAGTGATAAGATATCAGTCAATACGTTGGTAACATTTCCACCATAAAGAAAGTACCTCCTTTTATTTTATCTCCCTAATTTGGACTGATATTTTTCCTAAATTGCACGTTGCCCCATTAATTACAAATGTCTCCCTCCCTGAACGTTTGCCTGCATCCACACACTCAATGTCTGCCCCATCCACCTTCTTTCTCCTCCTCATCTTCCCACAATACATCTATCTCTTCTCTGTTTTCTCCTTCCTTCTTCTGTCTGTCTATCCATCCTTCCATTTCTGTCTTCCTCTCTTTCTCCCACAGACAGCAGTGACAGTGATTTGGAGCTGTCCACGGTGCGTCACCAGCCGGAGGGGCTGGACCAGCTGCAGGCTCAGACTAAGTTCACCAGAAAGGAGCTCCAGTCTCTGTATCGGGGTTTCAAGAACGTACGTTTGGCTGCTGAGATGCTTTTCAAAGTTTTAACACCATTATTATGCTTTAATTAGACATAATTTCTTATAATGTGTGTCTTTTCTTTCTCTCTGGAGCAGGAGTGTCCCAGTGGGATGGTTGATGAGGAGACATTCAAGACCATCTATTCTCAGTTCTTCCCCCAAGGAGGTTAGAAGTTAGAATTATCTTTCCTTTCTTGTCCTTTATTGTTAGAGATTCTGAGATAATTTTTAGCAGCAAAGAGTTGTCTGTTTGGTGTTTTAGATGCTTGGTTGCACAAGTATTTGGTCTTAGTTTCCTAATTTATGTGATTTACATTTTCTTTCCCCCTTTTTCTTCCAAATATACAGGAAATACAAAAAGCTTAAGTAAGAGTAAAAGTACTTGAGGGTCATGTTAAATATAATTCTGGTTCAGTTAAGGAGATCCATGCATTTTGGAAATAATTAAGTACAAGTACGATAAGATTTTAGCTAAAGAGTCTGGATATTTGGTAGAATGCATCAGGTATGAGGTCTGACCCAGGTCCTTCAGAAATGTATCGAGCACTAAAACTATGGCCTTGACTCCCTTGGTCCACAGATGCGACCACCTATGCTCACTTCCTGTTTAATGCATTCGACATCGACAGAAATGGGTCGATCCGCTTTGAGGACTTTGTCATCGGTCTGTCGGTGTTGCTCAGAGGTTCAGTCACTGAGAAGCTCAACTGGGCCTTCAACCTGTACGACATCAATAAGGACGGCTACATCACCAAAGAGGTTTGTTATAGAGGAGACCCAGCTGCACTCCGGTATCTGTTGTAATTCAGATTAATCCCAAAGTACAACTTTTGTGTCTGATCTGTGTCATCTGACAAAAGCAGGGGTAGAGGGTACAGCGAGAGGGCCACAGCAGGTGGTTGGCAGTAAAAGAAAAGAGCTTAAAGAAACAAAAAGTAGATTTCTAATTCTTTCACTTTCGTGCTCCTTTATGTCTTCAGGAGATGCTGGCCATCATGAAGTCCATTTATGACATGATGGGGAGGTATACGTACCCCTGTGTGCGAGACGAAGCTCCCTATGAACACGTGGACAAATTCTTCCAGGTTCTGAGTGAACACTAAGAAAAACACATTAACACTGCTAAACAAGTCGTTATTTGACTGTTTTTGAAAGCATTACTATAGAGCATCTTAAAACTGTCCCAGTAATATGTTGTTTTCTATGTTTGATTGATGCTTTTACAGAAAATGGATAAAAACCGAGACGGTGTGGTGACTATTGAAGAATTCATTGAGACCTGTCAGAAGGTGATCTTTTACCCACATCCAAAAAAAGCACACCCAAACACTCAAACAGACCATTAAAATGAAACACAAATAGAGAACAGGCCATGTTGTAATGCCAGTGTCAGCAGGTTGTCACTGTTTGTTAAGATGCTGACTAAGTATATATTTCACTGGGTGAACACATGACTTACTGTTTGTTTTACTTCACTTCCCATCATCTTTATGCATCATTCAACCCTGCTTTAGTTTCCTTTCATTAAATGAACTGTCAGCTCTGTGATTTCCAATTCAGGTTAAACCTGATTTCCCTTTAAACTCCGAATAGTCATACATTTATTACAGACACATGCAGGTCCAGCTTTTGTCTTAATATTAGAAGATAAAGTGAAAAGACAACAGCAGATAATTGTTAGTTTGTGTTGTCACACATACTCCCACTGCTTTCACTCCTCAGTTAATAGACTGGAGATACTCTCATAGTCATACAAATAACAGTGATAACCATTTTATTTGAATCACAGACTGTGGTTAAGCATGAGACTTCTTTTTTTAGGAATTTTATGCAAAAGCAATGAAAATTTATCAACAACTATGAAAATAATCCAAACTACCTGACACGGAACGTGTGCATGACTTGATAACACTGAATAATCTAAAAGCTAAGATATGAAGATAAATGACACCACTGAACCTCTTAAACTAAACATTTGGCTATTCTCCAAACAAGAGCAGAACATCTATCTTGAAATCTTCATTCATTTAATCTAATCACCGAAGCCTTTTTCTAAATATTTTCACTCTTTGTTTTTGCCAAGTCCTTATATTTTGTTTGTGTTTTTAATTCACTGTATGAAGATACATTTGGTGTCAGGACATCTTTTGTTGTTATTTCTGCTCTGAGTTCCTGTAAGTATAGCCTGACTACTAAGGACATGTCTGCCTGACATTGTCTGAAAACAAAAACATGTTTTCACAGCTCCAACATTTAAGATATCATAACTGACATTCATGGACCACTGAGTGATCAACACCTGTTGGAAAATGATCACTTGAGAGTTTGATCATTGTTGTGGATGTAATTCTTTTTATGGTGTTAAAAAACTTGGCTGATTAGGTAATGAAGGTCATATTTTCTGTAACTTCATAAGAACTTTAGCAATGTGAGCCCCCTCATGTTGTGTTTGGTTGTTCTGTGAATGTCTGTAAATCTCTAAATAATACGAAGAAGAAGAATGTTTTTATGATGAACTTTGCAGTGAGTTTGGTTTGAGGAAAATCAGGCAGGTGAGCAGTTCTTTTAGGTAGGAGAGGATGTTTTCATGATTGCACTGATGTGTCAGCAGGGAGATTTTGTTTGACTTTCCTGAAACTTAAACACTGGGCCTCACATCTGCTGCAACTTTTGCAGCTGCTCAAACATGAAAGTGAAATAGTTTAAAAATATGAGTAAAGAAAATATGTCACGCTAGTCTTTCTATTTAAAAATATTTAAAATGTATCTTTTGATAGAAATAAGACAGAAATCTGCACTAATTCCCTCCAAAAAAATTAAAAAACTGCATGCAAAAGTCATTAAGTATGAAACTTTAACAGTAATGTGGTGCAATAACATTAAACAATAGTGGGGTATTCAATTTAGTTCAATTTAATAGAAACCTTTTTTTTCCTGGCATTGGTTTTCTGGATCATGAGCACGGCTGTGGCTCAGTTGGTAGAGTTGTCGCCCCGCAATCAGTAGGTTGTGGGTACGATTCCAGCTCCTGCAGTCACATGCCGAAGTGTCCTTGAGCAAGACACTGAACCCCAATTTGCTCCCACTGTTGTTCAGTGGTGTATGAATGTGGTGTGAATGTATTAGATATAGCTGATGGCTGTTAGTTTCAGTTGGCCATTCAGTGTGTGAATGTGGTGTGATTGGGTGAATGAGCTAGCAGTGTAAAGCGCTTTGAGTAGTCTAAGACTAGAAAAGCGCTATATAAGTACTGGTCCATTGGTCCATTAAAAAAACAATGGAAGCATACGTTCTCAAAAGAATGAAATTAAGTAAAACAATCAAAATTTCATTCACAGTGGTTAGAAGTGTCTTCATCTCTGCAAAAGAGGGAATGATGACAAAGCAGGGAAATGAGAAAAACTTCAAAATAAAGTTACACTGAAAATAAAGAAAAACTAGACACAAGTCAACAAACAATAAGATGTGGTGGCAAATTTACACTCACAGTTCATCATATTACAACTTACAACTTTATTTCTTTATTAAAACAACTTCATTAACTTTTGATGTTTTTCCTGTTTTTGTCTTCCAGGATGAGAACATCATGAACTCCATGCAGCTGTTTGAAAACGTGATATAAGGAATTAAGACTTTTTTTTTTTTTCCCCATTAGCTCATATGCACATACAGACACATGCCACACCGGTCCACTCCTTACACAACATCAACAAATGACATCCTGGTACATAATGTAGCAACCATAAAGATATGAGAACTAGACATGATTATTTTCCATTCCTTGCTGCGCTCCTTCAGCTGCTGGTCGGTTCTGGATTAAAAGGTCCGCTGCGAACAGCAGAAGAAGAACCTCTTGTGTCAAATCTTCTCCTAACCACGTGGTGTGTTTTCGTGTGTCCAACCATCATGGAGAAACAGAAGAGCTCCTTGTGTTTTCATCATCAGACAAAAGAATCAACAAGGAATAAAGAGGCTTACAATAATCCACCAACCTGATCATTTACACAAACACATGTACACACACACACACACACACACACACACACACACACACACACACACACACACACACACACACACACACACACACACACACACACACACACACACAAAGCTGCTGTTTCTTTAAGAGTTATAGAGCACTGCACAAAGTGAAAAAGACATTAAATCACAATGACACACAAAAAGAGCAATGAACTAAAGCATGTTTGTCATCAGATATGTGATGTGGAATTAGCTTGCACTACAGTTTTATGACTATGTATAATATGCGCCTAAATACAGGCACTGTAGATACCTGCACCTGATACACACATGTGGAAACTGTGTGTATGTATATATGTATAGTTATAGTTATATATCCTACATTGTATTGGTCTTATCTGTGCTGCACTGGGTGATGGAATAAGATCAGAAATGAATATTTGTTTTAGAAATCATAGTTAGACTCCATGTTAAGTAGCAGCTCTCCATACATTTAAATGTATACTTCAATATTTCACTCTTAATTTTGTATAACAGAAGATGACATGTTATTTTGAACTGGTCAGATTTGGAAAAGTGAGTCTGTACAGTACTGTGAAGAAACACAAGGACTGTTAAACAGTGTTTTCTCACACTGAATTAAGGCTTTATTTGGCTCTTCAGCATGCTGACTCTAGGTGCCACAGTGTTGTGAACAGTACAGTAGGACCTTTGTGATGTGGGTTGATTAAAGATGCTGTCAACAGCTGCAACTTGTTCTTTTTTTAACATGTCGCTTCATTACATTTCCCTCCTGTCATCACAGGATGAGGCTGCAAATGATGGGGAACAAACAGGAAATATGAAAAGATTGGTGTTGATCAGTGGGAAAACAGTGACACACACGCATACACACACCAAAAACAAAACACTGAAGTATGGGTGTTTTGTCAGCAAATGTGGTTTAACATTTGGTTATGGTGTATATGAATGCAGTAGAAACACATCTTAAATTGTTTTCCCACAAAATGTTAATTGTGCAAGAGTAGAAGAACAGAATGTTTTTCACCTAAACTAAAGCTTCATATTTTCAGTTTTTTATTATTTATTACTGCTGTTTAGTTAGTTATTGAGTTATAGCTGGGAAAAAAATCAACAGTGATATATCTGTATGACCTGCATGCTCTGATTAATTTGCCAGAAATGTGTGAAAATTCACAAGTAGCAGGAAATGAAAGGTGATTTTTGAATTACTTGTTTTGCTTTTCTAATTTTTACATCCTCAAATAATAGGTGCTAAATATGTCACAGTTTTTTGGTATAAAACTGAATTTTGGACTCCATCAAAGATAACTGAAAAATATAGGAGTCACTTTAGGGACAGACTTTTCCATAAAATCTATTTACATTTGCAACACATGGGTTACTTTCAAATTCGAAAATACTAAAACAGACCTTAAATAAGTGAAGAAGAGACTTTGCCATCAGCTCATCATTGGCTCAACCTCTATATGTAAAAAATAATTATTTTAATAATTAATTATTAAAATATGCTCTATTTTTATAACAATTGAGTAAGAAAATAAGTATCTCAAAAGTATCACCCTAGTACATAGCAAATTTTCTTTTTAACTTGGTAGTTTAGTTCAGTTATCCAACCCAGTGCCCACAGGGTTATGTCAGTTAACTACTAGAATTGAAGTGTAATTTATGTAGGTCAATACAGTACAAATTAACAACCTTTAGATGGCAGTATATTGGAATACTACACCAAAGGCCCAACGGAAAATGTGAGCATATTAACCCCATTGTATTCTCAGAAAGACTGATTTTTTTGTTTTGCAACTGAACAGCAGTGGAATAGACAAAGCGCATCTTATGCAAGAAAGGTCATTATTGTAAAAACAGTATAAGGCACTGAGGTCTTCATAGGAAAGGGCGGGGGCATTTCGTCATATCCATGTTCGCCTCTAATTGGCTGGACTGCGGTAACAAGGCGGGGTCAGTGCGGAGGTAGCTCCTTGACGTCACGGTTGGATGTGGGCATGCGTGATGACCAATGTCTACCCCGTGGTTTATGAAAGGCAAAATCCCTCCATGGGCTGACCGAGTGGCAGCAGGTTAAAACCCCGTCTGTTTTAGAGGAAGAGGCTGTTTCAGGAGAACCTGGCTTGAAGAGGTTTTCCTTTCTTCAACACAATCAGTTCTCTTTTAGCTGTCCTCCGGCTTGGCTCGCTTTGCTCCCGCCTCCCTGCTCCTCGCGCACCGCTTCAACAACACAAACCACGGGGACGAGCCAGCCGACGTAACGCTAGCTGAGAAGGGAAGTGGGCTTCGTCTTGTCTTTCATCGGGCAGGTGAGCACGAAACGTGTCGTGTAAATTATTTGAGACATATGTATCACACAGTTGGATGAATGGATAATTTTAAACTGCTGTTGTGAATGGACGATATTCGTCGTGTAAACCGGGGCTCGCGCTGGCGGCGTTTAATTAACGGTTTATGATGAAACAGAAGGGTCTCGCCTCCCTGAGCAGGAGGACTAAATTTGCCGGCGTGCGTGCTGATGCTTAAGTATGACCGTGACACAAAAGGCCTCCATACGAGATATTACCTATCTTTATGTTTTGAAGGCCATATTATTCAAGGTTTGAAGATATGGGGATTTATTGTGACTGTTGAATGTAAAAACACACAACTGTGATCTAATATGCATCACTAGCTGCGCTTTTACAGTAGAAATTCATTTAACAAAACCCCAAAAGATAAAACTGACAAGAAACAGCGACCAGACAGCTTTAAGTGGGACACTAGAGCTTATTTGGCCATGAGGATTTATTGGCTGCTGATGGTGGTGTTGTCCTGGAAACGTGATTTGGCAGGTGTGTGTTGGAGCATGCTTACAGTAGAGCTCTTACAGTAGAGCACTTACAGTATGAGCGCTTGTGCATCTGTTATAGGCCAACACACATGGTATAGCAGGTAAACTGCAATGTAATTGTGTATGGGTAAAGATGCTGCCTTCTTTAGAGTCCAGAGTGGTGGACACAAAATAGCTTAGTATTAAACCAATAAACAAACAAGTATGGTAACTTGTCCATATAAGCTCCCAATTTAACAGGATCCTATTGATGTGGTCCAGATGACGGAGTGGTTGTCATTTCTGCTACTTAATTTGAAACAGCCCAGCATTGCTGTAATGGCTCAGCTGCTGATCAATAAATGGATCATTTTTATATTGAAGGATTCATGTTGCAGTCCCTGGCACACAAGCAAACACTAATGTAGAAAGCTGTTTCACAGATCATTCAGCATTCAAGATTAGAGAGTTTTCTTTGTCCTTGTAAGATAAAGTATCTGCCTCACATTGATTCTGATACTGTTATCTTTGTAGAACCAATGTGGTATGGGATGTGCTTTTTCAAAAGTTCACTCTTCAAATGGAAAAAAGGGACAATATATTGAGCCTCCAGCCAGACAAATATGCAGCTCACACACACACACACCATGTGCTGAAGAGCGGATGCAACAGCACATACACATCACAACTGATATTGATCCACAAAATGACAAAGCATAAAATGAAAAATGAAATCCGCTCTTAAGATTTTACTCATCCTTAAAGATGCTCAGTCATGGTTGGATAAGGCCTGTTTTTTTTAAGCCTCTCAAAAGCTTCACCAACAGTCTTTGCAAAATCAGATGATTTAGGGATATTATTTCCTTCCCTTTTGTGCTTCTCATAAATGTTTATAGACACAGACTTGCACTTTTTCAAGCCAATCATAACACTTTCCACACCACTTTTCTATCCCACTTTTGCACGAAACACAATATCCAGGATATTTTGTGTTAATATGAGTAACTTATAATACTTTTGGTTTATTATGAGACTGTAGAGGGAACATCATGAGCATGCTCTCACCTAAAACCAATAATGCCTTTTTTATCTCCCAGCTATTTGCCATTATTGAATTTTAAAGCCAATAAACTCTGCTAAGAAATAAAATATCTAGTTGTATGAGCAAAACTATACAAACAGATTTCATCCTCCTCTGCTCATCAAACTTTTAACAGCTTACTGTTGAACAGCATTGTCTACTGGCTATAGACAATGCTGGAATGGTCCCTGTTGTTTTGTAATATGTCTCTGTGCGGTTGTAAGATGTCACAGTGTTCACTTTCAGCCAGCATTCCAAGTGTATTTTGTTAATAAGAGCGTTTTTTTTCTTTTTGTTGTGTATTTGGTTAATTCCTTCAATTAGAAACAGCCAAATCAAACTTAAACCTTTGAAGCTGGTGTGATAAGAATCTTGATCCTAAGATAATGAGCAGTCCGTTTGGTTTGTTTTTGTTTGTTGTCCAAATGGATAGCTTGTATTAAGTTTGTTGGAGTTGTTTTTAACACCTGCAGAGATTGTATGGGAGTATTGCTGCTGGTGTACACATCACTATTCTTACATGCTAAGTATTTTTGCATCGCATGTGCCTGCTGGTTTGCATAGTTTGTTGAACTGGCAAATTGAGTCATGTCTTGTGGCACACTGGTCTATGATGCAAAAAACTGAGGTGTACATCTTTATCAGTCATTACATGTACACCCTTTGTCTTTATTTATTGAAGTCACGCTGCATATCAGATCAAAGCAGCAGTGGGTAGAGATAAATGACAGTCAATTCTTATTTTGAGATACTGAATTTAGGATTTTCAATAACTGTAAGGCATTATCATCACAATAAAAAAAATAATAATTCTTGAAATTGTTCTCTCTGTGTGTACTTAATCTATATTATGTTTTTTGTTTCACTTTGTAAGTAGAACTGAAATACACTAACTTTCCCACAATACGCAATATTTATCGATCCACAATGCTACATGGTACTTTTCCCATAGGCACTGCTTGGTGACTCAGGATACAGTAGGAAACAATGCACAGCACTCGCTCACATTCACACCCATAATGATGATAAAATGAAAGTTGTGCCAAAATGTCATCAAAAAACAAACACATTTTTAAATATATCACATTGTAGAGCCTGGACCAACATTCTGTATCTAATTTCTGTAAGTAGACCTGCTCCCATTATGCTCATGCTTTAACTTAAAAAACATGTATTTGCTTGTATTAATTCCATGGACCATCTTTAACAGCTATGTTTGTATTCACTGCACTGTCACTGTCTTTTTTCAGTCAGCTTTCCTCCAGTAAAACTTCTGCCACAAACAACTCTTGCACTTGAATTTCATACATTGACCCTTCCATCCACCAGTGCAGTTTAGCATGACTCTCTGCTGATTGGAATGCATCCTACACCTTTCCTCTTTCCTCTGAATAAAGAGCTGGAAAAGCTTATTTGAAAGGTTTTGAAGTGGTCACTTTTTGTTCTTTTCACCACTCCCCCACATCCTGCTGGCTTTGTCTGTTATATCCTGCTGTTATCTCCTTTCATTAATTAACTGTCAGTCATTGAAGTCATTGATGTCACCACAAGGAGTTATAAAGTAGTGATGTCATGAGTCAATCTGGCAATGAAACTGTTTTATTAATTAAATTTCAATATTCCATCTGTAGATAGTTGTGTTGCTCAGGTCAGGGGAGGTTGTGTATTGCTGTACTGTTATTTTGTGCATAGTGATAATACAGTAAGAATATCAGCTATAAAGCTCCCTTGGTGTACTTGTGTTAAGATCCTGCTGGCTCTAATAAATCTAAGCGATTTCCAAGAGAAGAATAAAAGCTCTCTTTCAGCACTAATCAGTGCAACCATGATTGGCTTGCTGATGTTGATGCCTTCCTCTGCTATCCATGACCCTATCTGATTGGTCAAGTGCAAACATTACAGGAATTCATCTCATTGACTATCTTCTTTATAATGAATGTCAGCAGTCTTGTAATAGGTTTTTGCATGCTAAAAAATTAAATTGTCCATATTCATCTTTGTGAAAATGACCATCTGTGTAAAGTGCAGGTGTGGCGCAAAAAGATTGCAACACATCCGTCTAAACACGTGAATTTGAATTTATTTTTGAATTCCACAGATAGGCTTTAAACGTGCAAGCTGAGCATTTCATAGTTTTAGTGATTTGGCCCCTGTATGTGGCTGTAACGTCTAGTCATTCAGTATGACAAATGTTTTCTGTGGAGACCAGAATGACTGTGCAAGATTGTAAATAGATGGTGATGTCATCAGCTGTGTGAGGTCAGGTATTGAGCTTAAACTTGGAACCTGATTACGTGCCACCTCTTTGGGAATCGTACAGGTTTTAGTGGCAGGTGAGTGAGTGAGCTAACTCAGAGGCTCTAGTCCTCCAGGTCAGCACCTCTCTTCAGCTTGAAGTTCGACCTCTATGAGTAGTCTCACCTAAGCCAAAAAAATCAGAGTTGGAAATTCAAAAGAAGGTTAAAAAAAAACGACTCAAAGAAACTAGAATGTTAGATTGAAATATTACTCATCACTTTTATATTCTTGCAACAGATGAAGAAGCCTGATTAATGAAAATAACTGGCCAATTTCTGTTAAATCTTTTTCCATCTGTCTATCAGAGCTGCAACCAACAACTGTTGAATCATCCATTTGTCTGCCAGATTAATTGCTACGGCTATGATGTATCAGAAAATTATTGAAGGCTGGTCATTTTTACTTTTTCTTTGTATTGTCTCTTCATTCGTTTGAACACAGTTTCAAAATTCGTTCCAACTGTGCAGCAAAGCAACTTGCAGATTAATTATTTTCATGGGCTATAAACGCTAAATATGAGTGTTGAGTACAGGTTAAATACATGCTGCTGTACTTGTAGAATACTAACTGAAATTCTTTTCTAATTTAGATCACAAGTTGTCACATTTACTTTTTCATTAAAGTTATAAGACTTCCTCTTTGAAGTAACATTGAACTGCAAAATGCCAACGTCACCTTTCTGGTGACTCAGTGACTTAACTGAGCCTTTATAGTAGCTCCTCTTTAACAGTCTGCTGTTCAATGAGGTGATGTAAGTTGGGGATCACCTCACAGGATGTGTGTCGGTCTGGACTGGGTCAGGAACAGACACCATGAGGTGAACTGGGTCACCCTAACGGATTCCTGGCTCTGTTTATTGAAGGCAGCGTGTGAGTAAGATTACACTGCAGTGCTGGGTCATGCTGTGCTTTCCCACTGTACTGTGTAAAGGTGTGAGTGTGTCTTCCTTTAACATGAAACTCTGAGTGCTTTGGCTTGGATACACATTTTTTTTTTCTCCTTTGTAGTCAGACTATGAGTATTTTGTTTTTTTTTACACTGAGTAAGACTACAAAAAGATTTTTGGCAGTATGTGTTGTTTTCAAACATCATTTATGTGTGTGATGAAAGAAATAAAGTAATTTAGAGATTTAATGGTCAAAGGCAGCATACTGAACTGTAAGATTTTTACATAATGTGGACTGGACAACAAAGCCAGTAGTATTACACCAAAGTAGGCTGCTGCATTCATTCATTACTGTAACACCAACAGCTGTTACTGCAGCTTTGGGTCAAGTTTTTTTAGGCTTTTTGTTGACAGCATATCTGGTGTCAAAATCACAAAAGGCCTTAATCAACTGACTGCCCATCACAGAGGAATGTCCTCTTTGTGTGTGTGTGTGTTTTTGTGGCAGCAATACTGCTGTGCTCAGTATCTCTCTATTAGTTTCACAGTTTGAAAATGAGTCAAACATGTCAGTGAAATGTTGGGTCACATCTGGCCCTTTTTAACGAGTTTGTTAATATGCGAGCATTTAAATTGATTTCCTTGTTTTTTCCTGAATGTAGGTGTGAAAGTGTTGATGGAAGAGCCTAGTGGGACCACTTATTGATTCTTTTTTTTGATTATTATTCCAGCTGATCATTCTGTGGTGCAGAGACTTCTGTTTGAATAAGGAGGGCTTATTTTTTTCTTGCATGAACAGAGTGTTTTCTCTATCGATGGTACGTGAGAGAAGCTCAGGTTTCTGTACATCACATATAAGTTACTCATAAAGACCTGAGTTGAACTTTGAGTGTGTGTGTGATATAGTTCACTTCTCACAGTCAAGTGACTTCTTGCAATATATTTAACAGCATGACTTGAATCCTGTGGCACGTCCTATGATATTTGTTTTATTCATGTACAAGAGATGTCTGGCTGTAAAGAAATGACCTAAATTTAATATCCAGATCTAGGACGTTTCATATCAAGATCGCTGTACCTGCCCAGTTTAGAGCATCATCTACAAATTCAGTCAGTCATTTTTTTAAATAATAAGTGCCACATAAAACATCAGTGTCTTGTGAAATTTCTGTTCAAATATTAGATAGCACTTATGTGTTTATGATTGCTTTTTCCCCCAAGTGTGGATATATTTGTGTAATAAGTAATCATTTACATTAGTTGATGTGATTCTTGTGTGAATGGGGAAAAATAGGTGCTGTTATGGTTGATTTGAAGGACCAGTGTGATGCACCATTCAAGTTTTCTGCTCCATTTTAGACTCTTCATACTTTAAGGGGGGATCGATTTATTAGTTTGCATTTAAATCAGGTAGATTAGCTCCATTTAGCATGATTAGCATTGATTAATGCGTCGATTTAAAAAAGAAAAGAAAACACTGCAGGCAGCCTCCTCGTTTTAGCTGCCATCAAGAGTTCTATCAAGCATTGTATGGTTGTTAGGGGGCCCCCTTCTGCCCATTTGGTCATTTTACTCTAGATTTCGTATAACAGAAAAGGTAATACATAGTACTAAGGCTTAAAAATGCCTCAAACTTCCTCTGCCCTGAGGAGTCGTTTAATTTTTACAGCTCAAAGCATGGTATTTTGCCTGGACTACTTTTAATGTGGCACATCGTGCAGACGTCACGCAAGCAAAGAAGAAGATCAGCACCCACTGGTTCTCATCGAGCAGCAGGTGCTGAGCTCCTCCTCTATCCAAACACTGACAGACGGACTCCTCACTTGCAGCAGTCTGTCTCAGCTGCAACCAAAGCAGGAGACTACATATAAATGAATCACGCTTATGTTTGTCTCTTTAAGGGCACTTTTGCCGGTCCCAAGCCCAGAAAAAGGATGAGGATTGCTATTTGACAAAAAAATAAATAAATGTTAATAAATAAATTAAAGTTTAATTTCTTGTTTTACACCCATGAAGAGTTTTTTTCTAAACCTCTCTTTTTTCCCCACCTCTCTTCATCTTATCAGTGATGTATCAGTATGTTGGCACTGAAATAAACCAAGGAAACACCCTGACATCAACTGACCCCTATTGAGAAATCTAATCAGCCATGACCCAGATTTTTTGCCTAACTTAGATGAATGTGGGAACATTTCCTCACAGGCAAACAGTACAGTTTTGAAAATACAGGAAGTAAAAACTGGCCTACATCATGAGTTTCATAAAAACAAATCATAGATGATGGATGGACTGGTAGCCTCAAACTAAAGAGCATTACTAACTTACTTGTTTACTTGTTTTCTACTGGGATAGGTCCATCTGAGCTTATTCCTCTCACTTTACCAAGCTGTCTTTGATCCATTCAAGTTTAGTTCTAAAAAAGTCTTTAGATTTTTTTCCCATTTTTTCTTATTTCCCAAAGCAGGCATGATGCCAGACCTACACAAGGAAACGAACAGAGAGTTAAGACACACACAGCAAAGGTGCATTAAGATAAGATAAGATTAGATCTTTGCGTCTTTCCTGCAATCAGTTAACCCATTTAGTCCCGCAATGTGTACATGTTTTAACTTTCGAGGCCAAATGCGTGTATGTCATCATGAAATGTGCTGTGATTCACTGAAGTACAAGTGGAGGGACTGACGTCCATGTTTTGGGATTTTTTTTTTAGCTCACGTGGAGGAAGTGAAAAGTTTGTTAATTTTTAATTTCTTTTAATGACTGGCTTTTTGACAGTTAAGAAATTGCATCCAGACTGAAAAGAGAAAAACAGGCATATTTGGTTTAAATGGGTTAAGAGTTAACTAAGGACATGACAGTCAGACAGGACTTTTCATGCTGCCTTTTTGAAATCAAAGATCATGAAGTAAAGAGAAGTGGAAAGAATTGACTTGATGCACTCAACCTCTTAAATTAAATCTCTTCAATGTGAAACAACCGCTAAGTGCACATGTGGGTAGAGTTGCATCTAGGTATGAATTTCATTATCAGCCTGTATCTTCCTGGAAGCTACGCCAAGATGTTTAAAGTCCTATTTAGTCAATTCTAAAGTCAATCCATTTAAAGATATTATCTGTAAATTCTCATTTATTTTTCAGGATAAAACTTTTGTGTCATCTTGCTTTCAATTTACAGTGAAAATGAACTGTAATATACAGAGCTTTGTCACATTTAGGAAGCTTTTCTTAAAAACTGTCTGGGAAAAAACAATACATTACTATTTTATTTGGCAAACTATAAAAAAGATAATTGATCAAATTTAATTTCACAGAATCACAATCCCATTGATTTTTTTTAAGATGGTAACATCAAGAAAAGGATGTTTTTGTTATAAAGATTTAAGATCACCTCTTCATTTATGTATTATTATTATATTATTATTATTATTATTATTATTATTATTATTATTATTATTATTATTATTATTAATAATAATAATAATAATAATAATAATAATAATAATAATAATAATAATAATAATAATAATAATAATAATAATAATAATAATAATAATAATAATAAAAAATAAATAAATAACATCTCTGCATTCATTCATAAAGACAGTTGTTGAAGTTAACATTCATTTAGTTCTTCCAGCCCATCTTTATTGTTCAGACTTCTAATGATTAACATGTGGGTGGAGCAATGTTGACTCTTCTGTCTTTATTCATTGATCTTTATCATGTACTGGCTCTGGTATCAGGTCTGTGTGAAGGAACCTCACCCAATGACGTCTCTTTATCTATCTGAGCCTTACTTTGTTGTGACAGTCCCATCCCCTGTTCTACCAAGAAGCCCTGTGAACCACAAAATATCTTACGTTTTCTGTTACAGAGGCTTGTAAACGTCTTGAATGATAAAATATGTAATGTGTAATTGAAACGGGAAGTAAGGTTATCAAATGAGTTTATCAAAAGAACACTAATTTTTAACCACTTACATGAACAAACATTTACACCTGATCTCAGGAGCTAACATCATCACATTCGTGGTATTAACTTAAAAAAAGAAATGGAGCATAAAGAGATGGAGGTACCATTGTCCACAGCGGGTGCCAAAATCAACGCGAGAGGAAAGTTTCTTCCGCAAATGATAAATAAATTTATTCACATTTTTGAGTTTTGATTTTTTTTACTGCCAGAACAAATAATGATGGTCATAAACTCAAAGGTTTGCTCCTCCATTTTTAGCATGCCATGAGGAAAAATACTCAAGAACATGTCAAACTAACAAACAGACTAGGCTTGGAGTCTGGAATTTTCCACCAATACTTCACAGAAACAGTGGTGGCCTCTTCATATTCTTAGTTCTGTCTGGCTGGTGCATGTTAATGTTGAGATTGTGCATCACAGGTGAAGTATGACAAGAATTCTGAAGGACGGCCTCGTCTATCTGAAGATCAGTGTTTAACACAAAGCAGCAAGGAAGAGATGTAGAGCAAAGTGAGCTTGTGGTATGTTAACCCTAGTACTACAGCAGGCAGCAGCAGCATTGATATAGAGAACAATGAATAAGGGCTAGTAAGGATTTTAACCCTAGTTTTATATCTTCTGGCTCAGATATTTGTGATGGGGAGCCTTCCAATTCATGTGGTTGTTGGTTGGTTTTGAAAAATGTTGAATTTGGGCTGACAGAGAAACACTCCTCCACAAGATGGTGCCATACAAAATACTTGATGTTGCCACAAATTTAAAAGAATTAGAATCAGGGGCTACTTGACATGCAGCCCTTCCAATCAGCATGCTGAATTCTGTTTTCCAGTGATGCTCTTGTCTTGTCTCTGTGGATTTGGATATAGTTAGGGTTGTCCAGTTGCATTTGTCAGTTGTCTGTTTGTTGGACTTTTCTATCCCCCCCCTTGAGGAAGGTGGCCTTTTGGGAAATTTAGGCCTGTCACGTTGTCTGGTAAGTTATGGGAGTGAGTCCCCTGTTGTGAGAGTCGAGGGAATATTAGAACTCACCATGGACACAGTAGGGTGTGTGGCTCTTGGTGGTTAAGTTACAGTTGTCAGCAAACAGTGTTCATATTCATTTCTGCATTCCTTTCACTGGACGAGGAAAACTTGATTCTAGGACAGCTTTAAACTCTGGCAGATGGTCGACCACAGATGGACAACACCTTTGGGAGAGGACAAAGAGAGAAAATTTAGACTAGGGCTGCATGGTTCTGGCAAAAATGTGAATCACAATTTTGTGTTTGGGATCGAGATCACAATTCTCTAGTATGATTTTTTTTTTCCACAAAATGTTAATTGCACCAATTAACTTTTAGTAATATACATCAACATTCAAATGGTCATTCAAGTAGAGTTAGCAGCAGGAACTTAGCTTATTGCTATTATTGCTATTGGCACTGCCACTGAGGTTTTCATCATACCCTTCTTACGGTACAGATGTTCCTTCACTGTAATTCTCACTCACTCTTTCCTCACTTATCTGCAGCAGGCAGCAACAGCAGGCTTATGTGCTGTAAAGATCCTGTACTGATGGTTGAGGGAGAAGGCAGTGGCAGTAATGCGTTTATAATGCAGCCCATGAAATAAAATGCTTAGGAATGTTCAGAAATGAGATCATGTACATGTGTGAATCAAGATCGCCATTTTTTAACAATTAATCGTGCAGTCCTGATTTAGACATGATGTAAGACAGAAAGAGCTTTAGCTTCTGCTGCAGATTAACAATCCTTTCTCTTTGTGTGATAAAGTAACGCAACACTGAATTATTTATGGACACAAGAATGTCTGTCTTTGTCTCAAAACTCTCTTGTATCTTACTATTATTATACTACAATCAATGTCCTTTTTGTCATTTACTCAAACATACATGATGTTGAAATTTGGGCTGAAAGGATTCAACCAGTTACTCAAGTTAATTGATTTGTAAAAAAAAGCATCAAGGCAAATTATTCAAAGCAAGGCTTTTGGTTAAAGTGGACTTTATAGCACATCGTGCATGGAAAATCCTGCCATTAAACAACGGTCAAACATAAGCACTGAACGGCCTTACATGCTTTAATACCTTCATTTAACAGCTGTAAAACACTAAACTCTACCCAACAAATTACATTTAGATTTCTAAAGTAATTCATTCAGTACTTTATGCTGTTATGAACCTGCATGGACAAGAGGGGAGAATTTATTAGTTAATATAATAATTTACCTGCGTTTACAGACGTGGGGTTACAGGGCTGTGCATTTGAGTCACTGTATGTTTTATTTAGTTGTTTTGATGCACTTATCATAACTATTCAGAGAGTCTTTAAATAATCAGTTACTGCTGCTCAAATTGTAATAGAGTACAGCAGCATTTTTTCTGCGATGACCTGCATGTACTGAAGCAGCGTGACTGCCCCTTATAAAACGGTTTGTCTCAGGGAGTGTGAGCTGGTTAAGGAGAAACACTTACATGAGAATGAATAAATGAAGGCAGTCTGTCTTTACATTCATTGGCAAAATAAGCTGTCGACTCCATTGTGAGCAGCAGCTGGAAGGATTTAATGTACTTGAAGCAACAACAGATACCTGTTAGTCTTAAGTCTCCCTGCTGTGCTGGTGAAAAGCCTGAGCTGGTGGGAGGTGGAAGAAACTATAGAAAACACACACTGTAACATTAAAGGCCAACTTACTCTGAGAAGAACCGTAAGAAAGTATTTCTTTTCTTTCTTTTTTTTTTTTTCCTCAAACCTAACCTTTAACGCCCATTCATGTGCTGCTGATAGCATGCTGTGTGGGTGTAGGTGTTGGCGTGAGAACAGGAATGGCTAAACATCTCTATTCTCCTGATCTAAATGTAACCGTCTTTCCTGCTGCTTTGGTTTTGTCAAGTGAGAAATGTGTTTGTACAGCACAGTATGGGAGTGCACCTGCTGTTAAACTACCAAAGAAAGCAGAACTATCCTGGCCTCTGACCAGCCCAAGGAACAAAAAAGACCACACCACTCTTCATAGTTTTACCTGAGATGATGACTCACTAATCAGTTGAATACTTCCTCTGTACAGCTACATCATCACTACCTTTTGACCATTATTTTTATTTCCTTGCTTCACAGCATTTAGCCAAATGACTGTCTTGTTATTCTGGTTTCAACACTGAGTGGGAGGGAAACTTGGTACTAATAAACAATAGGTTTTATGCAACACTTTCCAGCTAAACTGAAGATGCAGTTTCCATGTCTGCCTTTGTTTGCCAAAAGGTTGGAACACATATTTGCCCAAACAGGTCTATAGCTCCAAAGAGATTCTACCATTTGAATTCTTTTTGTAGAAATTCTGCTAAACCATTTTAAAGGTTTACAGTGAGTGCTTTAATACAGTAGAAATACCCCATCTTTGCTAACTTAGAGAAAGAAGAAACAAGCAAATCATTGTGTAAATAGATCCTGTGATGTGATGTGATGTGATGTGTGAGACTGTATGAAGCGAAATCAGCTCAGAAAGAATCATCCTTTAATAAGGTGTGACTGAATTATCATCCAGTAATAGATAAATTACAATAAATTACAAAGGTTGTAAGTTGCTCCTGTCTGCCTGCAGTGTTTGAGCAGAGGAGTTTAGCTGACATGTTTGTCCTCTCTGCCTGATTTATTGATCTGATCTGACAGATGTTTGTGCAAATTATAATCTTTGGCTCTGGACTGTAGCGTATAGCACTATTCTATCTGGGCTGCTTATTGGTAAAGCACTGGAGCTGTTCATGGTGCTGAAGTAGCAAACAGATTTCTTGTGACAAAGGCTTTTGTTTTTTTTTAATTAGGTGAGCAACTTTACACGTTAGATGCACTTTTAAATCAAATTTCGCAGTTTTATAGCGCTTCTAGTGAAGTGTCACCTTCGTTATCAGGGTGTAGACGTTGAAAAGCTGTAAGATTACTGACAGGTATTGAAGGTTCTCCAGCAATACTGACGAATGAATTATAATCAGGTTTGACCCTGAGCACCAAGTCAAGAAAAATGTTCTGTCTGAGTGTATTTTCTGTTTATTTTTACTGAACACACCTTGGCAGACACCTCGCAATCATCCCAGATGATGCAACCATCGTGTTATAAAAGGAGAGCACCACTTGCATGTGCCGTTGCTTTGTTGTCTTTTAGTCTCATAACAAATTTATGGGTGTGCATGTATGCACATGTGCACATGTATCTGGAGATGAGATCCACTTAACTTGTGCAAATGAAGACAGACAGTGTAAATGAAATGTTTTTTAAAATAACTTTTAGCTTTAAGTAACTTTGTAGTCAATTTCAGCACTATCAAGTCATTTGTGGACTCAAAATTTACCCAGAGCCAAAAGTATAATAAAAACATGTTTAGGATGAGGCTTCAAGATGTCCACAAACCTTTTCAAACATCAAAAAGTGTCATTTTAAGCAGTGCTCGGGCCATTTTAGCACATTTGATCTTTTGTACAGTACAATAAAAAGGTGAAAACTTGAGTTGTAATGACAGCATGTTAAAATAAACTGCAGTACTAGTGACATTCAGCACCTGGCTGTTTTTCTGTGTAGTGAAATATTGTAGATACCATGTATCACGTCAGTTTTTCTCTGTATTGACCCGCCTTCTGTCCCTGTAACTCTCTTATCTGTTCACCTCTGCTCCACTGACAGGAAGTTGACCATTGTAAACATGACCTTGCAGCCGTTTTTACAGTCGCCCCTCATGGTGAAATAAGAGCCTCTCACGTGTAAACTGTCAGACGCTGTCGCACAGACATCCACACGTGCATACATACACTCACACTCAAACATACACACCTTCACATATATCCATTGCCTTACAGTGGTTTATTTCACAATGTCTTTGCTCTACTGATGTAACAGTGGTTGTGAAACAACTCTTATGGGGAGTTAATATACTTGTTAAACTTGCTTTGGTGCTTTGACTAAACTGATGCACAGAGGTGTTCCTCTGGTGATTCTTCATTTACCTGACAATAACTGTAATTCTCATTTTTAAACATTCAAGTCAGTTAGATCACATAACAGCTGCATAACCTCTATGTATTCTCACTCTCATTAAAATCTAGGTTAGCTACAAACATGCTTGGACTGGTTTCCACCTGCCTCACCCTGCTTTGTTTGTTTTTGGAGATGATTTTTTAAGCTATTACTGCTGTTTGTCTGATTTAGCATCCAACACTTGTACCCGAGAAGAGCTGAAACAGAAAAAAAATAAACCGATCAGACACTTGAATGAAAACTATTCAGAAATTATTCTTGCGATCTGTTACCGTTTGCTGTTTTGCAAGCACCTGAGTCGTCATTCAGGTCAATATTTGCACATGTTCAGAGAAGTGAAACAAACATTACACAAGATGGCACAGTGTATTCTTTAGGTGACCTGCAGCTGCCCAAGAGACATCATGGTCAGTGGGAGTGAGGGATGATGGAGAGAAAACATGAACAATTTTAAAAGAACTGCCAGCTTCACTGAAGACAAAGAGTGAAGACCTAACTATTCCTGTTATGCAAAAAGATTTCATGTAAACATGATTATATGAATTATTTTTTTCTCTAAAATAAAATGTGAGCAGAGATTATGATTCCTATTAGATGTAAATTATGCTTCTACTGTAATTTCTGTACAATGAGCCAGAGTTGAACCTCTGTTTGTGAGATTCAGGAAGTCTCAAAACCCCAGACGTGCATTCTTTTAGAGGTCAAAAGTTGTGACTGATCTGCAGACCAACACCTGGACACAAATTTAGTAACAGAGATAAAACACCGACACAAACACCTGGTGTAAAGTCCTCTGGTGGAATGTCCCTTACAAAACGGCACGAGTAGGTACACGTAATGTGTTAGTAATGTGCTGGGGGGTAGACAGGCCACATGAACGTAATGGAAAGGCTCAAATATATTGCATAACCAGCGATATGAATATTGCGCATTCGCACATCGTGATTACGATACTTTTCCAAATACGATAATTTTCCAAAATGCTCTCAAACAACAAAACACACACTTTCCTGCTTTCATAATCTGAAATGTTATTTCACGTTTATGAAACCTGCAGATTTCTCCACTGTTACACAATCACACAAACTTAGTATCAGTTCTCTCTTCTCGCTCCAGTTCTCTGTCTGTCTGTCTCTTTGTGTTATGTTTGTGTGTGTTCATATTTCCAACTGACAGAAAACACAGGGATGAGTAGAGTGCGTCTGTCTCAGGCATCAGTGGAGAAAAATGCATTTGAGGATAAAATCCTATCGTAGCACGGTTCCTCTGGTGTTGGCTCATGCCTCATCAGACTTATACTCACCCAGGGGCTGCTGGGATACTTTCTGTCACACGCCACATCTCACAGCTGACTCAGTGCTGACAGAGCCTCGGCTGGGAAGCACTGAGGTCAGTGAAGCACTGTTTTCATGTGCTGTATGACATACTCACAGACTTCCTGGTAAATCTGAGCTGCACTGTTGATCAATAAATGTTATATAATGTGGTGTAGCTCTTACTGAAGTGTGCATTGCTAGAGTATGCCAAGTTGTATAGCACACTGAGTGTGTCTCTTTAAGCAGTGTCTGAACCATTTGCCTTTACTTTACCTTTCAAATGAAGTCGACGCATGTACAAAGTTTTTGACAGGGTTTTAGTTTTATCTGAAGCATCATTTCCCATCTGAAGTTACAAGATAGGAAGCGGAACTATGAGTTCAGGTGTTTGTGTTTTAGCGGAAAATCATTTTATTTAAAGGGTGTGTGTGTGTGTGTGTCTGTGTGTGTGACCCTTTCGATAATTGGAGTTTTAAGTTGGTTTAGAACTTGTATCATCGGGCTCATCATTTTTTTATGTATTTATGTATTTTGCATTATGTCACTCTTGTGCAAGAGATGTTTAATCTCAAAGAGGCGTTCACCTGGTTCAATCGAGGATTATATTATATTATATTATATTATATTATATTATATTATATTATATTATATTATATTATATTATATTATATTATATTATATTATATTATATTATATTATATTATATTATATTATATTATATTATATGACCATGGAACATTCTCAAGCCCCCTGCAGCAGGTGTCTCGACTCGTCCTTAAAAGCTTTTTTAAAAACACAATCATGTGAAGCCAGACTGTGAGAGTGAGTGACTGTGGCATTAAAAAAAATAATGCAATGCTCCTTTAAATATTGACTTGTTCTGTTCTGAGTTTCACTGTAGCTGGGTACATTTGCATGTTGCTTTTCTGTGTCTTTTTGTCTTTCCTTTGATTTTCCTAAAATGACACGCACCCTCCATTGGTGGGGAACTCAACTGCAACATAATTCACTCCAGAGCCACATGAACTAAAATCAACACATCAGCAGCAAGGCTACGCACTAACTTTTGCTTGTGATTAAATTCTGTTTGTCCAATTAACTTATGTCTCACCTCCCTCCTCCTTATCCTTGACCCTCCTACCTCCTTCTTCCTCTCTGCCTCACCCCCGCTCTCTCCTCCTCCTCTTACTTTCTTATCACTCCTTCTTACTCCTCCTTCGTCTTTCTCCTCCTTTCCCTCTTTCTCTTGCCCCTTCCACACAGATGCTCCCAGCCGCCCAGCTTGACAGGAGTGATGGGATGTGTCAACTAGGTATTACACCTATCCCAACATTTTACACTGCAGGCAGCGGGTGGGGAAGGAGAGTGTGGGATTGAAAAAGAGAAATATGGGGTAAAGACAGTGCAGGTGAGGGTAGGTTGGCTTCAGTTAACAACGCAGACGTTCCTCGCAGTTAGTGGACAAAGCCTACAGTAAATGGTCAGAATTTGGTCATCCTAATGTGATGAGGTTGTCGTCAATGTTTGATATAAAATCACAGGTCTTATAGTTGGTTACATCACAGCTCTGGGTTCAGTGTGTCTATTCTTTTCAAAGTGCTCATAAGACTTTTATCCTTGTATCAGCGCACTTACAGTAAATAAACATGCATACTGTACATAAATATAACTCATAAATGCACTTTCCAGGGGCAGACACTCACAATAAATCTTTTTTTAATAATAATATTCATAATCTGTATAATGTCAGCATTTAACCATTAAGACACCTTTGTTAAAATAGAGGATCTGATGAGGAAGAAGGAAAAGAAGCCTGTTTCATGAAGTGGTAATAAAACTGCAGAGCATGATCCATGTTTGCACAGTTTGTTTGGTAAGTGGGTTTCTAAGTAATAACCGAAATTAACATTTTGATAACAAGGCACAATGTTCACATCCAGTGTGATGCAAGACAGGGTTTTTGAGTGTCTTTTCCACAAATTCATTTGGAACAATCCGTGAGCCTCTCTGTGTATCTACAGGCTTAGGATGACATTACAAAGTTAAATTAAAAGTGTTGCTTGTGTCGTCTCCTGAATGAAGCCGTCAGTTGGAGTACAGCAGTAGTGTTGTATTGATAGTATAACACTGTTATGTCCTGGCTAATGAACTGAGCTCTGACTGTCTAAACTTAGTGTACTGTGGTGTCAGAGATAACACCAGGGACATCATGTTTGTCTGACGTCTGAAGCTGAATTCACACCCTGTGTGACTTCCCTCTGTGAAGATAAACGAATGTCCTAGTTTTGAAAACCAACACAGTTTTATGCTTTTGGTGAGAGGTTGCACAATAAGTGTTTTAATCTGATTTTTTCAGGATGCCCTCTTGATTATGATTTTATTACATTTTAAAGCAGATGGATTTTAATAATGCATGAAGTACAGCATTTACTTAATCTATGGCCTTTTTTTTATCTTGATAGACAATATGAATTGATGCCATGAGGTGCATTAAAGACAACGTCTGGATTGAAATGTGGATCTAAATGGTTCAGTAGAATGCTGTGTAAAATGCTCCTGAACCTTTATTTTGTTCACACTATCCAGAAGACAGTTTGGCAATTCATCTCACACAATTCAGAAAGTCTTCTTTTAGCCTTCAGCGTCTTGCGTATACAAAGATAAACGTTTCTGAGCTGTCATGGTTCAAGAAAGACCAGCTACAGTAAGGCTTGATGTAAACACAGCTGATGTAAACTGTCTGATCACTGGGTTTACCAGGTATCAGAGTGGCAGCTCTCATCAGTGCAATCCTGGCAATGATTCAGCATCTCATACTTGTGATTCCAGTACCTTCAGTGAGTGACTGATAATGATGAAATCAGAAAAATGCACAGACTCTTCCAAAAGATCTGGCAGTGTCAGCCAAAGGACACGGACACTACAGACGAAGTAGTTCAAAGTGTTGTTCTTACAGGAACAGAAAAGCTCGACATAAAACCAGAGAAGAGAGAATATCAAACCATCCCTGCCAGAATAGACAGTCATCTCTTTCCACCTGTCGCACACCTTTCAACATCTTCCTCCATCTGTCAGCTCTTGTTTTTCTTTTCCGCTTCTCCAGCAAACTGCTTTTTTTTTCACTCTTTTCCCCTCCCTTCACATTACCTCTCCTCTTTATACTTTTCTTACTCCTTTTTCCCGACTCCCTAACTCCTCTCTGTCGTTGTCTGTGAGACATGTCTGCAATGATTTGTGTAGGACAACAAGAAACAAATATTTACTGACATGGATGTCTGTTTGGTGCAAGTAAAACACATTTACTGAATTTTCTGAAAGATCAAGATGACTTTTTTTACGCTCCTAGTTTTGTCTGATTTGTATTACAAACTCCATTTGATTTTGAAAAGAGAAAAAAGTTGAAACATTGTGGAAGTGATCCTGCCTAATCTGTTTAGTATCCACATAATAATTGGCTGCCCCTTATTCCTCTGAGATGTTTCAAAGATTTTTTTAATGCCTGTAATCAGAGAGGACAGGACAGTGGATAGAGTAGGAAAGAGGGTGAGAGTGGGGAGTGACACGTGGGAAAGTAACCACAGACCGGACTTGAACCCAGGCTGCCCGCTCAAGGGCTTTCGCCATATGGAGCATGACCTTAACCACTAGGCCATCTGTGCTCCCTCTGAAATGTTTTGAAAAGAAATCGCTCGCAGATCTCTCCAAGAGAAGGGAGAAAAAAAAAGAACATTTTTTACTTGATGAATGTTTTAGTTCAGATTCTTTGGCCTTCAAGTATGGAGTAGGAAAGACAAACTACCTGCCTTGAGACAAGTCAATAAGCAGGTCAGGTCAGGATTTATAAACATTCAAAGTTTTGGATGAAGACTTTAATCATTCTCTGTTTGTCTCCTTTTTTTCCAGCAGGTGAGACAGTCCTGGATGATGTAATCAGGCTGAAGGATTCACCTGCAGTTTTCACATCGGAGCAGGACAGAGGAAGGACAGAGAGAGAGGAGGACGAGGAGGAGGGCGAGGACAACAAAGACACAAGGATGGGTGTGGGGAAGAATACCACCTCCAAGTCGATGGACAGCGGCAGTGAAGGAGGAAAATATGAGGAGGAGAGCAAGCATGGTGCAGACTTCTACCCAATCCCGGTACACAAGTGTTTTTTTTTATCTTACAGATTACTTCTTACTTCTTCTTCTTACTTCAGATAAGGCAGCTTGAGATGGTCAGGAAATGTTAGGAGCGGGGGAAGGGGAATGACATGTACAGATCTGTGTTGAGTGAGATTTGGTCCTGGAAGCAGTGTGGCAAGAACTGTTGCCTTTACACATCAGCTAAACTGGAGCAGGGCTTGGTCTTAATGTACCCAACTTACAATTACTGTCTTATTACTTTTCCCAACTTTTACTTTAGATGTACTTTTGTGAGCAGAAGAACCGAGAACACACACAATCTGCCAACTTCATCACCCTTTGGTGTGTGCCACTGCTGCCCCTCCATTCATCAGTTTCATCTGTTCGTACTCTTCTTACAGAGCTCAAGTTTTATTTAGGTCAGAAGCTAAAAATGACAATGGTATTTGAACCAAATTCATAGAAAGGAATGTTGTGGGGTTTTTTCACTAGAATATATCAAGTGGTGGAAATTCCCCTGTGGAGTTACTGCAGGTTTGTTGGTTAAGAAATCCACAGCTTCTTTAACAGCTTAAGCAGGTAGTTCTCAGCCAAACATTCCCATGAATCCAATCCCGGCAGACAAACTCCACAAACAATGTGGCAAAGTAAGCGACACAGCGCTGCACACATGGCTGCTGAAGAGACAGACATATTGGTTTGTGCAGGTTAAAACAGCACTAATTCAGAGAATTCACTAAGAATTCAGGGGCCACCCTTCCATCCTGTGAATGGAAGCCCACAGCATCTCACATCCCTGTGTTACCCTGAAGTTTTAGACACTCGTGCTCAATATTTAGGCAAAAAAAATTCTACGCTAACTCAGTGAAACTTGAGAAAAATGCTTTCAAAGGTTTTCCTTTTTTTTCCTCAGAGAGTGAAGCGCTGCATTGTCTTTCAGCCTGTTTGTACTTTGTGGCTACAGATGATTGATGAGCATATTTGCATCTCTTTGCATCTCATTCCCCAAGCAGGAAAAACATTCAGAGTACTGCATCTTGAATACTGTTATTGTTGTTTTTTATGCTGTGGAGACACTGGGGACATCCACAAGACAGACCCTCATGCATTTCACTTGTTCAGTATATAAATGCTCAATCTATTTCTAACAAGTCTGCATGTGTCAAATCCATGTGCGTCATTATCAAGCTGCCGTCTGGTCCAGGATGATTGCCTTATTTGCTGCTTCATTGACCTGGAGGCTTCATATAAAAAGTCTGTTCTGTGTTTGTTTCCATGATAAGGTGGTGGTCAATGGAGTGGGCGGAGCCAGTGGAGACCAAGACACTGAAAACACGGAGCTGATGGCCATCTACACAAAAGAGAATCAAGGAGCAGAAAAGGTGAATCATGTGGGAAATGAATAAATAAACCGCCCAAACTTTGACTGCACGAATCACTCAAAGCACGCTCTATGTTACATCAGAATAAGCCTCTGTCTAAGGAGACGGACACACAGTCACATGATTTGAAAAAGCTTACTCATAATCACACGACAGAGTTCCTCACCTTTCCCCCACATAAGTGAAGATGTAATCCCTGTTTTCAGCTCGAGTACATTCAGCAACCTTCTCAGTTACCATAGTAACGTGTGTTGTTTAATTCTATAGCAAACACTCCTTAAACAGCAAATGCTGTATCAGTTAACAGTGCAACTAAACAAACTCACATTGTTTCATAAAGTAGTCACATGGGGTGAGTAGTTTTCCACAGCAGCAGGTTTCCATGCTGACTAATTGGAGATTTACAGCTTATCGCCTCTAACTGCACACTGTGGCTACTTCGTCATGTTTCATAACATGAAAATATAACGAGAAAGAAGACATAATGGTAAATCATAAAATGAATACTTGTACAGTGTATTTTCACAGAATGAATCAGCACTAAGCTCTTTGAACTGTTGCCTCACAGTTCAAGTCACATTGTGTGTGTAGACTGAATGTGTTTTTTATGAAACAGAAGTGAAAAGAGTAAACAGAAAGTAAGGCTGAGATTTAAACTTCCTTTTATTTTACACCTTAAAGCAGGGCAGACACTAAGGATTCATTACAAACTAACAATATTTAAGAGCTGGGTTATCAGTTTATGAAAATCCTTCATTTATGTCCCTTGAAAATATTTGGTACTTTTCATTCTCTCTGTTTTATTTCCAACATTGTCTCGTGATTTTTGAGAGTGTAAAAACTGACTTGGTTCCTTTGTATTTAAAACACAAACTTGACTTCAATGTAAACTTTGCCGACAGGTTGAAGCATGAAACCAAAATGATTCAGACTCGTCAACCTGTCTCTATGTTATCTCGTCTCGGTAATCTCCTGTGCTTTTTTGTTTCCATCACAATGACCTTGCAATTCCCTTTGCCATGTGAATCAAGTCACATGTTGTTTCTTTATTACTCTTTCATTTTCTCCTTACATGCTTTTGACCTTGCACCAAAGAGAAATGAACGGTGCAAAGTAAACATGTCAGGTCAATATAAATTGTGATTAAATGTCTTTCTTTTGTCATTGTTTGCTCAGAGCTCAATGTCTGAGACGTTAGACAGCACAGACAGCATGGACGCCAGGAGGATGGATATGATCTATACCATTGAAGACACCCCACCCTGGTACCTGTGTGTGTTTTTGGGCTTACAGGTAAATCTTCAGATTTAACGTTTGTCTTCATTTCTCTTCATGAAGCTTGACTGACTTAAGAGAGGAACTATCAATTATTAAAAGGTTTTCTGGACATGAATAATGGATATGTACTGAAAACATACACCAACACATATCCTGTATATTCAGGGTGTGTCAAACAGTATATTTTCCTGTTGTCCGGTTTATTATCTAAGTTCAGTGTTTGGCATCCAGACGTCCACAATATTCATGACCGAAATGAACACGGGCACAGAAATAGGATTTAGCTCAGAGTAGTTGGCGTGTTGTTGGGTTAGGAGGTTAATGACATGATGTGTTTGTGTTTGATGACAGGTCCATTGTTACCTCTCTGTCTCTTTGTCATCACAAATGACTGTTTTCTATCTTTAAAACACAGGAAGCTTAGTGGATTCAATGAGCACAGAGGCTTTGTCAAAATAGGCCAAAACACAAAAACACAGATTCAAGTTTTCAATAGTTTAAATATACATCTGAATAAATAGACTGTGTACTTGATCTAAAATAAAGATCATGAATCAAGATCATGGTTGAAGTAGCTACAACTCATAAATAAAACATTATAAATTACCCCCAAAAGATTCCTTTTTGGGTCATTCAGAGTTCAAAGCAGTCCCTGTCATCACAGGTGTTATAAACGTGTTGATTTCAGCTCGAGTTTTATTTTCCATCGACAAAAGGGATTCCTAATCCAGAGCCTTAATTATAGCTTCTCAAACCAATGTAAGACTCAAAGAGACAGATTCTAATAGTGCTGCTTTATTTTCAAATCCAGTATTGAGGACTGGTTTTATTAAAAGGAATAAAACAACCTTTAGAACTAATGTTCACTCGGACACAGCTTTACAAATCAAGATATTTTCCTTTGCCTGCATTTAATCCTAAGAGAGACTTTTCCCTACAAATAAAAATGTTTCCAGAGCATTTTTCAAGATCAAACCCATAGTGTTCAAAAACACACACTCACTTAATTGCGCAATAACACTTTTGTTGACTTTGCAGCATTACTTGACGTGCTTCAGTGGGACCATTGCAGTGCCATTTCTCCTCGCTGAGGCGATGTGCGTCGGCTTCGATCAGTGGGCCACCAGTCAGCTCATAGGGACCATCTTCTTCTGTGTGGGGATCACCACGCTGCTACAGACCACACTAGGCTGCAGGTACACACATGCCTGAGCATGACTGTCATGGTTTATTCTTGCCCACACACACACCTCCTCCCCTCTTT
Organism: Labroides dimidiatus; assembly: GCA_030710495.1. Taxonomy (NCBI): domain Eukaryota; kingdom Metazoa; phylum Chordata; class Actinopteri; order Labriformes; family Labridae; genus Labroides; species Labroides dimidiatus. The sequence goes on along the minus strand of CM061153.1, from coordinate 12,091,604 downwards.
CATCCTCTCTCTCATCTCTAAGAACCATTTAGAGTAAAGAGACATTGTCTGGAGTTCCTCTTTCTTAATCCTTCCTTTGATTGTTATCGTGGGATGTTTTTTAAGTTGTGCGCATTTTCATGAAGTAGACGCTTACACAGCTCTTTTTTTTTTTTAAATGAAGTGGGCTCCCACGACTTTAAAGCCACAGGTTTGGATGTGGCTTTGTTTTAGAATTCTCTTGAACATATTCAACAGTTTTACGTTCTCACGTGGCTCTTGTCATATCTTAATTTTTTTGATTAAAAGTTGCTGCTCTCATTTCTGGTGTGTTTTTTTTTTCTAAGCGCTGTCACAGCAGCCTACGGTGTCAGAATAGTGAATTATATCATTGTTATCTTTCGTGTTTGGCTTTTTTAACTTTATTTTTTCATAATTTTTAAGTATGTATGGTACAAAACAGCTCTGTTAAGTCACATAGTCATACGTCACAGTTTAGCATTTCTCTTGTGTGAATGTTCTTGACCACAATATGCTGAGTTAGGATTCTGACTTTTTGTGTTTCGTTCATGTGACTGCAGTCCTCTGGTTCCTTTTGTGAGAGTTGAAAGTCAAGTTTTCTTGAGTGCAGCAAGTGTGTTTCCTGAATTCAGCACACAGAGCAGAGAGATATTCCTGTTTGACTGCAGGCTAAAAAGACTGAGCTGCATGTGTCTTTACTGTTGCATCAGCCCATGACAAGCTATAGAAGTTATAAGTTACCCTGAAGCTATATTTGACTAAATGTGTAGCCGTTTCTTTGGCGATCAAGAGAAAAAATGCTCCTGTCCACTAAACAGATGTGCTCAAAGTAGGAACCACTCAGATCACTGGTTCCCTCAGATGTCTAAGCCCCTCATATGGTTCCTTTTTTTTTCTTGTTTTACTTATTTTGCTCACTTCTTCACCTCATGTCACCCTGCTGACTCCTAACACACATACCTCCTGCCTCCTCGTCTCTTCACCCAGCCCTCCAGGTGTTCATTCCTTTTCACTCCATCTACTGTACCTGGCATCCCACCACCTTTTTCTTAATGGTTCATTCATCTTACATGATTGCTCACGCATAATGTGATCAGGTCTGCACGTGTATTTGGTAGTCACATTACTGCTGAGGTTGAATCCCTCTCTTTGTTTTCTTTTGTAAGACAAACAGCAAATGGAGCACACGTTTGTAACGCCTTCCAGGTCTGTGACTCAATGAAAGTTTACACTTTCCCACACTCACTTATGGCAGGTTACCAAATTTTTTATTCACACAATATGCACCGGAGACATGCATTGTCCTGTGATTTGGATCGGAGTGTCATTGAAAGCCAAGTATTGTTGGCTTGAAGTGTTATATTTCTACCTTAAAAGAGAAGCAGTTCAGGGAGGTCATGTGGCTCCTGTTTAAGTTATTCAGCAATAAACCCGATCTTTCCATTACGTCTTGACAGATTCTCAGTGTTTCATCACTGCACCCAGACTAAGGCGGGATTGTGACTACTGACAGACTCATAGGAGGGGATTATCTTTTTAATGTCTCTTTTCATATTCAGATATTTGACATTTTCTTCTCATAGTATCAAGACAGAACTGATCTGTCCACTTGGGTCTTCAAAAAACTGTCAAAAACCTGATGACTCAAAAACGGAGTTTCCTTCTCCCCCTCAGTTCCCCTCTCTCTCCCACACAAACAAAAACACAGCAGAGGCTTTGGAGGGTTTAACGCGACTGGCACTGTTCTTACACAAACCAAACTCTCTCAGAGGCAGTGCTGAGCTGAGCTGAGCTGGGAAACAGTGCTTATCTATCCATCTCTCTGAGGATTACTGGCTCCTGAGAAAATGAAAGAGAGAACAGGAGAGAGGGGCAGAAAGCAGAGGAAAGGAAACCACAACAAGAGACTGACCAGTTAACTTTTTGCTTCCATTTTTGAATAGGCTGAATAGTAAAAAGTACTTTTAATCTATGAAAATCAAACTTCTGTCAAACAAACAGCAGCTTTGTGGCTAAGAGTCAGTGGGCTGGCAAAATTCTGTTATAAAATCCAGCAGGTGTCCTACTTGGGGTAATTTTACAAATGTTCACTTCCTCTTTCCTAAGAAAACAAACCTCTGTTTCTTTTCTGGCTCACTCGCCCATTGCTATTTTTATCTGTGACATTTTCACTGATATAACATCATTACATGTGTTCATAATGTTTCTGTCACTAGTCATATCTGATTATATCCCTCTAGTGTCCAGACTGCACATGACAGATGCCATTTTCAAAGGTCAGCCATTGTTTCAAGCGAGGATGGCGAAATGTTCAGTGCTCATAAAATGGCTTTTGCAGGAAATGTGACACGTTTATTGTTTTTAAAAGTGCTTGAGTGGTTCTGGATGACTTCAGAGAAAGGGGAAGAAAATAGGGGGAAGAGGGAAATATGTGCCAGAAAGACAGTGACACACTGCCCCTGTTTTTTTCCTCTCACCATGTTACACAACTACCGTAATTTCTGGACTATAAGCCACTACTTTTTGCCATGCTTTGAACCCTGAGGCCTATACAACGGTGCGGCTAATCTATGGATTTTTACAGCGAACAGCCACAAGGGGACCTTCTAAATTTTAAATGGATTAAAATCTAAATTTATTTTACAGGTTACAGTTTCTGTACTAATGCACTAAATGGTAACACTTGAATAAGTTATGCAAATATGCAACTTGTTTGTTGAAATGTTAATGAAATAGAAGCTTCCCCAAACAGACATCTCTTTCTCGACAATTCCCTCTGTGCACGAACCCTTACATCTGGTAATTAAACATTAAAACACCTCCACTAGTCCAGCGCGGCTTGTATATGTACTTATATTCTGGCTTATATTCAGGTGCGCTTTATAGTCCGGAAATTACCATGAATGCGAGAAGGATTCTGGACTAATAAGCATGGAGTCTGGATCCCACATTGATGTCTTGTAATTGAATAGCTAAAAACTCTCTCTGTTTTACATTTTTGAGATTATATCTTTCTTTGTGTTGCTTCTTCTTGTCCTCAGGTTGCCTTTATTCCAGGCCAGTGCTTTTGCCTTCCTCGCACCAGCCCGAGCCATCCTCTCACTGGACAAATGGAAGTGTAATACCTCAGGTAACTCCTCTTTCTGAGATGAAGAACAGTGGATCAAAACATCTTTGTTTACTTTGATCTCAAATCTGAATGCTACAAGCTTCAAAAACCAAACAGATGAATTAAATAAGCCCCAAATGGGATTGACTGGTTTTTATTTGGCTACTCACATTACTAACTAGAGATGTGATGCTGTAATCAAATTAATCTCTCATCTCCATTTTTTTTCCATCACCAGAGGTTCCAGTGTTTAACAGCACAGAGCTCTTCCACACAGAGCATATCTGGCACCCCAGGATACGAGAGGTGAGTGAAGATAAGAGTCTAAATCTTGCATAAGACGACTTTCAAGCAAATCAGGTGAAACAAGGTGGGAAATCTTTACAACATGGGAAAGCAAAACCGATCAACATGTCAGACGCTATTTTAATTCATCGCATGAACGGTATATAATTGACCCATTTAGAATATATATTCCTTATATAATATATATACTCCTTGTGCAATTTTTTTTACACAACTTTGATGAATAAAGAGCATTTTATAGCTCGACAAGCCAAATAAGTTAGAGTTGAATAAGAGAATCACAGTCTGTGGTTGCAAGGTCCTGTTTTATGTGACAGGAGCTGTTTGTTTAAATTAACCTTTTCTCTTTGCGCAAGCCAGTTGAGTAATTGTTGTTACGTGAGGCTTCAATGAAACTAAACTCAATCATGCCAAATTAAATTGTAGAGAGGAACATGAATGGGCTGAGGGCAGGAGGGACGCACAGGTGATAAAAGGTGACAGAGGAGAAAGAACACAAAGATGGACAAAGACTGGACAAACAGGATCATGACTCAGGAAAGGATCAAATTAAACATGCACCCTAGAGATAAATCTGTGAGCCAATTTCCTTTTAACCATGATGCAAATAAATGATTCACTATTGAATTTGACTCATTGAATTATTTGTCAAATGTGAAATGTTTGTTTAGCTCCTACTACAGGAAATTTTCTTTAACTGCAGCGCAACTTTACACAGTGAGTTAACACAGGTCACGATCAGTCCTATAACTAAAGGTTGTGTTTTTTAAATATGTGGACTGAACCGTGTTTTTATCTAGGATACATATTTCAAAAAAATGTTGCATAGCACCAAGAGAGTAACTTTTCAAAATGGAAACAGTGATATAAATGATTTAATGATGACGATGTGTACGCATTTTGAGCCAGAATGTCAACATCTGCTTGAGATGTTGTCTTTAAAGTCGAAATGTTAAACTTCATGTTAGATCCTTTTGTCATGCTCTTTTAACATCTCCTTGTTTTATTTACTTTTTCCCTGTCAGATTCAAGGGGCTATCATCGTCTCCTCTCTGATCGAGGTGTGCATCGGAGCACTGGGTCTGCCTGGGCTCCTCCTTAAGTACATCGGACCTTTAACCATCACCCCCACGGTGGCCCTTATCGGCCTGTCTGGTTTCCAGGCTGCAGGAGAGAGGGCTGGAAAACACTGGGGCATTGCTATGCTGTGAGTTCATCAAAATGCACATTTAAGCATCAACAAGATTGTGTTAATAGTGACGTGCATCTTCTTTGATCAATCCAGTTGTACAAAAGTTAGAGACTATGCTGCAAGAAGAGTGTAACTGATTTCTATTGACATAACGTTTAGTTCTGTTAGGAAACCACATCACCTGACTGGTGTTTAACTTTCTTTAACCTTTGTTAATAAGAGAACAGATACTTGATACACAGTCACATGATGAATTACTCAACTCAGTAGAATCCGCAGAGTCCCTTTCTACACTTAAGAGACATCTGAAGGCTCATCTGTTCAGGGAACACTAAAACACTTCATATGACCCTTCTCCTCTTTGTCCTCGGGGTTGAATGAGTCAGAAGGTCTAAGAACCAGCTCTTAGTGAATGAAAGTACTGAATATTGAATGTTGAATGATATTGCTGTTATTGAATTTTTAGTTGTGGCCACATTATTTAAATGAAATGTTTAAAAAAAAGGCTTCTTCTGGCACTAGATGGCAGCACCTGTGACGAAACAAACTTGAAGGGCTTCATAGCACTTACTAAGATTTTTCCCTCTAGTCTAAATTCTTGCGTGTGTTGTACCTCACTTTGGACAAAGTGTTTGCTAAATAAAACTGTTGATTTATACAGAACCATTTCTAGTAACAGGTTATCAGGAGTGTAATTTAGGCTGTAAAGATAGAGCAATGACTCACAGGGGATGAACCCTCAGAGGTCTGATGTTTAGGTGCCATGACATCATTTCCTGCTGTGTCACGGCCATTTACCCTGTAGCCAGAAGGCTCCACAGGGATGGAAGATGAGTGTTGGTAATTGCCACTGATTTGTACTTTCTGAGGCAGTTAGGATAGATGATTGGTGGTGGAGTCTCTTGAGTGCCAAGACAGAATGTCAATACAGACGGGTTCTCTCATTGGAAATTACAAAGCGCATAGTAACAAGACTTTTATTTGACCGTTTCTGTCCACAGAACTATCTTTTTGGTGCTGCTCTTCTCTCAGTATGCCAGAAACGTTCACTTCCCCCTGCCAGTTTACAAAGCCAAAAAAGGCTGGACTTCCTATAGGCTGCAGGTCTTCAAAATGTTTCCTGTAAGTACACCGTTTACTCTGAAAAAGCACATACATACTTCAGTCCTGAGTCTTTTACACAAACTGCGTCTGAATATTCAGCGTGCTTTCAATGAAATTCACCCTGTATTCCCTCCACCTGCCACCTGCCTCCATCACGACCTGTGTTTCTTCTTTAAGTCACAAATAATTTAACAAAACTAATTTCGCTCTAAAAGGGAGATTCAGAGGTTTACCCTCTGAAAGCAGGAAAGAGCGGTGTGTAAATCTGTGTGATCCTGCCCTCTACTGGTGACATGTAAATAACAACTGTGATAAATTAATGTGAAAGAAAATCCTGTCAACATACAGGAAGAATAAATAAGAAATAAAAATTAAGTTGCAAAAAGCAATCTTTGAAAACATAAATTAGTCTTGGTCGATCTAGATAACCTCATCACCTCAAATATCCTGATGTCAAAACTTAAAAACTCATGAACAATACTCAAAAGTTAATATTTTTAGCACACCGTCTTCAGTTTTTAATGTGTGTTTTCCTTCCTCATCCAGATCATCATGGCCATCCTGGTGTCTTGGCTGCTGTGTTTCATTTTTACTGTTACGGACGTTTTCCCGCCAGAAACGGACAAATACGGCTTCTATGCCCGCACAGACGCACGTCAAGGAATCCTTGCAGCTGCACCGTGGTTTAAGATCCCATATCCCTGTGAGTGTTGTGAGAAGGAGGAAATTGAAAGTGGAGGATGTTTGAAAGAAATCTGTTTTGATGTTGTTGGGTTGCCATAATCTGCAGCTCTGATGCTGAAAGGTTTTATCTTCTATATTTGTCAGTTGAAGCTTATCTAACTGTTAGTTAAGCTGCAGTTTACTGGTAACCAATACATTTTTCAAAAGAGTACATTGAGATTTAAGCTGCAAATAAGAGCTTTTCTATAAAAGAACAACAATGTTTGGTCTTTCAGTTCTAACCATCGTTGTGTTTTTTTCTCTGCAGTCCAGTGGGGTCTTCCTACAGTCACGGCTGCAGGTGTGATTGGCATGATGAGTGCGGTGGTGGCCAGCATTATTGAATCTATTGGAGATTACTATGCTTGTGCACGTCTCTCCTGTGCTCCTCCACCTCCAATCCACGCCATCAATAGGTGACTCTCCAGCTTATTTTATTTCTGTTTCACTTGAAGCTCTCTAATGTTTCACTTTCAGGACAATTAACTGTCTGAAAGATCCTTAAATAAGTTTGTTTTTCTGCTGTCTGTGTAGGGGGATATTTGTCGAAGGCATTTCCTGTGTTCTTGATGGTCTGTTTGGGACAGGAAATGGCTCCACCTCCTCCAGTCCAAATATAGGAGTCCTAGGAATCACAAAGGTAACACACACACACACACACACACACACACACACACACACACACACACACACACACACACACACACACACACACACACACACACACACACACACACACACACACACCTGCCCTCAGTTTTTTTTTTTTTTTTCGTTTTATCTGTTCTGTCTTTAGCTATTCCTATTCTATATTCATTTTATTGTATCAAGTCAAAGAATGAACAAAAAAATGGGTACAAACATGTTTAAACTGAAAACAAAGGCTTTAACTTGATTCAAATAAAGAGCCAAAGAATCTGTAAGTTTCCACACTTAGTCTTAAATGAACTTGACCTCACCTGCTCCATGTCATCTCCTCTCTGATTGGTTCTCCAGGTGGGCAGCAGGCGTGTGATTCAGTACGGGGCTGCCATGATGCTGCTGCTGGGGCTCATTGGTAAATTCAGCGCCCTGTTTGCGTCTCTGCCTGACCCCGTGCTGGGAGCTCTGTTCTGCACCCTGTTTGGGATGATCACAGCGGTGGGACTATCCAACCTTCAGTTTGTCGACCTCAACTCTTCCAGGAATCTCTTTGTTCTGGGTTTTTCCATCTTCTTCGGTCTGATGCTGCCGAGCTACCTCAAACAGAACCCACTGGTCACAGGTGAGTGACATGACATCTCTGTTTGTAAATCATTGGAGGTGTTAGTCGCTGCAAACTAAAAGTTACTGTAGATTTACATTCAGCTGAAAGCTCACACTACAAATAAAGCTTGCCTACAGCCTGTTTCCTTGGTGAGGTAGAGCAGGACTTTACACCTGCTATGAACCTTTATCTCTGTTTTCACCTCAGCAGAGGTTTAAAGCTAGCTGATGTCACTCAAAAAATGGGTGATACTATATTGACCTGAATATAGAACAAGGTTTTTTTCATTAAAAATAATTTTAAAAGTGGGGTCATCTTATAACCAGAGTCTAACCATTGACACATGCTGATAGTTTTCGAGGGTCACTATACATCCACAACAGCAGAGGGCGCCAGCTTTTTGTAAGCCAGTGACCTCACTGTGGCTGCGGTGATCAGTCTATCACAGCAGCGATGCAGTGACAGGAGATGAAAAATGGAGAGGTGCGGTGATTGTCCGTTGCGAAGAGGATAAAAAGTTAATGGACAACTAAGGCAGAGTTATGATGTCAATTTTAAGATCATGATGGTCAATGATGTCCAAAAACTATAAGGCAGCCAAAAATATGGAGTCAAGGAGTGAGATGTCCAAAGATGGTGCATCCAAAAATACCGTCTGAAAAATTATAACTGTAATGGAAAGCTGATGGTGGTCCTCAAGGTGGCTGTTACTGAGAGATTGACAGGAGGGTGTGTGAATTTGTTTTTGAGAAATGATTTCAAAAAAAGTATCCTTAAACAAATAAGTTTTGGTTATCTGAGTCTTTTTCTAAAGATTCATCTTGAAAAGAGGAAGATTGTCATTCTATATTCTGGTCCATAGGGTATTTGGTCTTTTGCATATTAAAGGTGTCTCTTTGCTGCTAAACTTTATGTTTAAATTAAAAATCAAGTCCCTGCCTTTTTTCCTCCTCAGGCATAGTCGAGGTCGATCAAGTGTTGAATGTGCTTCTCACCACTGCCATGTTTGTTGGAGGCTCTGTCGCCTTCATTTTGGACAACACTATTCCTGGTAAGGTGTTTAATCCACTTCTGTTTAAAGATGGTGAAGGATATTATAAAGCTACAAGTAAGGAGCAGGAATAGGTGAATGTGTTAAAGCAGAGCATGCTTTGGGTGATGTCACGTATGATTTAACTGAAAATGATGTCTGGGCCAGAAATGCTGCTATTGTGATGCAAACAAGCACCAGGGAATGAAGGGCAGACAAAGAGCAGATTATACTTCAGAGTTAACTTTGAAACATTTATCTTTATCTCTCACACCATGGCAACAAAGAAAAGCTCGTCAGTGTGTTTTGTAATGTTCCTGTTTGTTAGTGAATGTTTTAACTCTGGATTTCAGGAACTACTCATTAATCTACTCATCTCTCCTCCTCAGGTACCGCTGAAGAACGAGGCATCAGGAAGCTGAAACGTGGTGCTGGTCTCAGTGCTGCAGAACTTGAAGGAATGAGATCTTACGATCTACCTTTTGGAATGGATTTCATCCGCAGACATCGCATTTTTAAGTACATCCCCATCAGCCCCGCCTTCACAGGCTACCAGTGGGGGAGGCTATGGGAAGCCTGCGGGAGCAGAACAGGACATAGGGATTCAGTAAAGGGCGGAGGAATTGGAGGGGAGGGAGGAACAGCAGCAGGGGAGAGCCGGGTATAGCCAGCGGGCTGCTGCTGCTGCTGCTGCTGCTGAAAATCTCCTAAAAGTGGCTGGATTTGGGGAGCAAGGGATGGTACACAAAGAGAAAAGAATGGGAGAGCGGAGGACAGGAGCGGTGCAGGAGTCAAGATTGTGTGGAAGAAAATGTGATGCACCTAAACCCCAAACCCCCATCCCCACCCACCTACAGTTTGTGTTTTCTTTAGCTTGTGTCAGTCTTTTCCCACTTCCCACTATGCTATTTTAAGCATGCCAGAGCAAGTCACAGCATGCAATAAAAGATGTCACCACAGGGAGGTTGGTTGGTGTGTGTTCATGCGTATGCACAAAGAAAATCAAGTTTTTGCATTAATTTATTTGCACTTAAATCCAGAAAAATGTAAAAATCATCAAAGTAGATTTGATGATTACTGCTAACCCATGCTGCCTAAAAACCTATTCTACTAGAAGCACAGTAGATTTTATTATGTCAATTGGAGATTATGCAGAATATCTTCTATGAATTATTTCCCCTTAGATTCTTATGCAACGAGGTCAGACACACACATGCTCACACACCAAAAGCCTTGCCAAAACTAGCTTGAGCGCTCCGATGCACGTCAGGGTGATGCAGATTGATGGAAAGGGTTTGTCAGGTGCCCTTACTCATGCAAAGTGATTGTGAAATTTATGTTTGCACTATCTGCTTCTCGAGTTCTAAATCAGAATGTCACTCTGCAGCTCATGTGCCCCCGTTTCTTCTGTGAATCTCCTCGGAGACCCGTGAATCAGAACATCATACACACTCATCTCATGCTCAGCGTCACATTTCCTGTTTCTGTCATGTAGAAACAGGATCTCAGCACAGTTTACATCCCATTATGTTCAAACAGTTATGCATCAGTTACAACAAGACTAACACTTGACTTTTATTGAATACAATAAATAGATCTTTTTACTTCCTAATGAATCAAAGTTAATTTTTGCTTAATAATTTGATTTGATCGCTGCTAAGTATTTACTTTTATTTCATACAATAAAAGGCATGGCCTTATTGGAGAGAATTTGTACATTTATACTTTAAGTTAGCAGAATTGTGATGACTACACCATACAAGACATTTTCCAGTTAGTTTACCCTGGTCCAGACTCTTGTTCAGTCGCTTTCTGTTTTCTTTTCTCAATCAGCATCCTCTTTTCATTCTTCTTCTCTGTCCTTACAAAGAATAAGAAGTCTAATTCAGTTGGAGGAATTTGTCTTCAGGGGTTTCTCCCAGAAAGTGATACACAACAGAGCATCTTGGCGTCTGCTAGATCTGAATTACATAATGAGAGAACAGGTGTTTGAGGCGCAGAATCAAAACAGAAGAGGCATCGTCAACCCTTTTAAGTCAGTTTACCATAAAACAATAATGTTAAGTTACTTTGGAGGTAAATGTTGCTTTAAATGTTCTTCATCCTGTGATAGCAGAGACCTCTGATCCCCTGTGTGGATCTTCTCTCAGTTTTTAAGCCGTCGGCAGCGCTCTGCTTTTAGCAGAAATGTGTGTTAATGTCGGATTTACAAAGGCTGCAGCAGAAATAATACACCGCAGCCACCGTTAAGAATCACTTGATGCTACCATGTGTGTGCATCCAGTCAGACATAGCATTAATACACCAATAGATTAAAGTGGTTCAAGTATAGAAACAAGAGTTCAGAGATTTCACCATGAAGAGATGTGCGTTTTTGCTGCAGCCTCTCACTATTTTCTTGACGTCATTCAGTGATTCGATCATTTTGTTGATTTTACATTCCTCCTTCTATTTCCTCTCCCTCCTCCCATCCTCCGTCACCTGCACACCTCCTGCTGTCCTCCACTTCTCAGTGAGTTTCATGCTAATGTTTGATGCTGTCCATGTCTGGTTGTAGTTGAGCACAATTTGGCTGAGAAACCAAAAGTCTTGGAGCATCAGCAGCCTGTACCTTTTCGATCACAGATGTGACCCTGAAGAGCAGATCTCTGATTTGACCTCACTCTGTGCCTCCAGCGTTTACATTAAAAACATAATATATAAATCTATTTAAAAAAAATTTGATAGAAAATTTTTCAATGTTAAAATCTTTATAAATATGGAAATTAAGTGACTACATGAGAGAAAACCACTTCAAAATATTTGGCCCAGCAGAGATTTCACTGTACTAAAATGAAAACAGTTCTTTATTTTTATTTCTTCTTACATTCTGTTACCATACACCAAAACTTTTCTTTACATTTTGGCAATTTGAAATATCAACCCAAATTTTCTTTGATTTTTTTTTCTCTATTTATTTATTTATAAGAAGAGAATTTATATAGATGAGTGTTTGAAGCAGGTTTATGTTAGTCTCACAGTATTGAAAGTATATTTATTCATTAATTTACTCGTTCCTCTAGAGATGATAGACGGCTGCTCCTCCGCTCTCAGCCTCAGCTACAGTCGGTGTTCAGCAGCTTTTTCTGAAGAGTTTTTAATATAAGCTGCCTGTATTTCATTCCATTTATATCATGATGTTTGTTCAAATGAGAGAAAACAATTTTAAATGATTTCCTGAAAGAGTAATGGGCCTTTTAATTCAAGTACTGTTTGCATATTCAAAGGTGCCAAGAAAATCAGGTTCAGAGTGAGTTACACTCGCCAGCCTGGGACTCTAAACGTCAACAGAGTGCTAATCCAGATATTGAGTCAAGAAAGAACATTTTTCTGTTTGACCTAAAACAGGTGACAAAATGTTTTTGTGGTTGAATATTTTGGGCCTTATTGTGTAATATCATTGCTAGCTTGGCCTCATTTATGACCTCATTAGACCCATTTGTTACACTAATGATGTGATGGCATTTTGTTCCTCAAGCAAACAGATTACTACTCCCACCACAAAGCTGTGGGATCTATGGTAAAAAAAAAAAAAAAACATTGGTGTTTTGGCAGATGTCTGTGTGTATGGAATATTGATGCGTTCATGAAGGACGTAATCCAGGTTAAAACTGTTAAACCTTCACACAGTGGTTCTCCAATTTGCTCTTCAATTTTGTGAGCTTCCCTGTTCTGTCTCGGCATTAACATGGGGGCACATAGGTAGAAGCTGATTAGTCATAGATTTCTGTACACTGCAGTCACAGCTGTTATAGATTGCGATCCAATCTCTGCTGCTTTTGTGCGGTTTTCAGTTACTGAAAAATAAGTTAGTATGTGTGAAGTGGTTTTCTGGCTGAAGTCCTTGGTCAGATCACAGGATCTGATGGGTTTTGAAATTGTTCAGTACTCGCAGATACTGTGGGAATGCTTGGTTTAGATCGATGTTTAAACAAAACAGATTCAGATCTTTACACGTTGGCAGATTAAAATCAGTCCAACTTTTAGATGCACATACACCTGCAAAAGTACATTAAACTTACACTTGTGAATTTCACCTTGTTCCCCAGTTAACCATTCTGTGGAGGCATCTACGATATTACTGACTCAGAGAAGCATAGGGAGTGCTGACGTCACAAACGAGGCTAGGCTAGCTAGTGACCACTGGTATGTGCAGAAACTGTAAATCTGAATCCTGTCTCTTGAAATGTTAGCATTGCGAGAGACTGGATATAAATGGTGTTAGGAGGTGTTTGGTCAAATGAGAAGTGTAAACGACACACCAGCTTTCCAGTTTACCACCTTCTCCAGAGAGAAAAAAATGGAGGCCGGTTTGACTGTTTTGGCACCTCTTGTAGTAAATTCTGTTAGTTAACAGCATGCACACATTACAATCACACACATTCTGTGAACATGTCTGTGTCGTATCATGATCACACAGCCAGCACTTCATTCTTTCATTACATCCTCTCTCGTCGCTCTGCATTCTGTGTTTCACCCCTCGCCCAAAAGACATAGAGTGATAATATATTAGTGTACTCTCATGTTTAGTGTACCTGGTTTTCTCCCTGGGAGCTCTCACTGTTAATAGTTCTGAAAGCAGGAGAAGACACCGAGTGGCCACCTTATTAGGAGCCTGACAAAAGACCTTTGCAGCTGGGTGAACCTGCCTTGTTATGAACATTGGATGTGTTTGTGTCTAAAGGCAGCTTCCTCACGTTTCTAACTTTTCCTGTACTACTTGTCTTACTTAAGATCCTTTACGCACACATTTGTATTTTTCACATGGTTAAAAGTTACAATAAAACACTTCAGATCTCATAGCCAGACTCTCTTTCTGGTGGTTCTCTGGCTTGGTTTGTGTAAAGTCGGGATAACCAGCAGGTGGCTCTTAAGAAGGTGGCCATCAGGTGTGTAACAAAAACATAAATCCCTTTATTTTGAAGGGGGTCCTACCTGAAGAATATACTTTTATGTATTAAATGTTTTATCTTTTTCAATGTTTCTGTTTTTTATACATCGTTTTCATGTTTTTGCAAGCAAATATTTGTAAGAAACAAATCATAACTTTTAATCTTAAATCACGCTGGAATCGCACCATTTTGTTGTACTGTTTTTTTTTTTGAAAGTCAATACATTTTAATCCTATATTGAATCAGTGGTTTGGTGGAATCTGTTTGTTAGGACCTTTTCATATTGTATTTTTTTACTCTAACATTGCTTTCTGTCCATGTTAACACATTACCAGTATAAATGAAAGAACAAGCTGAGAAACTTTAAATAGATGTAAAATTCAAGAAAAAAAATGTATATTTAATGGAGTAAAGTTTGCTAAACATGGAAGAGAAATTGTGTAAACATATTGTAGCAACAAAATGTTTTATGCTCTGTTCCTTAAACAGTTTAATAAGATGTTACTGAATGAACAAAGTCTGCTGTCTTTATTGGTCACCAATATTTGTTACAGTTACGTTGAAAAGCATATCATGTGATAAGACAAGTTGGTTCATCTCTGCTCTGCAGACTGTAAATTAAAGAAATGTGGATGTCTGCAGTAGTTCATGTAGCTACAGATCAGATTTTGATGAAGACTCAGACATCCTACTGACTCCATTGGCTGCAGTACAACATGAGTTCTGCTTAAGTAAGATTCAAGAATTTCCATCCATCTCTCAATTTTTCCCTTTCAAGGTCGCACAGTCAATTTCCAGTTTCAACTAAAGACCACTGTTAATTTTTTTTATAAGGTATTAAAACACATTTGCAGATCCCTGAATGGTGCTCCTAACACATAAGATCATCCCAATAATAGCAATATTTTACTCATTTGATATAAAATTGCAGAAAGACTAAATTAAAGCTCTGGTGAGGAATTTTCATTTTGTCCACAGGAGGCGTCAATAAGAAACCAAAGGGAAATCTTTGTCCTAAGATGTTCTTGTCATCTTTTGTAGTGTTTCATTTTTTTCCCCCTCTCTTTTCTTCAAATCACTCTGTTCTCTTTTACTAGTGAAAAAATGTCACTTTGTGAACCTGTTGCTGATATGCTTTTCTTCAGTGTTATTGTTGGTCAAATGGCTCGATGCGTGTCCCTACAGCAGTTAAAGGCGTTAAAAAATAACAATATAGAAATTGACAAACTTTTTGCCAACAGCCCTGTGTTTTTGTAGGCTATAAAGAGACATCACTGTTCATTTTAGTCTGTTTCTTAATCAGTAGAAAACGCACAAGTGCTTTTAACTGATACAAGTATGTATCAAACTTAATTTTTTTTTTTAGCTCTGTTCAATATGCCTTACTTTTATTTAAGTACACACACATTTTAAGAACAGTTATTTTAGTGTCTCATTATGCTGACATCCTTTTTCGATACGAGGAAAACGGTTGAATATCAGGCATGGCTAAAAAAAAACAAACCTTAAAAGCAGCAACACTATAAATATCCCATATCAAAGTAAAACTGAGTCATCAAACATCTAATGACAGTTAAACCTAGAGACTTCTCTTTATTTATACGTCACAGTTCTTTTGGTATTTACAACTCGTAAGTTTCTGGGTTCCTATTTCACATTATGGACTGATCACCGTGCTGAAGATGTGCGCATGCTCAGTCCCCCTATTGTTTTCGTGTTTTCATTCATCTCAACACGCAGTGTGAACAAAGGGGCGTGAGGACCGCTCTCTGATTGGCTCCCGGGCGGGGGGCCCCGACACTGCTGTGCCGCGAGCTTCGCTACAACAGATGGACCTCTCGCGCTCTCCTCCTCCACCTCCCACTAGCTTCTGGATGCACGCGCCCCAGTGATTGTTACCAACGGCTGGCTGGAGAGCGAGTCGGTTAGTTTACCGTGAACGGACAGTTGGAGGGCTGTAACAGGGGGAAGAGTGAGGACGGCAGTGGAGTTGGAAGAGGAGTACCGGAGAGCCTGCGTTCCCGGGTTTGGTAAGCCGAAATTATGATCTCTAAAGTCGGGAGGAATAAGATTGAAGCATTGGCGTGGCTGGCTAAGTAGGCTGATCATGATGATGGGGTTAATGTGGCGATTTTGGCTGGGTGTAGTTTAACACTGTGATTATTTTTTTTTGGGACAAACTGCAGAACACAAGCACATACGGACAGGACTAGATGCATAAATCATCATATATTGTTTTATAGAAGCACAGGCGAAACAAATATCGCCCAAAAATCTCGAAGAGTATACGTATGTGGTGTACTTAAATGACATTCATCGATGCCAGACATGCTCCCTAGCACTTTATATGATGGTCCTGTGTTCAGCCTGAACAGAAATGGATATTAAAAATCGAATTTAATCGTAACTGTCTGTACTTGGGAGTGTGTGCAGCTATGTATTAGTAAAACAGGTTACATAACGAGCTGGAGACAAGATTCCTCTCAGCACACATAAAGCTGGCCAGACAGAGGCAGTGCTTTAGGATAGACCCCTGCTTAAGAGTGAATGCTTAATTTGAGCACGAAGATGTCAGTCTGTTTTATAGCTTACACTGTGCTAAAAGTGGCCTATAACAGCTAAAAACAACACACCTGCTATACATCCTACCATGATAAAAGCTTGTGATACTTTACAGAGCAGTGTCTGACTGGTAGTCTACCAGCACCGACATGGATAAAGTGTAAAACAAAACAACTCTAAAGCTCTGAAATGCATCTAAAGTGATCCACAACAGCAAATTATAAACTGAACACTATAAGAATAAATCTCTGCACATCTGTTTGACACAGCCAGAGTTTAAAGTGAGAACAGAACTATTTTCCTTTTTAGGGCAGAAAATGCAGATAACAAGTACCCATTAATGCCTTTTGCAGTGTGACCAAAAGCTCAGGTATTCATTTTAACATCACAGACCAAAAATAAGAAAACTGATTATTCTCACAATCCAAAAGATGGAAGCATTTTTCTTTTTATGTGCAGCGTTTGCTTCTTGCAGATAAATTCCTCACAGATTGGCTAATCGTTTCAACTCTGCAGTCATCTCACGCTCCAGAACTATTTCCCACTTCTGAAGATTCTGTGCACCATATGTAGATTCATATCAAGCCTTTCGGTGTTTTTGCTAATCTCAGCATGCCTAATAAGAAACAGGAAAGACAAACACTATTTTTGGCTCTGTGTTGTGTGCTAGTTGCTGGAGCTTAGATGTTTTCCATGTTGCTATGACAATGGTGACAATAGTGAGGCAGAGCAGTAGTAATGTGGAGGCTGAAGGCAGGGGAGTCGCTGGGTTTTAAAGCGGACCGGAGGAGGTTTGGAGCTATTGGTCTTTCATTTCAGCCAAAAAGACAGAGAAGGTTTAGAGGCAGCAGGGCAAGAGGGCAGAAAACAAGCGTGCATGTGTGTCAATGAGAGAGAGAGAGTGGAAAGAGAGGGGGCTCTGTCAGGAAGTGGTGGTCATGAGTTTTAGTAGCATGGTGAGGCCTTTCTAGTCTTTCACAAGAAGGAGGAGGAAGCTGAATGAGGAAAACAGACAAGACAGCAAAGAGGAAAGAAAAGTGGGACAGTATGAGAACACTGAAAAGATGAAGGAGACAGAGATGTAGATTTATGGAGAAAGATGGAGGATAGAAACACAGACAGGGGAGAGATTCAGAAAGTCAATGAGGTCTACATTTGGACAAACAGAACTCCCTCATGGAGGGACCGGACTGGGTTATCTGTGGGTCAGCCTGTCTGAGTTAATGTCCTGCTGACAGAGCAAAACAAGAAGAAGCAGCAGTTTTCTGCTGTCTAAACGTCATACGGATTATTTCCAGGGAGAGAATCCTGCTGTAAAAAGTAATGACACGTCACTGCTGTTTCACAACTGAGCTTCACTGAAAGAACATCAGAACTAAGTTGAGTGTAACTTTGGGAATAATGTTAACACAGAAAACTGCAGGGCTGCAGAGTCAAATTTACACATAAATCTAGAACTTTCAGTCACTTCGACTGAAAAAAACGTCAACATTTGTCAAGATTCTCTTCTGATTTATGACTGAAGGAATGAGGAGGGTTTCAGTTTTGAACTAGTGGATGGACCAAGTTAGCGATCTTAAGATAAAGATGACTGAATGATTTTCACTGAATACTAAAAGCTTTATTTACTTACAGCCCTTCCATGATTTCCATAGTTTAATGGATTGCTTGCTCGGCTGTGGCTGATCCTGAAAAGCTGTCCCCAAAATTGATCTTTGATGTCAATACTGCTACAGGGTTTTAGGATACAGAGCTTTAAAGTGACGTGTTAAACTTGAACAAGGTCAGTAAGACGGCCTTTGGGTGCAGATTAATTAAAGGTTCCTCTTTGGCCTCCCTTTCTGAAGTCATGTCTGGAACTTTTGGGACTTGAATGATCTTTTTCAGGTTAAAGTCTTTTGTTTTTGGATGCGACACCTTCATTTAAGACTCACTGTGGGGGCAACAAATATCAAAAGAAACATTTAAATGTGAAGTCAACAAAAAAGACAACTATTATTTCTGGTGTCTGTGAGATGAAGGAGGTTTACATCGCAGGGATTTTGACTCATGACCTTCGTGTTCTTTAAATCCTGATTGTGTTCCTGGAAGTGGGATTAAAACCTTAATACTATTATAGAAATGTCTGCTCATATTTCTGTTTCACTGATCCTCCTTTGACATCTGCTGATTTAAATAATCTTAAAACTGATTGAGGCAAAGCTCTTGTACACTCTTGTTAGTATTCGGACAGTATTTAACATTTCAGGAGTTCTTTTGTTAATCTGAAATGTTTCTTACTTTACCTGACTGAGTTGAAACAAACCCAGTAAAAATCAGTCTTTATAGCGAGGGGAAGGCTTACATCTTTAATTGTATCATAACATTAACATCCCGCTGAAAAATCCCCTGATAGTTTTAGAAAACTTTATCTCAAGCTAAAGAAAGCTGCAGGACTCCCTGGATTATATCAAATAAACATTATGGAACCTCAGCAGCAGCAGAGATCATGTTCATAACAAGAGGAATGACTCTAGCAGCAGCTTTGAAGCTTAAGATTCTGATCTGATCTTTTCATCGGGGGAGCCATTAGTTCTTTGTCGCCAGATGACAAATTACGTTGACTCAAAGTTCACTTGGGTCTTTTGACTCTTCAGACGATAACAGCTGATAGCCTGATGTCCGTCTCAGACCGCTGGCATCACCTGCTAATGGCACCACCTCTGATCATATCCAGCCTGGACCATGACCGCACCATTAAAGACTAATGATCTCCTTTGTGGTGCTGACTGCTTCGCTTTGAGCCTCTGACAGCGCTAATATAGGTGCTGAAATATTCATAGACCTTGGCAGTGGGCTGTGGGCTGATTGGTGCTTAATTTTTAATTCTTCCTCAGTTATCAAACACATTTATCTTAGAGATTGACAGCCTCAGCTTATCAGCAGTGTGTGTGTGTGTGTGTGTGTGTGTGTGTAAAGCTACTGCTGAACGTCATTGGTTTGTTTGTTTACAGGAGTTTGTGTCTGTTAGCATCAGGAAGGAGGAGACACTGAAGTGTAGCTGATCAGTTTTTCTATCTGCGCTCGTGTGTTTGAGTACGGTCTGAATCTCTTCAATTGAGGAAGTTTTGGGGTGTGTAAAGGCTACTGTCAGTTTCCTGTGTGACTAAATGAGTCAAGGCGGAAGTTATTTAGCGGAAGGGGAGCACTTCCTGTTAATACCCTCACTCTAACCTCATCTGCTAGCTGTCACACACCCATGAAGAGACCCCACAGAGCTCCTATAAACCAACACCTGAGGGACTAAACCTGGTCTACCTGCTTCATCTTCTGTCTCTCTCTCTCTCTCTCTCTCTCTCTCTCTCTCTCTCTCTCTCTCTCTCTCTCTCTCTCTCTCTTTCTTGTAGCTCCCTCTCTCTGGTGACTCAACGACATCACACAGTCTACACTACGGTAAGTTTATTTCTAGATTTCTTCTTTACAAATATATAAACTCTTCTTAGGAGTGTATGTTTTAACATATGTTGTTACGTCAGAAGCACTGACTGTCTTTAGAGAGCAGCGTGATCAGAAACCATGAACTCCATTGCGGCAGGCACAGCAATTCTAGATCTTCTAAAGTCACGTACCCACAGTTTACGCTGACTCATTATTCCAGCCAAAAACACATTTTCTTAGATCTACTCAAATAATTCTGAGTACAGATCATTTCATGAAACTTGGTGCCCTGTGTTTAGACATCATCCAGTATGGACTTCTTGCTAGACTGAGTTGTTGTACTTTGGTCCACAAGTACAAAAAGGGCCAATGATGACAAACAGAGGAGCAAGATTCACAGAGAGATTTTCACCAGTGTTTTTATTTGTCTACATTTCAGTTTAACCAGACAGGATTAGCTAGCTTAGCTTAGCTTAAAGGAGGCTCAGATTTCTTGATGGATGTATGGAAATGAACCAAACTACTAGTACTTAAAACTTTTGTTGGTGAAAGAAGTGAAATACCTCCAAGATGCTGAGCTGCTGTACCGATCTTCCTTTGAAGTATTTGAGCTCTTACCAGCAAAGATGCTATCCCACCTGCTGGTGTTGATGAACACTGAAGAGCGGAGAAATTTGTTGAATAGATCTGCCCTATGGAGCGGCCCTTTAATCATTGATATCCGATCTTATTTTCTACCAATCTCAGAGCTTTTTAGGAAACTAGTGTCTACTCTATTTTTTTATGATTGTTACTTTCTCAAAAGAGGGCACACAAAAAGTTTACGGTTGGAATCATCCACGATGAAAAATATGAGCATAATAAGAGAAATGTAACACCATAGTGCCTTGGTGTACTAAACAATATATAATGTATAAATTAAATGAAAGCCAAAAGAACATGTTGGCAGTGCAGTGTTAGATCCTTTGACTAACATCATACAGGCAGGGTGACGAATGCCACACAGTCAGCTTCAGCGTCTTAAAGTTAGAGCTGCAGAACGCATGAAGCAAACATGTCTTTACTCTTAAATCTGTAACTGGGGGTCAAAGAGCCCCACTGAACAATATTTTGAAGATGTATATATCAGATAAGAGCTGATAAATCCAGTGTTTGTGTTCATATATGACAGATGAATGCTGTATTGTGTGCTGCTGGTGGCTTACTCAGAGATCAATGTTTAAGCAGCTGACATGATTTGGCTCAGCGGGTGGCCCATGTGTGCTGCACCTGTTCGTCTCCTTCCTGGAGGCTTCTGTCCTGCCCCGTCTACAGACACACAAAGACTAACATACACAAACACAGCGCTCAGCAGAGAGCGAAGGAAAGCTCTCCACGGGGCTGAGGCTGGCAGAGTGCCACGCAAAACAGCTGCATGCGTGTGTGCGTGTGAAAGCCAGACAAAGACATGAGAAGATGTTAACAGTGGTGACGGGGTAGAGGATGTACTGGAGGACGAAGAGCTGCAGTTTCTCTGGTGTTTGAACCACGACTTGATCTGTGTGTTGAAGGAAACACACTGACAGGAAGCCAGATACGATCTGCTGTTTATGTTTACTGTGTGAAGCTACATCTCCTCCTCCTCAGGCTGCTCTCTCTCTCTCTCTCTCTCTCTCTCTCTCTCTCTCTCTCTCTCTCTCTCTCTCTCTCTCTCTCTCTCTCTCTCTCTCACTGCATCTTGTCTTCCTGCTCACTGCAGGTCATGAGGAATCATGAGACTGAATCAGATGGATGACAATAATTAACTCTGAGTTGCCTCTTTGTCTCTCAGCTCCTCTCATGCTGACTGAAAATGGACGACACAGAGTGCGGGGTTCAGATCGGAGAGAACAAATTCATCAGCAAGTAAGCATTATAAACCACACACACACACACACACACACACACACACACACACAAATACACAATACAGAAGTTTGACAGTTTCCTTTACCAGAAATTAAACTTGTGACATCTGAAATATGAAAGACTCCAAACAGAAACCATGTGAATGCACCTTTTCCTCATCAATCCTCCATCATCTCTGTCTCCAGGGTAACAGTCCTCTCACATCTCAAGACGTACAATCTCTACTATGAAGGACAGAATCTGCAGCTCAGACACAGAGAGGTGTGTATTCTCTTTTTTTCTCCCTCTGAACGCCCAAAACCTCCCCTCTTCACCTCTTTCTGTCACCATATGCAATCTTACACCCCCTCTCCATTTTACACAGCACCCCAGAGGGGTAATAATTGTCTCTTCCATGTTTATGTCTCTGTGTAAATATTGATCATGCTAACAGGAAGAGGGAGAGCTGATCGTCGAGGGCTTGCTGAATATCTTCTGGGGCCTTCGGCGACCAATCAGGCTTCAGATGCAGGATGACCACGAGCGAATAAGACCACCCCCGTCCTCTACATCCTGGCACTCAGGTTGCAATCTGGACAGTCAAGGGTAAGAGGTGCAGACAGATCCAGTTACTCCCCACTGACCGGAAACGGTGGAGAGAAGGTCACCGGCACGCAGTTATAGATCATGTCTCATTGGTCTGATGGAAAATCCAATCGAATGTTTCACACCCATGTAGGCTGTTGAATTTGTAATTCCATGCAGCTCTTGTGTTTAATTTTTAAGTAGTTCAACAAAATTATCAAACAACAACAAAACATTAAAACCTTTAAAATGTCAAAGGAGGATCTGTGTGGACAGAGCTCTGCTCAGGATGTGCAGGACTAGCATATCCTGAGCAGCACACGACAGTGATTTCTTCAACCTCCACGTCTGGCGCTGTGTTTGGATTTCGCCTCAAGCTACCACAAATCAATTTACATCAAAAGGCTTGAAGCCTCATTTCAGTCCCCTAATCCCATTTATCAGAGGAGCTCCGTTATCCCTCTGTTATCTGGTGAAAGGCAGAGCTAAAGAGCACACAGCTGGATGATTCAGATACAAATCTACCTAAAGGAAATAAACCAAAATCGCACCAACACTCCATGAAAAAGAAGTTAAACTCTGAATGGCCACATCAGCATCACCAGCAACATCCTAAAGTTGCTTTTAATTTGGTTAAGTTAGCATTTACCCGCAGCAGAGGGGAGTGATTTTGTATCTAGAAATGCTTTTTATTGATGTGTTTTTACAGTTTTCTTTCTTTCTGCGGAAGCTCCCCAAACAGCACAGATGGTCAGCAGACAACGGAGGCGAGCCCACCCACAGTGGAAGTGACGCCGCCCGAGAGCCAATCAGAGAACAACGGTGTGATGGACGAGGAGACAGAGGGTGAGCGGCTTTAATTCATTATCTAACTTTAATAATCCCTTCTTGTTAATTGTTCTGAATGTTTGTTTGACAGAGAACAACGAGAGCTCGTCTCAGCTCCTCAGAACAAAAAGTGATGCTGGTGTATTAAGACGAGGGCAGCGGCGATCCCCGAGCGACCAGAGAAAAATTAGACGCCATCGCTTCTCCATCAACGGACACTTCTACAACCATAAGGTGAAACTTTATCCACATGTATCCAATGAGTTTAATCATGTTTCATGTTTTTTTTTATGTGAAATATAGTTTGTTTGGAAGAGTTTTGATGCTGCTTAAAGAAGTTTTTATTTTAAAGTTTGAAGAGAGAAACAATGTTAATGTCTGGTGAAGATGTGTCTGAATTAAAAGTGTATACATGAAGTTATGAAGGACATATAAAGAGTATATAAAATGATTTAAAAATTCATGTTTGATGTATTTTTTTATTCCTTAGACAGCTGTGTTCACTCCTGCATTCGGCTCAGTGACAAACGTGCGGATCAACAGCTGCATGAGCACACCTCAGGTGCTCCGAGTTCTCCTCAACAAGTTTAAAATAGAAAACAGCCCGGATGACTTCGCTCTCTACCTCGTTCATGCAAGCGGAGGTCGGTGTGAATTATTTGATTGGCTTCTTGTTTTTCATTCACAGTTCTGTTTGTGTTCTCTTCATCTCTGACTCTGTGCTGTGTTGATGTGTCAGAGCGTGTGAAACTGAAGCGCAGCGACTATCCCCTGGTGCTGAGAGTGATGCAGGGTCCATGTGAGCAGGTCTGCAAGGTGTTCCTCATGGAGGAAGATCTGGGAGAAGAAGTCACATATGATGTAAGTCGTCAGATTCAGATTCTGATGCAGAGAGATGAAACTACATGTGATTGATGGGCTGCATCCTTTCATCATTGTAGGTTGGATTTTTTTTGTTTGTGCCTTTTCATGATGTTTTCCTCCCCTCCACCAGGTGGCGCAGTACATCAAGTTTGAAATGCCTGTACTGCAGAGTTTCATCACTAAACTGAAAGAGGAGGAGGACAGGGAGGTGCAGAAGCTCAGGAGAAGGTACAAGAAATTACACTTTTTAAGTGATCACTGCAGATGATCTGCTGTCTTTTGATCATTTTTTAAATATCTGGATTATTATTTATTCTTCATTCTTCTATTCATTCCACACTTTTTTCTCATTTTTTTATTGTTTGGATCAAAACAGTAATTGTTTTATCAAAGGAGAACACATGAATCAATCCAGTTCTTAATAAACTGTTAACTGCAGCCTTTCTCACGTTTCTCTATCTGCTCTCCTCTGTTTGTATTTATAGGTATACCTACCTGCGCTGTATCATTGAGAAGCAGCTCAGTTGTCCTCCAGATGGAGCGACGTGTATGTGATCTGCCCCTCTTCCAGCTCAACACACACCCTCCATCCCGAGTCACCAAGAATCAGCTGACTGCTGACAAAAACCCAGTGCACGTGTTTCCTGCTCCTCTGAGTCCTGCCTCTGCATGGATTTCTGTTTCAAACCTTCCAGTTAAACAACAAACAGACAGACAGACAAAGTGAAACATGCTAACCTGTGTGCGTGTTAAATGTTCTCTTCTCAGCAATAGTCGTGAGTTATGACAACTGGAGCCGTCCTGTAAAGAGTCTTCAGACCAGATCACTTCATGTTTTTTTCTTCCATGTGTCGCAGTCTGTTCAGAAGGACTTCTCCTGACTCCTGAATGAGCCGATGATGAGACGTCCTGTTCTCTGTCCCACTTTACAACTTAATACCCTAATTGAAGTACAGCACTAAAAAAAAATCACAGATGAAGGTTGAAGTAAAGTGCCTGTAAAAAGGTTTCTCCAAGCACAAAGACACACAGTACAAGCACAACAGACACACCCAATGCAGACAGTCAAGGCCTGAGCAGGAGATCCAATACAGAGCCCACATCACACTGTGTGCCTTTATGTTTCTCTCTGTGAGCATTTTTAAATACAATGTCCTTATTGATCTGATTGATTTTAGCACAACTGAAGTTCACAGTGCGGGTTTAAAGAGGACTGAACAGATTATCTGTTTTGTTTTGCTACTTTAGTCTTGAGTTTTTCTGTTGTTGCTCAGACAGAATGTTAAAGACAGTTTAGGATTGAGGCTTCAGGAAGAGTTTGACAGTTTGTGGAAAAGCTTTTGGATATTTCCTTCCAAGAGTTTGATCTTTATATTTAGGGTGCATTGACCACCAGCAGCTCATTAACGTAGCACAAAGAGTGAAAACTAGGGAGGAAGAAGCCAGG
Source organism: Labroides dimidiatus (assembly GCA_030710495.1). Classification (NCBI taxonomy): domain Eukaryota; kingdom Metazoa; phylum Chordata; class Actinopteri; order Labriformes; family Labridae; genus Labroides; species Labroides dimidiatus. The sequence continues at coordinate 12,066,394 of CM061153.1, read as the reverse complement.
CTTGACCTGTGTACACAAATCTTCTAAACCAGCACCACTGATCAAAACGTTCAGATACGAGTATGGAAATAATTTGCTATGAGCTTGTCTGATCTTGTTCTGCTCTCTCAGCAAAGAAAAAAAAACTAAGCTCTTTCCTGAAATGTCAGACTGTTTCTTGAATTTTAACACTTTGCATCTTTTTTTTTCCCCTGCAACACTGTCCTCATTGCATCACTGCCTTATGTAAGATAAAAGATGTCATGGTGAGATTGAAAAGCACAGAAAAGATGGACATGTTTAACACAACGACTGGGCTGTCCAAACAGGATTTTACAGAAAACAAAGAATGAAATCTTATGAGACTGTGAATAAAGCTGTGGATCTTTGAAAGAAGAATGTTTTAAATGAATGAATGAGCATTTTAAAGCGCAACAGTTTCCTCATGTACAGCTGATCTGAAGCACTAATAAGAGAGTGGCCGGTAGATTTCAGACAGAGTGGTGACAAACCGTTGAATGATTGGTGAATTTAAAAAGTTGTTTTGTACCCTGGTGTATGTTTATCCTGTTTGTTTTCCTACACGCCTAAAAATATCGTCCAGAAAGTGTGTGCGTGTGTGACGCCGAGTGTGCATGTTTATATTTTTAGTGACTCTTAAGACTTGCCTGCTTTTTGTATCGTCTTTTACAAAACAATGAAGGAGAATTTGTCCTTCAGATGTGAAAAAACTCATGCCACTATTTGGGAAATGTAGATTTTTTTTCTTTTGATGATTGTTATTTAATAAAAAAAAACATGATGTTTGGAAAACGTGTCTGTTAGTATTTGTGTAATCTGTTTGTTCAGGTCACTGTGTCAAAGGCCTCCCGTGGCGTCTTACATCATGAGGAGTAAACCTGGTTGTATAATTTCACTGAGGAGATGTAAAGGAAGCTTCTGGAGAGCTCGTTAAGTGTCCTGGACGATCCTCTCAGCGGGAGGTTGAATAATGGAAGCTAAATTAGAAACACACTCACAGGTATTTATGTGCGATGTGTGGGCACAGCAGATTACACTTCAGTCAGCCAATGAGCAGGTGTAAGACGGAGTGATCCACTCCACCTGACAGAGAGCGTCTGAAGGATGACGGGTTAACCCTGAAACACACTTCTCACTGTCAGAGCAGTCTGAGCAGTGAACAGACAGAGACACATACACACGCACACACACAGTGGGTTCTACAGTCGTCGGAGGATTCATCATTTACTGAGCCACCACTCAACAGGTGAGTCTGGTTTACCTTTTATTACTATTAACCTGTGGACACTGAATTCTAACAAGCCAGGAATTCAGTGCAGAATCTTCAAACAGGTTTCATAGTTCTAGACTCTAACAGATCCACTGCGCAGTATAAAGAAAACAAAAACATCCATTTTTACTGTATTGCTTCTTGTTTTCTAGGCTTTTAAAATTCTTATATTCACAGTAATCTGTATAGGATTTGTCTTGTTGTCATAACTTTTACAATAACCTGTCCAGTTTTAACATAACAAAGGGCAAACTCATATTTCTAATACATTTTTCTATGTATTAATGTAACAAAGGCACAAATATAATAGTGTTTTGGTCATTTATGTCAAATATAACATTGAAACTTAGTTGTAATTGAATGAATATAAAATGGTGTTCAGACTTTTCAAAGATTTCCACAAGTTTGATTATTTTTATTAATGAACATTTCTTGTTAATATCGTCTTACATGAAGCATCCAAGTAGAAAAAGTGCCTCTTATAACAGTAATTTAACACATAGAGGAGCACAACTGTATCAAATATAAATATGAACTCTTCTGATCTTGTTAGTAAATTTGGAGCTGTAATCTGAGAGTGACTGGATTATTCTTGGTGACCCAGAGTAATTATAGTCAAACTCATGTGTAAGGAGGACACAGATTAGACTGACGCATTTGTTGACGGCAGAAAACAAATGATCTCATGGTGCAGACTTAAGGCATTGTCATTGACAGGAGCAGAGCTCTGAAGACTAAGGAGAAAGCAGTTACACTCCAGATCATAATTATAACATTATAATATGTAACATATATTTAAAGCAAAGTTTACTTTGATTTTACTGTTTAATAGCTGCCTGGACTATCAAACAGTAGTTGATATTAAACTATGCTTCATAATCATAAATTATATCCCATGAATTCAATAAAACTACTAAAAATAAACAAGTTTTGTGCCTTTGAACTGTTGAGGAGTAAACAAAAATAAAATCATACTAATAAAGTCCAGTCATTGTATTCTTGTTAACTTAAATAGTCAGGATTTAAACTGTGTGTGTGTGTGTGTGTGTGTGTGTGTGTGTGTGTGTGTGTGTGTGTGTGTGTGTGCGTGTGTGTGTGTGTGTGTGTGTGTGTGTGTGTGTGTGTGTGTGTGTACTGCATGTTTACAAAACAGCAGTATAGCTGTATCTTCAATCTAGTTTGATGGAGGATTTAAAACAAAATAAGTCTTTAAAAAAAAAAAAACATATACTCACTCACTGAGGTTATCTTGGTGGTTAACGCAGCAGATCTTGCTCACAGATCTGGTCCCTGATCTAACAGATGGAGGGGAATTAGAGATGGTTAAAGCTGCCTGATCTCAGGTCAGCTGCAGAGTTAAATTGTGTAAAATGTGTTTCTCAAAGCCGGATTAAGACCAGTGATCCGTACAGCTCTGAACTTATCAGCAACGTAAAAATAACACGCTGTGAGGCTAAAGCTGCATGAGAACATCTCCTCAGTCTGTTTATGAGCGCTTTGATCTGTGTGGACGTTGTACAACCCACAGACAACTACATAACTTCTGGTCCTCAGCATATCATATTTAAAGACTGGATTACTGAGCTCAATATTGTACTCTCTGTTCTTGTTATCGGTTTAAGACTCTCTTATTTAAAAACTGTTCATTTTTTTACACCATTAAATACATAATAATTTAGTCTAAATATCATTGATAGCTTGATATATTTAAATAAACTATGGAATATTTTATTACTGAATCCAAAAGATAAATAAATAAATAAATAAATAAGATGTTTTTTTCTTTAGTGGAAAGTTTTCTATCTGTAACATTAATTTATTTTCCAAATTGTTTTTGTCTGAATTTTTAATATAAATAAATTATACATTTAAAAATGCGCTCTTGCTCCTCTTATTTGAACAAATCAACTGAAAACTTACAGCAATCAAAATTTGTCAACAGGCAAAAACATGAACAACTCTTTCTTGTGACGCTGCACGTCTTAACTCCTCATTTGAACATTTCCTTCTCTTCCTTTCGCAGGAAACAAAGGTCATGTCCAGCTCTCAGAAGCTCCCCCTCACAGTGGCCCTCTGCCTGCTGCTCCTCGCCGCACTCATACCCAGCTCTGAAGCCCGGCGTGGTGGAGGAGGACGTGGAGGCTTCAGTCGAGGAGGTGGTGGAGGCTACAGCCGTGGCTGGGGAGGAGGCGGAGGCCAGGCCTACAGACCTGTCCAGAGCAGTGGCCCCAGTGCAGGGAAAGTAGCCGGGGCAGCTGCAGCGGGGGCCATCGGAGGAGCTATGTTAGGGTCCGCCCTGAGCCGGCCTGGGTATGGTGGAGGCTATGGAGGGTATGGAGGGTATGGAGGAGGGTATGGAGGATATGGTGGAGGTTATGGATATGGAGGTTACCCCAGATATGGAGGTGGTTACGGACACAGACCTGGGTATGAGCAGGAAGGCTCTGGAGATATGGATTACTACGCTTATGGAGCATCCAGCGGCCCAATCTACAACAGCATCATCGTGGTGATCGGCTCCCTGATGTCTCTGCTGATTGGACACTGGATGTAGAGCTGGCTCTGAAAAATGGACAAAGCCAAAGCCCCCAAATAAAATAAATCCCAAAAACCTGGGATAAAGAAAACTGTGGCCAATTTGTTTTTTGATATGTCACCAACCCTTCATGAAGACTGGAGTAGAAATTTGACCTTTGACCTTTACAGCAGAGCAGCGAGACTGCAGGTGTACTGAACAAATAAGAGCACTCCCTCTAGACCTCTTAACTTGATGAATAACTCACTCAGATCTTGCGCTTTGTTTCAAAGTGTCCAGTGTTTTTATATTTTTTATGATAGTGCTGGAGGAAATCTATTTATTTTATTGCTTTCTTCATAATTCCTTTTTAAATGACTTCTATAAAACTATAATTGCTAAGTCTACCTCAAGAGGCGTCTAGAGTTTAAGCGCAGCTGCATATGATAATGCCATTTGTCAGTTTTTAATTATAAATGACATTTTAGTCATGTTTTTTTCATGCATCTGAAGTACATTTCTTGTATACTACTATAAAAAGTACCAGTGATGCAATTCTGTCAAATTTTATGTAAAAACAGAAATGTGTGTCTATGTTGAATTTCATCCTGTAAATAAAGAAACAACTAAAAACAAGGATTTGTGTTAAGATTTATTCCCCACAAAACTTAAAGAACATATTTTTCTTTATAATCTGACAGAATAATTGTGAATGATGCTGTTAAGACTTGATTAAATGCTAAAAAAAAAAAAATAAATGGTGAATTTAGAAAAGCTGTAAAAGATTTGTGTGTAAATTGACAACAACAGTCTGCAAAAAAACGAAAAACAAAAAAACAAAGACGTGTGCCATTTCATGTTGAGTTCAAAACCTTAAACTTCACTGAAGCTAATGAGCAGGAAGGCTTTGAAATTGCTCAAAATAATGACACAATTAGAGCTGCAACTCTGTGAGGACAGAAAAAAAGATCAGGAGGTGAAGTAGATGTGATCAACACATAAAATAAACGTCAGATGTTAAAACAGAGCATGGGGCGCCAGTTTAGCTCAGTTGATAGAGCAGGCACCCCAAGTACAGAGGCTCCCCTCTCTCTCATCCAACTTCAGAGACTTCAGCCGTGTGAAATCAAACCAATCAAAATCAAAATCAAAATCAAAAAACCTATGGAGCATATACAGTGGGGGAAATAAGTATTTGATCCCCTGCTGAATTTGTAAGTTTGCCCACTGCCCTGGGAAATTAACACACTCTATTTTTTATGGTTGTTTACTGGTTATAAGTATAGACAGAATATCAGTTGAAAATGCATAAAAACACACAGTATAAAAGTTATAAATTGATGTGCGTTTTATCAAGTGAAAAAGTATATTAGTATCAGCAGGGGATCAAATACTTATTTCCCCCACTGTATATATTATTATAAAAACAAAGATAATGCTGTTAGAGAACTGGGTACTTAAATGGAACAGTGTGTGATGAGGATTAATAGTATCTAAAAGTGAGAAACTGAGATTGTAATGTTGTTATTTGGTAAAGAAAATAAAACTTCTTTCGTTTGTTTGGGTTATCACGTGTGAAATGGTGTGACTGTTGTCACAATTACCAGGAACATTAAGTCATGTTTTAAGGGCACTGTAACCCACAGTGCATAACTAAGAAATGAACAAATATATATAAGAAAAATCTCTAATTTTACAAAGCTTGAAGTATGTTATTCTTCACTTAACACATCACCTTCTGGTATTAAGCTGCAAATGACCTGAATGTTTGTGTGTTTCCCTTTAATATAATTAAATCATCAAACTGCATTAAGGGGGTGTGGTGGCGTTGGATGACTCAGCCAGTCAGCTGGTGCTTTGCTGACTCACACTGAGCGCCAGCATCATGATGTCAGAGCTGATCAGCTCACAGCAGGGCTCAGGTTCACAAACTGTGGTTCTGTGAGCTTCACCTGATGGAGGTTATAAGCCTGATTTAAAAGGTGGTTCTTTAATTATAGACATAGATTATAGATGTAAAGATAAATTATAGATATAAAGGTGCTATGATATGCCCTCAAACACAGCAGAGTGGAAACAGCCCACATTTAGATGTCACCACAGCACACCTGCTACTTTTCCTTTCTGTCTGTAACTCCGTTTTGTTTTTTTTTTTTTACTTCTTTTACATCTTCCATTCAGTGCACTTAACACAGCCTCTAACTAAATTCAAAAACCTATTTTGGACTGTGCTTGGTAACTGGAGGGTTGCTGGTTTAAGTCCTGGCATGCACCAAAATTAATTTAGCATAATGTCCTGATCACTGGGTGGCCCCAGTGTTGTACGTTGCTTTGGACATAAGTGTCTGCTAAATGAAACTGTGAAATATGCTGTACTAGTTTGTCCTTTCCCTGCTGCCGTAGAAACATGGCAGAGACATTAGTGAAAGGGGATGAGCTTCTTATGTAACTACAAAGGCTCATTCAGAGTTAACAAAGACAGAAGTCAAGTCATCATACTCACATTTAGTGTTTAAGCTGACTATTTTTGGCATCAGTTCGTCTCTTGAACTATGCCCAGAAAACGAATCAAACAGTAACTCAGTGCCTGCTCTTCCTCAACCTTAACTAAGTAATGATCCACCACATTAGTGATCATCAATAACTAGTTATAATTATACTTTCACAAAAGCTCACCACATTCAAGACTACACCTAGATATAAAAAAACCAACAGACTTTACAATTAAATATATAAAACTTGAATATATCAAGATTTACACTGTTTTACCTTAAACATCATGAGCTCCATCAGGCAGTTACTCTGAGCTTGAGATATCTGAATAATTCCTATCTTGACATCACCTTGATGAGCTGTAGCGCAATAAAATTAAGTCCAAAAAACTTTATTGTGTTGAGAAGTGACAAGAAGTGATCAAAGTATATCTACACATAAAAAAACAGTTTAAGGTTGAATGTTTCATTGCCAAAAAATGCAAATCAACCATCAGCGGTGTCAGCTCCAGCACACAGTAAATGTGATATACAAAGGTAAAGGCAGTCACATCTTTCAAAGTGATACATACATTCAAAGACAGATTCAAAGAGACATTTGTCAATCCTGTGGTGTCAACGAATTAAAAGTACTCTGTGGGGTTTTTCCACTTATAGTTATACATTGTCTTGCAATCAAGGGGTTTGTTGTATTTTACTGTTGTGGGTGCTTCTAAAATAAGAATATCAAATCACTTTTGTTGGATAAATCTGGAGGGGATCAGGGGAGTCCAGTGCAGTAGATCACAATGTTTACAGAGTGTCAGCCAAGGCATCCCAGATCTTCATTTCCAAAACTGTCTCTTTAATGGTGATAATGTCTGTGCAAAATGTGTGTCCTCAAAACCCTGTTTCCAGACTCCAGAGAGTACCTTTAAATCATTTAGTCATCCAACTCTGTTAAATGAGAAACTTTAGCACAGGTCTCTGACGATGTCGGAAAACATTCAGTAGGTCGTGGAGATTAATTCATCTCTGAGTTAATAAATGGAGGGAGTACAGTATGTTTTAAGGACACTTCAGAAACATTACATTATACAAATAACCACATTACAAGGACATGACAACATACACAGATTGACAGAAAACACACTGCTCCAGTAAATGATGTGAGTGTCAGTATTAGCATGCATACTATTAAAAAATAATACCAGCAGTAGAATCAGAAGTTAGTCGGGTTTGATTTCCTGTAGCTGAATGTACTTTATCTAACATAGATCCATTTATGTTATCATGTATGTAAAATGAGTACATATTATTCTATTAAATTACTGAATGTCATGCTTATTTTGTGAGATCTGTTAGTCTAAAGAAATTAAAGAGGTTTGCACGAAACAAGTGTATAGGATTGTTACACGTGTTTATACTGTCATAAGATTCGACTGGATTATTATTCACCGTTTTCTGACAGTTTTTTAATGTCCCTTAATGAGACAGTCCTTCAACATAAACTGAAACACCAACTAGATATCATATGAAGCTATCACACCTGCAGGGTATTTTCATCATAACAAAGCAGTTTCCACTGATCAGCATGATGACAGAGTCTGTGGAGGTACAAACACAAAGAAGCTTTCTATTCCCCCTGAATAACCACACACTGCTTAAACAAACACACAGCGTCAGTCTGACTGGAGGGGTGGCCACGTGAATCTAAATGGTCTCTAATGGATGGACTTTTCATTTGACCAGAACATTAAGGTAAAAGATAATGGATGCTCCATCTTTCATGGGAGGAAAGTCCAACTAATTAAAACACTGTGGGCTCTTTAGTCAAATATCCTCCTTTATTTTCTTTGCTTAAATCAAAGTCTTTAACAGCTGTGAAGCACGCATAAGATAAACTGCCCACGTACCAAGTTAACAGAATGAAAGACATTCACATATTTGACCGTTTTTACCCAGCTGTCGTTTTCCTCTTAACATGCTCAGAGTGGGAGACTCAGATGCTGTTAAAATGAGTCACTTCTGTGTTTCAGGAACTGACAAGTCATCATTCTGTCATTGCTTTTCTATTTCTTTTTGCAACTGTGCAAATTAAAGACAACAGATATATCTATAATTACCTTTAATTATCCAATAACTCCAGTTTGATAACAGTATACTTTAGCATACTTCCTGGTCCATTTCCCTGTAATAGAAATGTGTTTATAGGTCCAGTGAAGACTTTCTAAGGGATCTTGAAAAAGTCTCACTTCTAGATAAATGCCTGATCATAATCCACAACTTAAAATGAGATTATTAGCTCCTAAATCTTCTAAACGCTATTTATCGTATCCATGGTCAGATCAAACGCAAATTCTAAATTTCTCCATTATATTTTCACAATCAAAGTAGGGAGTATAATGATGGCGGCCATGATACACCCGATGCACAATGACACATCAGTACATCATGATAACTGTATTTGAGCTGCCCAACCTGAGCTTCACGTCATACTGGTCACCATGTAAATACACTGAATGAAAGAACCCTTTAAAGAGAAGACATTCCTCTCACATTCAGCAGTTTTAGTTGGCTCAATTATTTCAGCACATTCTCTATCACTTTCTTTGTCTCAATGCAGCGTTAGCATGTTGCTATTCAGAAGCATCAGGATTGTACTTGAGAACACAGCTAGAAAGCCTTGCCATCCCATCCCAGGTCCCTTTGTGCCTGCAGTGTTTCTAACCAAATGTTTTTCAGACTCAATCATGTACAGTTCCAAGCACCACCTGGCCTTCATCTGCTCAATCAGTGCTGGGTATCCGATCTCCTCGATGCTGACTGTGTCATCATCATCTTCAGGATTAGTTTGGTCCCAATTGATGGGGCGTTGGGACGAGGGGGCAGAGGTTGAAGAGCTTTCTGTTGCAGTATTTGTTTTCACTGTGGTGCTGACTTTGCCAGCATCTGGAGTTGTGGCAGCTGGTTTGATGTTTGGCTTTGGATTCCCAGCAGAAGGTATGTCTGATCTCTTCATGCAGGAGTCCATGAAGCGGTCATAGGATTCAGGGGGGGTGTTAAACTTGTAATCTCTGCTGTAGTCGTTAGTATCTGTAGACCGTGTACCGTATCTCCTGTACATGTAGTGGTTGTAGTGGTACTCTTCATGGGGACTACGAAAATGGAAGTGAGGGCGGGGGAACCTTCCTAATCCGTAACCCAGGGCCATTCCTGCTACAGCTCCTCCAGCTGCTGCCATGACCGCACTGCGTCCAAACCCCCTGGACTGATCTTTGGGATATATTCCCATTTGCTGAACTGATTGGGAAAAAGGAGAGCCACCTCCACCACCGTAGCCCCCATATCCATAGCTTCCACCAAAGCGGGGGCTAAGGATTTTGTTATTTGGATTGTAGTTCATGTATCCACCGTGATGACCCCCGCCATAACCTCTTCCAAAAGCACCATGTACTCCATAACCTCCCTGAGGGGATCCCTGCATAGGATACTGACTACGGTAGCCTCCTCCACCTGTCTGACGTGGATAATCTCCAGGCTGTTTGTGGGTTCTACCCTGAGTGTTTGAGCCCTGATTACTTTTCTGGCCTGTGTTAGATTTAGTTCCACTGCTGCCTGTGCTGAACCAGGAAGTCTTTGAGCTGCCACTCTTCCCAAAGCTACCGCTTTTACCAAAACCTCCACCTCCCCTCTTTGCAGAGGAAAACTGGGTACCGAACAAAAGAAGTGACAGGCAAAAAACAGAGATGGGAGTCAGCTTCATGTTTGCCCTGTTAGAGGGGGAAAAGGGAGAGAAAAAGGGTCAGACATCTGATTCTCTATTCAATGTACATTAGAATAAGTTCACAGAAAGTTTAAGTTGTTACACTATATTTTTAAGTAATCAAATCAAAATTGTAGGACACTTTGTGACATCATTTTTCGCGGATGATAACTTTCCTCATTTCAGACATGGTTGTAAAATTAAATCAAGGAATAATGGCGAGTTGTTAATTTTAGACAAACTTTATCATCAATTTGACCCTTTAACGAAAACAAATGCTTTATAAAGCTGAAATTACGGGCATTTCTCTTTTGTCTCTGAGGATGAATAAGACGAAAAACAGGCGTGGCATTGACAACAACAGACCTCGAAGTATGATGATTATGATGGTGATGAGTGATGATGCTACAATAACACTATGTATGTCGAAGGGCTGCCTTTTACATAAAACACGGCTAATTTAATATAAAACACACACGTGTGTTACAGTTTTAACACAAGGGGGACGAGCGTCATTCGAAGCAACCATAGATAATGTACATTACATCAATGCTTCATTGATGAGGGTATTCAAATAATCTTACCTTGCTCTGTCCCTGTCAGCGATGTTTGGCTTGTTTTATAGTTTTATTTCCCCTTGTTAGTCTCTAGATTTGGATGCTGATAATAGGAAGATAAGGCCTAAACCGTAGACTATGAAATATTGGTGAACGACGGAGCTGAAAATGACGTAACGTCATGAGAGAGGTGCGGGTAGTCTAGAAATGGACGAAGGGGGCGTGGCCAAACAGCAGCCTCCTTGATGAGCTGATCTTGATTCATATGTATGGGATTACATTTTTGCCGCAGTTTCAGTTTTTCAGCAATTATTCAACCTAAGCTTTTCAGATAAATCAAATACTCCAAACATGATGCAAAAGTTTGAAATGATTTATTTTTATTATGAAGGAAATAAAGTAGTTCACTAATGTGCAACAGTTAATTTAGTGGTTTGGAGTGTGCAATAGTCTTCACTTGAGCAATTGTGTAATGCAATAGTTTACTCATGTAACATCATCAGTGTCCAACTCAGTTTCACCAGTCTTATCAATCTCATTTTTCATCTTTTTACTTTACAACAGAATAGTCCCCTAAGAGAAATTCAGGTGTCTGGCATTTTTTACTTTCACCAGTTTAATACTGTGGCACAACAATTTCCTTCTGGATTCATAAAGTGGATCTTTTCTTATTTTATCTTATTTTACAACAAGAGTATTTATGATGAGCCAAGTACACTATTCTGTTTCTGGTGTTTAGTATCCGACTTATTTTGTGAAATAAGAAGGCTGTTCCTTGAATTATTATTCAGTAATCTCTAATGGTTATGGTAGGCATTGAGACTGCAATAAAACTTGAATTTGGTACCCTTGAAACATTTCAGTTCACATGTAATGAGTCCGGAAAATATCACATTTCCAGTTTCTTAGCAATAGATGGAAATGTTTAAACTTTTTTCACAATATTATATTTTCTTTGGGTTGTAAGTGGGTTGTTGTTTCTTTTAGGAATCAGAGCAGAGCTCAGAGTACAAAGTCCTAAATAGAGCCTACGCCACCTGCTGGTCATTAAAAGTCTTGCATTAGAAAAAATGGACCAAGAATTCTATGAACACACAAGCTTAAAAAAAGTTCATTAAGGACTAATGTGTTATGAATACAGTTGAACTACTAATACAATGCTTATTTACATGGTAATATTACTTTATTACTAAACAGCAAAAAAAAAAAAGTACTTTTGGAGACATCAAATTTTATTTAATTTAACTTTTGTTAGCAAAGTGAAGCAAAGATACAGTGTATTAACAAACTGGACAAAAGTAAAACTTCAAACACAATAGTTAACTGACAAATTTAACACAGTGACAGCAATAAAAAAAACCCACTGTAGTAACAGAAATAGCACAGCCAAAGATAGTATTGTAATATAAAGGACAGAACGTCCTGCAGTATGAAGCTGTACTCACACAAACACACACAGGCACACAGTGAAACTTAGTGAATAAAACAGGAGTGTGCTAAAACTAATGAAAGAGATTGTGTGTCACATTAACAGTCCTTTAACTGCTTTAATTTGCTTGATAATGAGAAAAGAAGTTTACATAACATTAGCGAGTTCTACATTCTGATGCTGATCAGCTGGATCACACATATAAAAAAGTCCACAGCTGTTAGAGAAATGTAAATATTGGTATGTTAACATGCTCAGATATTTAAAATGAACAATATCTTGGTGTCATGTTAGCTCGAAAATTTCACAACAGCCACTGAACCAAACTTCAGGTGAAGATAAACCCTAAATTATCATCAAAGACAGTGGCCAGTTTGACTGTCAGTCAGCCAGCTTTGGACAACATAAAACCCACCAGATCCCAAAAGATATTACGGGAAATTAAACAGGACATGAAAGTCCAAACAGGAAATGTTGACTTTGATGTGTTTGGATAGTGACTTGAGTTAGAGACCAGCCCACGTGATGTTTGAATCCCTTGAGCTACCCAGCTTTATAAATTCACCACTTATTTTAAGCATCTGTTAAACCTTTAATAAATGCTTAAATACAATGAGAGACAATGTGAAAGATGAACGATTATCCCTCTATACACTATTTTGAATTTTAACTCCTGTATTACATTCTTCATCACTTTTACTGCTGATAAGAAAAAAAATCACAGCAGCAGAATTAGCATGTTGCTATTCAGCATAATTAGTGACATACTTGTGATAATCACCAGAAGCCTCTGTGAGCCAATATTTAGTCCTTGAACCCCTCCACTAACCCTGGGTTCACTCTTTTTCTTCAAATATTTGTCTGAGTAAACCATGTACAACTCCACACATCTCTTGACCTTCAGCTGATTGATCAGTGCCGGGTAGCCGATCTCAACGATGCTGACTGTGTCATCATTCTCATCATTAGTACTAACAGGTGTTTCTCTGACCGCTTCTGCTGCTGGGGAACCAGAGTTTGCCTCAGACTTATTGAGAGGTTGAGGGGTCGAAGGTACAGAGATGGAGGAGTTTTTTTCAGCAGTGCTGTTGTTAAGAGTTGTATTAGTTCCATTGTTGGGAGCAGCAGTAGTTTTAGCAGTTGGAAATGTTGTGGTGGTTGTAACTGCAGGTGTGGCAGCAAAAGCTGTTTTCTTCTTTGGCTTCTCAACAGGAAGTAGGTCTGTTCTCTTCATGCAGGAGTCCATGAAGCTGTCATAGGATTCAGGGGGTTTGCTGTACTTGTAGTCTCTGCTGTAGTCGTTAGTATCTGTAGACTGTGTACCATATCTCCTGTACATGTAGTGGTTGTAGTAGTACTCCTCTTGTGGGCTGTGAAAATGGAAGTGAGGGCGGGGGAACCTTCCTAATCCGTAACCCAGGGCCATTCCTGCTACAGCTCCTCCAGCTGCTGCCATGACCGCACTGCGTCCAAACCCCCTGGACTGATCTTTGGGATATATTCCCATTTGCTGAACTGAGTGGGAAAAAGGAGAGCCACCTCCACCACCGTAGCCCCCATATCCAAAACTGCCACCATAGTGTGGACTGGGGATTTTGTTGTTTGGATTGTAGTTCATGTATCCCCCCGGATATCCTCCATAACTGCCATAGCCTCCACTATTCGGGTAGCCCTGTGCTGGGTTACCGCCAGCTGGATACCCCCCAGCTGGATAACCAGGATGTTGTGGATATGCTCCTTGATTTGGGTACCCCCCTGGCCTTCCTGGTTGGTGAGGGTATCCTGCTTGATTTGGATATACACCTTGATTTGGGTATCCCCCTTGGTTTGGGTAGCCCCCAGGTCTACCTGGCTGCTGAGGGTAACCCCCTTGATTTGGATATACACCTTGATTTGGGTAGCTCCCTTGGTTTGGGTATCCCCCTTGATTTGGGTAGCTCCCTTGATTTGGGTTTCCCCCAGGTCTACCTGGTTGCTGAGGGTAACCCCCCTGGTTTGGGTATCCTCCTTGGTTTGGGTATCCTCCTTGGTTTGGGTATCCTCCTTGATTTGGGTAGCTCCCTTGATTTGGGTAGCTCCCTTGATTTGGGTGGCTCCCTTGGTTTGGGTATCCCCCTTGATTTGGGTAGCTCCCTTGATTTGGGTAGCTCCCTTGATTTGGGTGGCTCCCTTGGTTTGGGTATCCCCCTTGGTTTGGGTATCCCCCTTGATTTGGGTAGCTCCCTTGATTTGGGTAGCCCCCTTGATTTGGGTAGCTCCCTTGATTTGGGTTTCCCCCAGGTCTACCTGGTTGCTGAGGGTAACCCCCCTGGTTTGGGTATCCTCCTTGGTTTGGGTACCCACCTGGTCTAGCTGGTTGCTCAGCATAGCCTCCTGGTTTGGGTTGTTTTGGCTGATTAGATGGTTTTTTGGGGGTCTTCTTAAAAAGGTTAAGTTTTCCACCAAACACCCTACCTTGTTTTGTGGCCACAGACACATTAATGTAAACCAAAAGAAGAGAAAAAGAAAACAAGGCTATTACAGTCGGCTTCATCTTTGCACTGCAGAAAGATGGGGAGAAAGGAATTATTATTATTATTATTATTATTATTATTATTATTATTATTATTATTATTATTATTATGCCATTACAGTTTTTTTGGGGGGAATTACGGCTGATTTACAACAACAAAAAAGATACAATTTCAATCAAAATCATATCCTATTTAATGATCTTTTTTGACAAACTTTCACCCCGCATTTGCGCTTTAGATGTCAAACAGCTGTTCGACTTAAAATAGCTCAGGCTGCCAAGACCTTTAGCTCACTGCAGGCAGACAAATGTTTCATCATGCAAACTTCTTTCACACACCTTTCTTATTTTAGTTTGTTTTTTTTTTCTTTTCTTTTTTTTTAGTGAGACAGAAATATTCTGATATAGATATTCAAACATACAGACGGACCCGACAAACTTCATGAAAGAGACGGAATACATCTCTCCTTGGTTTCATAATGGCGACACATGAGAGAACGTCCAATTTTAGACAGGCTTAACACCGTCTGTGGGAAAATGTGAGAGAAACTTCAGGCTTCATGAACATTCACAGACAAGGAAATACGTACGTTTCTGTTGACTTTGTACCGTGGTCACAACTTCGTGCTTCCTTCTTCAACCACGTGCAAAATGTTTGTAACTGCCTCTCAGCTCCTCTACATAGGAAACTATTTTGAGTCACCGCCCCGCACCTGCTCACCAAATTAGCATGCAATATAACATGTCATTCAGAAAATATGGAGCTACAGACCACCTCCTTCTTCTTAAGTTAAAAATTGTTTGGTTTAAACTGTTTTCTTTTTTTTTTTAAATGTTAATATATTTAACAAAGAGTGAAAACGTTTATGAGCTCTCTAACGCTTAATAGCGAAGAGAAGCAATGGTTAGCTATATGTAGTAGCCTCAATTAATTTGCTTTCCAAATTATTCAAGGAGCTTTCAAAGTAACTGTTTTTACACTTCATTTTCATAAACCGACCAACTTTTTTCATCTGATTTAATTATAAAATTGAGTAAATTTGAATTTTTTGTGGAAATCAAGACCATTTACTCAGCTTTCAGAGAGCAAATTCACGAAGTTGTACTCAATTCAACCCCTAATCAAAGTTTTAAATTATAAGGCCACTTAATTACGAACATAAATATGAAAATAAAGAACTGAAATATTGTGGTTCTTTGATTTAAACTGATGTTTTTAGGTGATAACAGTTCAGTCCCTTTACAAATTAGTGCATCTAGGTTTTAAGTCTTTTGAAGACGCCTTAAGCCAAAAACAAACTGATCTGACTGTTGTGGGCAGATGGAGACACCTGCTGGCTACGAAAAGCCATTACATTTTAATCCAGCGAAACGTGAACCCGTCCCGAGAACGGAGGTAAAAGAAAAAAAATCATTTCCATAACAAAATTAAACAAGCGTTGCAAAGCTATAAAAAGCAGTCACATACGTGACAGAAGTTAAATGTGCATTATTTCCATCACCATAATGAGACAAATTAGACTTCTATTTCACAATGTTCTCCAAAAAAAAGAGACACAACAAAGCTGTGGAGGGTTTCATGAATTTAATCATCTGTATTTGTTTTCTTATTTCTTTCCATCACTCCAACACTCATCTACCATGGTATAGTGATGCTTAAATTTAATGCAAGGTCAGAAGTCACTGGACAGCAGTGCAATTTCAAACAGAAAAAAACAGGCCTGAAAACAGAGGTCACATCATGATAACACTGATGCATGAACCATCTGCAGTATCAGTAGATAATAAAAGTATTCAGACGAGCAGAGCATTGTTAACATATGCACTATGGTGCTGATGAAAGTAAACAAACACTGTTCCAAGAAGAAGAGGGTTGTAACTGAGATATTTCTGATCAGTTTTGCACAAAAACCAGAGAAGAGGTTCCCAATATTTAAACATTGCTCAACCATCTAATCCTAGTCTGTTCCAGTTAACAACTGTTATATTTCCAAAGACCTTTCAGCACATAAATTAAATCTGGGGAGTAATATTTCAGTAAGTCAGTGACCACCACAGTGCTGTATGACTCAGTTAACATTGACTCAAGCTGTTTTAGACTTTTCAAAAATATGACAGCAGCACAAACCAGAAAAGAAAGGGCAACTATGCTAGATCGTTTTTTTTTTTTTCTCTCAATCATATTAGTGCCACAAGGGCAAAGCTGTTTGAAAGGGTGAATGCTTTTTCATCAGTTTTAGTTGTAGGGAAAAATATTTTTCTCATTTGGATTGACAGTCAAATTGAATATAGGGAGACAAAAATTAGACATTTGGTTAAAAAGAGTTACAGATGGGTGATAGATATATTGAAGTGAAATATAAAACCAAAATACAAATAGATGATGGTAGGTTGTAGAAAATCTGTTCTCTGATGAAAAATACAACCAGTCACTCTTTGACTCTTTTTCAGGCACATATGTAAAACCGGTAATAGAAATTTGTTAGCTGTGTTTTTGCTTAGAAATATGGTGTCGTGTATGTTATTATGTGCCTATGAATAGATATCCATGATAGGAAAAAAAGGCGTGAAGAAAAGAATTTCATATGGCTGTAATGAAATGAGCGGCCTCAACATTGCCAAATTTACACACAGGGATGGGAGGGTTACAAATTTTAAGCATCGCTAAACACACAAGCTGTATTTGTACAGTCAATGTTCACGTGTCGAAACGTCTTCTAATAACTTCCAGGGTCATAAACTTTTCAGTGCCACAATACCAAAAAATAACATTAATCTCAAATGTGGCTTCAGGTGTACGTTTCTCTCCAATATTAATAATATATCATCAAGTATTTTTGCTTTTCAGTTTCAAGAAAATGTAGCATCATAGTGTTAAAACACATTAATACAATGTATATGCAAATAAACTCTAGGTTTTTCTTTTTTAACGGATTGTCCGTTTAGTGGTTTACCAGTAGACTGACCGCATTTTACCACAGTCATTTCTGGATTTAAGGAGTGAGCTCTCTCTTAATCATAAACAGGTCTTTGTGTTACCCTGTTTAGACGCAGGGTCAGTCCAAGTCTACAGGTCCATCCACCCACAATTACAGGTGACATTTTTATTCTCCTGCAGGCTCTGGCTGTGCCGTCTTTTAGTGACTGCTTTTGCACATCAGCCTGGTCTCAGATGACTGAATAAAAATTAAGCTGGGACCGCAACTGAACCGAAATATTTCAACAAAACCACATTTGTAAAAATGAGTTCTCTCATATCCTTAATGGGAGTGAAAATGTATCCAAAATCAAACAAAAATAAAACTGCTAAAAGAGAAAAACTCTAAAGTTCTTGAGAGAAATTAGGCCTTTGCATAGCAAAATGTACTGCTGCGATGACAGAAACAAAATATACAGGTTATTTACAAATTTACAGGAGGAGGAGACCATGTAGACTGTGGGGAGACACCGAGTTGAACAGGCTCCGCCATGGGCTGTTCAGGTGTCACTCAGATACAGGGTCAATGTAATCACACAGTCCAGTGAAATTTGAGGCTGGTTAGTCCAGCTCTGACAGAGTTACACAAAACGGAGTGCACAAAGATGAAACCTGCAGGGTGTCATGGCAGCGCAGGGTTGAAGCTAACCTTTCATGGATGTTAAAAGAAAGGGACGATGAAGGAGCATGACGCCTGAACGAGATGAATCATCAACAAACTGCACACAATGCTGAACAGAGCCAGTGATTTTCTTTCCCTCTGATCCAAAAAGAGAGAGAGAGAGAGAGAGAGAGAGAGAGAGAGAGAGAGAGAGAGAGAGAGAGGGATTCAAAGAGAAGGAGACCACTGAAATGTAGACCATCACATGACCACTACATCCCCATCGTCCCTCTCTTCTCTCCTGAGGGCACAGGTCTGTGTGAGTTCATCTCCCCTGCAGTCAAAATGCTCCTGCTCCTCTTTACACACCGTTGGCACTCATCTTGCTCTTCTGGGTCACCTCTGTTGCTGCTTTAGCCTGTGGGAAGAAGTCACAAGAGTATGGAAACTTAGAAACCTTTTTATTTTACAACTCAAATAAGTAAAACTAAGAGAAATCATGTGATAGAGATTGAAAGAGGGGAATAGCTAAAAGCTAAAGATCACAGCCAGCAAGGAGACTGTGTATAATCCAATGGTTTGAGAGGCATAATGTCATTGTGACCTCTAACAAAGTGTTTCTGGACTTAGCAGAGCAGAGGGAGGTTTGTGCTACACTGACTGACCTCAGAATTCCTGAATTACATTACAATGTTAAAAACAATCACTGTATTGTCAGTAACCTTTACTCAAACCACAAAATTAACATCCATGCTTATCAGCAGAGGAAGAAATGTGAGTGCTTGCTTGAGATTGATTCATTTACCTGCAGCAAGAAGACTTTAAATAATCATGTTCTGTATGCAAATGGACCCCTGAAAGCATTTTCTTTTTGTTGATTAATCAATCATTTAGTTTGTATCTATTGAACTGAGTTTGGTTTTCTTATCACATATATTTGTTGTTGAGTTTGCGTACAGTACTCTCTCATATATTTGTCATTTCACTTTTTGAATATCAATGCTCATCCAGGGATGTTTGTGTGTTTTACTGGTTTATACGTCTTATGCTTGACATAAACTGTAACAGTAAAAGTCTGGACAAAGAGAAAAGAAACTATTTTTGTTGCTTTAGTAAAATCCAGGCTGTGTGCCATCAAAATAACTTGAAAGTTGCTCATCCGCACACGTTTTGATACGCTGTAGTATCTCTCTAAATGTTAAAGGAGCTCTCTTGGAAGTGTGTGTGTGAGTATTTAGGTCTATATTTGTCAGCTATTTTTAAACCTCACAGAGATCAACTTCAGACATGCTGATTTAGTTTGTCTGAAGCGCTCTGTATTTACAATGGTAAATCTGTAAACCTCTACCATATGTAGAGTATGTGAACAGATTTCTGACCACTCCTCTGTACTTGAGCCCCCTCTGTGTAGCACAATAAAAGCTTTTCAAAGGAATAGTAGCCGTGTCCCACAGAGAGATTAGTGCATCATGTGAGAAAGGTCCAGGAAGCACTAACTGGATTATGAAACCTTGTGTAACACTGAGTCCTGTACTAGTTTATGTGGAATCTGCAGGTTACATGAACAAAAGGTGCTCACCTGAAGGACTTCAGCAGGAGTCAGAGGTTTGTCTGAGATCACAGGAGCCTTGTCTCTCAACTCCTCCACCTGCAAAACAACCATTAAATATTAACATGAATCATCCGTAGAACTGCCTCCACGTGCTTCTCTGTGTGGGTTCAGATCATTCATCCATTTAAAAAAAAGGCAAACCTCTCCGTAAATTCAACTTTAAATGAAGATAGTAATGTGCCTGTTTGGAAATGATGAGCTACTTTAAAGACAATCAAAGGATGCGTAAGTGTTGATGTCGTTTCAATCATTTTTCAACATTAGGCCAAATACTCATTTGCTATCTTGTCAAGAGCTAGACAAGAAGATTGATTCCTGCTCAGTGTCCTTCAGCTAGCTTGTACAAAACTGTCGTTTATTAGTTGTCCTTTGAGAAACTGAATCAAAAATACATCCATACTCAAAAACTTGAACCATCCCTTCAAAGGATGGAAAATGTGTTAATCCATTTATAAATATTAATACTTTAGTGTGTTTGAAAACGACCAAATTTGGAGAGGGGCTGTGTATTCGCCTACTATAAGTCTCCAAGGATTACCTTCATCTCACTTTGTAGTTTCTCTAATAAATTACGATGAAGCCTTAAACTCAGCAAGAACTGCCAAACAGCTCCACTGTCTCTTGATGTAAAAGATGTCAGATCTTAATTTTAACAGAGATCTATTCTTAGCTACACCGATGGCCCATTTTCTCCTCTGTTCATCACGGCGTACACTGCTGTCCCTTGCATGATCGTGTTTTAAGAGGAGAGCACCGACCTGTCGTTCTTTGATGATGATGGCAGGATCTGCCAACATGTCTGTTGTGACGGTGGTCGTGTTTGCTCCTGCGTTCTCCACTGGAGAAGGAGGACTCTTCTGAAACAGGAACAAACAAAACTGTTTGAAAACGTATCTCACTGAAGACTATTTGCTCTAGTTCATGTCGTTTGATATTGTTCAACTTTTACTGCTTTTTCACTAGAAAGTCTGACATTGTACGGGTGGAGGGATGTCAGAGCTGTGTGAAACACAAGATGTTTTCCTATAAATAGCCTGACTTTAAACTCACTTCAAGTGAACTTAGTTTAACGTGTAAATTCAGCTGATAAATTAAATGAAAACATGGCAGAAAGTTGTGGTGAATTAGATTAGCAAAGCAACAAAAATCAGAAGTTACAAACATCAGTTTACATAACTTGTTCTAAAAAGCATCGATGGGTGTTTTTTGATGCTTTCATGATGTATTCCAGAGTCAAAATAATTTATAAAGCAATAAAAACAATTATTAGAATGCTAATGCTTTGACTGACCCACAAGCATTAGCACCAGTTATGAAACAGCTCATGCCCTCCATTAAGAGATCAAACAAAATGCGCCAAACATTAGTGACCTGCATACCAATGATTCAAACAGAATGAATTTTCAGGTGTAATCTGTGCTTTCTGTTCAGTTTTAACAGTGAACTTATAATGGTGCAGTATGTTACGTTCTAAGTAGATTAGTAAAGGTCAAACCTCGAGTTTGGGAACGGGTGGAATAACTGGGGGTTTGGGTTTGAGGTCTGTAAGATACATGGCTCTGGAGAGCAGCAGCAGTGATGGAGGAACGTTCTCCTTCAAGTGAAGATCCAGCCACTGCATGAAGAGACGCAGATTTTATAACAGTGACACCACGAAACAGCATCAAGTCATTCAACATACACAACACTTCGAAGTGTTTCTCATTAAACAACAAACTCAATGTTAGAAAGTAAAACAGTATTACAGCTTTGAGTATATCAGACACAGAAAAAGAAGCAGAGTGACAGCAGGGGAATAAAAAGTTTGTCAAACAAGGAGTTTATCAACAGAGGCTAAAAAGTGACATTCAGCCTCTCACCTGCTGCATCTGCTGACGGAGCTGGTCCGTGGTGAGACCCAGAGACCTCATCCCACGACTACGACACGCAGCCTGCAACTCTGACACACTCATAGCTGGCACACCCTCCGCTGCAATCATCTGTGAACAGAGAAACAAGTCAAATACTTGCACAAGCAAAATGCAGACCACTTCTGTAATTTTACACTTCTACAAAAAAAAAAAAAAAAAAGATTCAATTTTGCCAACAGTTGTTGTAAACTAGCCTACACTTCCCCTGTCAAAAACACTTGCAAGTTTTAGACCTCAATCTCACCTCATCGTCTGCCTTGATGGTTCTGAGCTGCATCATCAGCTGAAAACGCAACAAGTTGTTTGTGCCGATGGGCTGCAGCTCCAGAAGTTTACACAGAGCGACCAGCTGGGGGCGCTCCAGGTGCTCCAACGTCAGCTCGTCTTCAAACAGCTTCGCAAACCGGACAATATCCTTCGTGGTGGGCTGCTCGCCTGTGCCCCGCACCTGCCAGAAACAAACAGTCGTAACTTTTTAACCTAAAGGAAACAGGGCTGCTGCATCAGCTTCTCCTCTTTGAAGGAAGAAACAAACATTTAGATGGTAACCCTCTAATCTTAGTATGAGCACAGTACAGAAAAAAAACTTTTTCTATGACCTACCTGCTGAACATATGTAGAGAAGCGCTGCGCGTCATCTCCGGTCTGAACTTTTGCTTTATTCCTTCGAGCCATTTCAGCGATGGTCTCTTGTAGAAACTTGGCCAATTCCAGCTTAGCCGCCAGACCCTTCTTCTGCTTCTCTTCCTGCAGGACGGAAAGGGAGGTAATGCGGGTTAGTTAATAAACAGAAATACTTAAAAAGCTTTAAACTACAGCAGCAGTGACTGCTTACTGCACTGCAGAGACTGTGCTAAGTACATTTATTGTTATAATAACTTAAAATAGCTTCATGGGTTAAGAACAGTATTCATAATAGAGACATACCAGAAAATAAAAGAAACTGTCCCCACAATTAAGACTGGAGAAAATAAAATCCACCAGGAAGTGTTGAATAAATATTTGACCAAAGAATGTTTCAATAATAAAGGCCTGAAACTTCTTCCTTTTTCCTCTTATGATCATATTTTCAGAGACTGAACTCATGCTCTAATGATTCTGGACAGCACAGATATCTGTGAACTGCTCGACCAGAAACACTAAAGGAAATCAGAGCTGACAGGCTGACTGGACCAAGAACAAGAGACCTGCTGCTTTCCTTTTACAGGAGATCAAACACTAACAAAAGGAATGTCATGTTTTTAGCTTACTGTAATTATAAAATCAATAGACTCATTAATACGGGGCTCTTGAAGGTCAGGGCTTGGCTTTGTGAAGTTTTCTATAAGTATGAACAGCATGTTTATATTGTGCTAATCTAGCCAAGTAAATTAGCCGGATTAGATAAAGTCATGTGACTCCTTACTTCACAGCCATATCTGAGAAGTTATATAACTTTATGAACTCTGCTGGAAGGTCACTCAGGCGGGAGAATGTGTGTGTCCGTGTGTACATGAACACAAACCTTTTTGGACTCTGTCTCGAAGGTGGAGGGCAGCATCTCAGGGAAGAGTTTGAGGAAGACGGGCAGGAGGAACTCCATGAAAGGAACGATGATGAAGACCATGAAGGGCACCAGACGGAAAAGGTCAGCACAGGTCCTCATGAGCTGGAATTACACAGGAAAAGAAGAGCTCATGACATGAAATGTGGACAGTGAAACAGACTAGTGTCCATGCTCTGACACAGTTGAGACTTTGGAGGTGAATTAGCTCCTCAGATACACTACACGTGTGCTGAAGCTCTGCCAGTTCTCACCTAAAATAGCCCAAATATAGATTTACCATGGCATGTGCATGACTCGGGTCACTGAGGCTGCACAGACACACACAACTTATGTGCACACCAATCAGAAAGCAAGACATGTAGTGACAGTATGTTCTTTCCCAGTGATCAACCAGTGACTCTAGTCCCTGTAGAGACATCTGAAACAAACACTGAGCTCAGATTATAATGGAAGAAAGTCAGATTCAGTTTCAGCAGGAATTAAAACCAAACTCTTCAAAGTTTTCTAAACACAACTAAGAATAGATCAGCAGACCAAAGCATGGGATCAGTGTTTCAGAGCTTGGATAATAGCGTACATACTGGCTTACAACACATTTCCATAGCCTTGCAGAATAGTTTCAATTTCACAATGACTCAGAGCACTGTGAGGGTAAACAAAGTGCACAGATAAAAACAATGAAAGCTGCAGTGTTACAGTAGTTTTCCTTTCTCCCGGTGTTGAAATTGGAGCCTAACCCTGAGCACTGTGATTAGCATGGCAACAAAATACAATAAAATATGTTCATAATCAAATGTAAACCCTTTCTTTTTGGACAACAAAGCAACCTAACCCTGTTTCCTGAGTTCATGTTAAATCCTTTGCATTGGGAGCACAATGTACAGATACTATGCTAAGCTTGGGCTCAGGAAGGAAACAAAGTGAATGTAACTACAATGTCATCTACTGTTTATCAGGATACTATGTTCTTCAATATTTGTGCACTAAAAATGTAAACATAGCATTCGACATATGACGAGTGCATCTTTAAACGTTGAGCTATGTCTGCTGATGATAAATATATTTGGTCTGTTATCACCTGGGAAGGCAGAAAATCCTCAGAGAAGAGATGCTGCAACAGAATTGTTCACAAACGTTCACTTTTCTACCAGGTGAACAATCAGATCAACACGCTGCAGACATGGTCTGTCTCGATGCTGCACCACACAGCTGCATGGCATGCTGTTGCAGGGCTGTATTGCAACATAGGGAACACACTGTACACATTCCTTATTGACATGTTAAGATGTAAAACATACAAAGGGATCACTTAAGCCATAAATAATGCCCTGCTGATTCACTGTCAGTGCCCTACAGGAGGAGTGATGGGGGGTGGCCACAGCTAGAGAGAAGACTGTTGTGACAACAAAAAGTTAGCTCAATGGCTGTAAAGGAGCCAGACAGACACCCTGCTGAGACCTGAGGGAAGCATAAAAATACCACGAGAAGGGACCAGGATGTAGAAGATGAGAGGTTTTAAATACATGTGTGTGAAGAAAGAGTTTGGTTCACACTCAAACAGTACGTTTACATGTACGCAGTGGTCTGACTGAGGTCATGGCTTGATTGTAAAATCACAAGTCTTGTCTGTGTGTACATGCAGAAAAAAGAATCAGACTTCTTGCTGAGAACACCTCACTCTGCTTCAACAGGTGGCGCTGTGTCTTATTTTGATAAGCAAAACTGAGTGCAAATAGATTTAGTTTTGGTTCAGGTGCAGATGGCCTAGCGGTGTACGACACGCCCCATTAGGTTCTCCCTTTGAGCGGGTGGCCTGGGTTTGAATCCAGACTGTGGCCTGTTTCCAACATCATTCCAACTCTCACCCCATTTCCCACTTTATCCACCATTCTCTCACCTGTCTGATTAAATGCATAAAAAGCCCCCCCAAAAACTTAAAAAATAAATAAAAAGAACTAGTTTCGATTCACCAAAAGAGGAAACAACGTTCCAACAACAATGGCTGAGATGACTGCAGCTGTAGCTCTCCATGTTTTTATTTATGCATGTGCCATGGTGTTTATTTGTTTTGTGAGAGCTCAGTGACCGTTTATCATGGTCATCTCCTTCCTCTTCTGGATGAAATTTGCTTCCGCCGAACACAGAGACCTACCGAGACCTGCCAAGTTATGCCGAGTCAAACCGCAGTCTGACAGCAATCACATTATCTACATGTTAACTGAGATACGCTCTGTCTGTAATTGGTCTGACTTAGCTGTTTACATGCATTTGAAAGTCTGATCTCAAACTGTTGACCGTGCTCCTAGTCTGATTTCTAAAGATGCATGTAAACGTACTGACTGATGTCATCTCATGAAAAACTCAGGTAGTTCAGTCCTGAGAATCTGTGTGTACAGATTTACTCTCAGGCACATCGGCCATAAATAAAAATATGTTCATGGTTTCATAAAAGGGTAAAGATTTTTTAGAGGGATTCAAAAAGTTCAGTTTAGATTATTTCTTCGGGGTTGATCTATTAAATTTGCAAATGTGGGGTATATGTATAAATGTATACTTTTGCCCTGCAGCTGATTCATGTTTTTATGTTTTATGTTGATTTATTTAATAATAAAGAAAAAAAAACGTGTTGCTTATTCAGCAGAACAGAGGCTGTGGTGACAGATGATGGGAAACTTGGGGGACAGGGTGGAGCAAAGTGTGAAACCTGTCTCACTTCTCTCTTCTGTCTGATTCATGGAGGCAAAAGAGCGACAGATTATAGAATCAGGGTGTTTTTGTAATACTGTAAATTCCCGATGAGCTGAGTTTTAACAAAAAGGGTAAAAGAATTCTTTGTTTTTGTTGTTATGACACATGTTGTGTTCTCATCTGAAGTCTGACCCCGCTGCATTTTGTCTTTACTGTCCTCCAAAGCCAGCCAGGCTCGGTACTTGTTAATGCAGGACAATAACATTATGACAATGAATCATCTAAATCCCTCAGTCCCACACTGCTGAGGATTACAGCTAAAGATAAGTCGATCCTAAAACTGTGATCAGACTGAATTCTGTTCATCTGTATATTTAGCTTCTCTTACCCGCCTCCTCTCCCTGCGTGTGAGTAGTTGTCCATGTAGCAGCCTCCACACCATCCTGCCTGCAATCTTGATGTCAATCCCGAGTAACCGGAAGCCATTGTAGTAATGCTTCAACTCCTCCACTATCCTGTGATAAATGGATTTTTTCACCACTGCTCGCTCCTGCACTGGAGGCATGGCGGCCGCTGTGGTGGTGGTGGTGGAGGTGGAGGTTGTGGATGTTGGAGCAGGAGCTGTTGGAGGTTGTGACTGGGCCGCGGCAGTGACAGAGTCCTTTTTTGCAGCATCCTGTGAGGCAGCTGGTGAGGTTTTAGTATCATCCTGCTTTATGTCCTGGAGCCAAACACCTGAGCTGTGTAGAGAGCGGGCGAGCAGGGCGGAGCTGTTGCTACGACTGAGGGCGTGGCCTCGGTTGCAGTGTGGGTAGCCATAACGGGAGTGCCTGAGCGTGAGTAAGGACGAGTTGTGGCGAGGAGGGTCTATGTGGAGATACGCTTTGGAAGATAGCGATGAGCAGCTTTGCCTCTTGGATAACAAATAGGATCCCCTGTTGATGAAAACAAGAAAAACTGGTTAGTTGTGATGTAATAATCTCCTGCAGGAAAAGGTGGCAGACAAGCAAGTATGTAAAAGTGCAAACATCAAAAGTTCATGAATTTACGATCTGCTGAGGATTACTCAATCTAACTTTGAGAGTTAAGTTTTCTGGTGATCACAATAACATTTCTCCTTAATAGAAAGTGAGAACTTCCTAAAAACATAATGTTATAAAAGTCTTTGTTTGCTCCTTTTTTTTCCCAAATAATACTCAATTACACATGAGCAAATTTCAGGTTTTCAATCTGAGAGGCTCCTTTTTTTCTCCTCATGATGAACAGCTCGAAAAAGAAAAAACTATCCCACCAGGTTGTGTAATATGTTCTTCTTTTGTCTCTATTTGTTTAATGATTAACTTGCTGAGTAAGCAAAGTACCACCTGTGCAGTGTGAGCATCAGTCCTGTGTTCACAAGGCAATAAAACCGAACCATTCCTGTGGAGTGGTTTTACTGGAGTGGAAGCGACAGGTTGAAAGCTACATTAAGAGGTTATGTGGACATGATCAGCAGGAGGGAAAAAAACTGACCAACTGCTAAACATACATTTCTACTTGAAAAACTTGCTTTTTGTATCACTGACAGGAGTCTTAAATTTGTACAAATGGATCAAAGTTTCTGCTGTGTCTCTCAAGGCAACTTTAAATCCATTTTACCCCAACTCCAGTCGATGCTTGGGAAAAAAAAGGAACATTGATGCAGCTACAGAGACTTTGGGATGCATGACACAGTGTAAAGGGTCACTTCATATGCTGGCAGGGAAACAACAGATGCAGAAGCTTAACGTATGTCAAGAATCAGAGAGTTCTCCCTCAGGGAATACAAATGGATAGGTGAGGAATATCTTATAGTGGTTTTCTTACACTTGTATTTGAGAGTCTTTTCTTTTGTTGATTTTTTTTTCTTTAATCGCTGTCATAGTATTTTTTTTATTGTCATTTTATGAGTTGTGTTCTGTGTCTGCCTGCATTTTAGTACAATATTTTGAATCAAGAGACCACAAACTGCACACAAATGGACACACATGGTAAAAATTCAAATGAAAAAAATATTTTCAGGGATTTATATATCTTTAGTCTAATATCATAATTGCCTAAGTCATTTTTCAAAGGATTCAGAAAAAAAAACAACACATTTTTTATTTGTTATTCTTTAATACTGTTTTATATTATCTATTTTATCAATTTTGACTCATTTATTTTATTTAAATTTCTCTGACTTAATGTGCTTAAAGTGCTGGCATTAGTGCTTTGAGGCTTATAAAATAATTTAAATGTGTATAATATATGGTTTAGGCATTATACTACTTGCTAACAATATATACAATCAAAATCAATAATTTAAGACAAGAAACATCTGATAGGACCTGACTGAACTTTTTCACTTAAGGGCCAAATACCTGATGTCAACATTGAATTGTTCTAATATCATAAACAGTATTGGAAAGTCTGACTAAGCACAACTATGTTAATATGTTACCATTGGTTATATAGCCATGTTTCTCAACTAAAATGTAACACTGTGTTTAAGTTGGGTAACAATATGACCACTGTACTTAAAAGTTCACGACAATATAGGCAAGTCAGGTGTAAGGAGTAAAGAACCTGTCTTATCAGCTTCCAGTATGAAGCCTGCAGAGCTACCCGGTGGTCTCACTCGGGTAGTCCACAATTTAGTCATGTATTATCAGTAGAAACCAGTCAATGTTTTCGCCTCGTGACATGAGTTATGGCAGGCCACGCTGAATAGACTTCACTGTCGCAGACACTAAGTAAACAAAGACAACCTGCTGCTTTTAGCTCTCCAAAAACACAACAGACTTCACCCAAGCCTGTTATTACTGCGACAGAACTTTGTGAAAAGAACCAGTTATACATGTCATTAAATTAATTCAGAAACAACGTGCTTTACATTTCCGGGTCTTTTGTTTTACTCAATGGCAAACTTAAATGTAACCATATGCTGATTACTTACCTTGAACGTGTGACGGCAAGGAGCACCTGGTGACTAAAGACGGACATTGCAGGGGTAGATTACAGTAATCTGTTGAACATACATATGTGAGAGAGGGAGAGAGGGAGGGGGAGAGAGAGGAGAGAGAGCATGCAGGTGTCTGATTACATTTCTGTCGTATGGTGCAGCTACAGGCTGATTGGAGGAATACAAAAAGCACAGGACGTACGACTTAAATCCGATCAAAAACCATACACTTCTTCTCCACTCAAAAAGAAAACTAATTAAACTTTAAATTGTTACTCTGAACAATATTATATGAAAAAGCGGACATGTACGTGAACCCAGCACGGCAGCACTTTCACGTTTGCTCAACATTATGTAACAACACAGCGGCAACCGAGAGGATTCACGTTACTTGTCTGACAGATATCTCATAACCACCGGGTCCATGTGACACGAAATGGCTCGGTATTTACTAAAATACTGTGAATCGGGAGAAGACTTTCGACAGTAGAATCACATTTATTATACACCATTTTCTTTTATTGTCATACAGCTACTGTTGGCGTTTAAATGGACGTAACTGAAAGCTATACTCGGGAGTAAATCCGCAACATTTTGCTATTTACCCCATCACATTAGCTTCCCGAACACCACCATACCAAATAAGCTCAAAATGAGGAAAAAATATCGACACAAATTTACTCATAACATACCCAAAACTAACAGGTTGGAATATTAAGTTCAGGTTAGCTTCATGTTAGCATAATCACTACCAGCTAGCCTCCGCTAGCCTAGCCAGTTAGCCGGTTAGCCAGTGACGAGCCCACTAACCTCCAGCGTCAATGACGGAGCTATGGCTGTCGCTGCTCACTGGGCGTTGTTAAGGCTTCTCGGTAAGACGTGAATAAAATAATCCATCCACAAATAACGCTCGAGGTAAACGAGAATGACGAGAGTAACGGCTGATGTGGTAAAAAACCCATTTACGGTTGGTTAATACTTTAAATCAGCCTCAAGATTCGTCGTGTTTCAGCCTCAAACCATTGCCTCTACCGTCGCCTTAGCTCGTGCAGCCTTCGCAGGCAGCTGCACTGAAAGGTCATACTGTACATGCGTGAACGTTGTCTGCGTACTCACCGAAGATCGTGTCCATTGAAAGATGACTTGCTCGTAGTTTGAAAAATCTGTCCCAACTTAGGCTCAGTAGAGGAGCAACAAAAGCATGCACTTTTCTGCTGTTGTTTTGTTGTTGCTTTGGGTGGATTTCGGATATTAAGAAACCAATGAACCATTTTTGATTTGGTTATTTATTTGTTTTATGGTTAGAATACATGGACTTTTAGCCGACTGTTTTCAGACAGCAAGATTAATGGATGTCAGGGTACTTGTTCAAGACATAATAATTATTTGAAACTGAATGGGTGACGGTGGATGGATATTGGTTGGCTTTTCTAAAAAAAAAAAAAAAAAAGAAAAAAAATCAATTTGGACTCCTGTTCAGCCTTTGGACCTTTGATGATAACAAATATCATTAAAAGAGAAATGCACAACAATTGTACTCCTTTACAGCTTTCACCCATATATAGGTTATCTTCCCAAATGTCGTATTTAAACCCTGCGAAAACCTTTTTTGCTGCCATGACTTTTATCATTAGACTGTTTGCATATTTCCTGTAAGACATATAAAAGTGTGTTTCAAACTGCAAACAAAAGAGGGTCGCATATTTCTCTGACTAATTTTGGAAACTGCAGTTAATATGGGTACTGTATCCATCAACAACAAGAAGACCTGAAGCTTAGTATCACAAGGCCTAACACAAATGAACACAGGTAAATCCTAAACTGTAAACCAAACTAAGTACGCTTTGTAGAAAAATTCATTTAAAAAAATGTAAGTTCCATCACTAAAGCAGTGTTAATTTTAATGTACGATGCATTTCTATTTGCAAGTTGGTAAAGTAAAGAATGAAGCATTATCAATAGAACATATGTTTAGGCCATGTGATTAATAGGATGACTCAATAGAAATATTGCCCTTGCTGGTCGGTGTGTCATTAGCTGATTAAAACAACTTAAGAGTATTGTTTGTGTGGTGCGTGTGTGGTCGTGTGTGTGTGTGTGTGTGTGTGTGTGTGTGTGTGTGTGTGCGTGTGTGTGCGTGTGTGCGTGTGTGTGTGTGTGTGTGTGTGTGTGTGTGTAATATCTATATATTAAAAGATCACAAACAAACTAGCTTTGTAGTACCTTCTGAACAGTCTTGACCACAACAAAATACTGTACCGACAAAATATGGTCGGAGTGAGAGGTCTTTTTCGTCTTTCTTCTGGCCTAAGTCACAGATCAGGCGAGAAGGCGTATAAAAGCCAATCAGAGCCATTGACGCAAACGTCACTACAGCATCTGCATCGCGCAGTGGTCAGGACGGAAAAAAAGTCAAAGTTATTTATGACTGATTACAGCATTTATTTTAAGGTACTACCATGGCACCATTAAAATATCTTTTAGGGGAAAAAAATACATACTTCTGATTCTCTTCCTCAAATGACACATGAATATCCTGCTCTACTTTGGTGTAGGTATGACTATTACAGCTAGTGTCTAATGCCCTTCTCCTTTCTTATTACACATCATCCCACACACTCTTGAATGCTACAGTAAACCCTGTCGGAAGTGATAGGCTTAAGTCTTGAGATGCTCATAATAATACCCCCCAGTCCGGATCTATGATATTTTGCGCTAAGCTGAAATCAGACTGTGCAGGCCTGTGACCAAAAAGCAGAGTGCTTTTGTTAGACCAAAGGAAGAGGGAGCCAGAGACTATTATTAAGGAGACAGCACACAGGAGGGGGTCGACAATTGGAAATATCAGTGTGTAACGTTGGCAGGGTTTTCTCTAAATGCTCCAGCCCCTACACTGAGGAAGAGCCAAGCTTTGGGATTGGGCAGCGACCAGATAGCGTAACACCCCCCTCCTCTCTGTTGAGAATTGCGTTAAAACGAAAAGGAAAAGGCCTGCGCTTTATCTACATTACAGGATATATATTTTTTAAATTTTACTTCTTATACATTAAACGAGGAGACGCTGCTGGTTGGTGTATGTGTTTAGAATGGGACACGCTGAAGGTATTGACATTTTTATGTTATTATCCCCCTGCATCTCCCGACTCGGCATCAAAATCTGTGCTGCTCCTGTGCTCTCCCTCTTAAGCGATAAGCGTGTTTGCCATTGCCGCGGTAGATGCATGTTGTTGTACCCCCTCCTCCTCTTGTCCCCGCACGGTTCGCTTTTAGCTGAAGCAAGCTCAGTTTCAGGCACATTTTTCTCCAAAGCGCCCGTGATGGAGGTATAATCACGCCAGACAATTTGATTTAAAGGGGCAAAGGCAGCCATATTGGCAAAGGAATGTTAGCCTAGTTAGCATTAGCTTTCCCTTTTATCTTCTTCCATGTGTGATGCTCTTGAACGGATAAACTATTAAGTGTTAACGGTTGGTCGCATGAGACAAAAGACCAACGGTAGACTCCTCGTGCGGTGTTAAAATTGTAGCGGTTAAAATAGTCCACGGCTGTTCGGGACATTTCCCTTTCATGCCAGGTAGCTTATTGAGCTAGCATCGCAGAATGCTAGAACACCATTCAGTGAAACATTTTTGTCTGCGCAGACGATGTTTAAAGATAACCATACACTTGTCCTTTTATGGAGAGTTCAGTGTTAACCACACAAGATATAAATATTCTAAAATAGCAGCATGAGTCGATAAGAGCAGCTAGTGACCGTTAGTTGACACCTTTATGGATGTTTACATCACCGTTATCAACCTGTGCCAATGCTGCCTGTTCACACATTAAAACATAATCAGGGCACTTTCTCCTGCACTGCAAGCCTCAACACTTTCAGTTTAATCAATTAATCACAATGGATATTAAAAGCATTAAAAGTTTAAACAGGTCAAACCACAGTCAGGCAGCTGTGGTCTTTGTTTTGTTTTTGAGAACAGGCTACCATGAGTTTGCGTTGATGAAAACGCCGAAATGATTTATAGATTGGGACTCACCACAGTTATGAATTATTGTCTCAATTAAAGGGTTTACAGCTGGAGTTTGTAATGTTGAGATTAAGCTCCAGATAATTGAGGGTGAATTGGTTTGGAATTTGATCTGTTATTTTGAGCGTTTCTTCATACCGTTAATTTTCACTGTCAACTAGTATTAAACATATAGTCCTTCTTGTGAGCCTACTATTAAATTGCTTCATCATAGATTTTTAAAAAATTCCAGTCACAGTTTTCAAGAGTGGAAAAGGGGAACATGATCAAAATGTGTGTTTGAAACTGTCCAAAAACCAAAATAATGTCAGTTCAATATACAGACACATTATCAGTATATTTTTATATTTGTCATGCAGGAGCCAGAAAATTTGTGCATTTTTGCTTGAAATGCAGCTTAAATGATTATTTTTTTAATCTAAACTGTTAAACTGATGATTACAAAAGAGCAGCTAATAATTCCCAGTTTCATGCTTCATATCACAAAATATTTCCAAGTTTGGAAGTACCTGCCAGGTAAGGTGTGTGACTCTTCATTTCCATGGCTGGCAGTTAATTTGTGTGCCATGTGTGAAAAGTTGTTTGCAAATACGCAGCACTAAAGTGTAATATTCAATTTGACTGTCAGAGTAGGTGTTAGATTTTTGAAAGCTGACATTTTGTTATTACTGGTCTGTTTTTAAACTATCAAGCACTGCAGATGTGGATTGAATAGCAGGGGAATCTGATGTGCAGATGCTATAGAACTAGAGGCCACAAGGATGCTCTCTTATAGTGTTAATGTGTCAAAATCTAGTTTTATTGTTCCAGATTGTTGCCATTAGATTTTTGATTTTCAATATCCCAACACAAATTGACGTGTAATGAAAAAGGGGAAGGAAAGAACAAGATTGAAAGTGATCACAGGTGGGTTTTAGGGCTTTTTGGAAAAGTGTAATGAATGTACTTTAGCATAGACCTCACCTGTTTGTAGCACAGAAGATACATACACAAACTTTACTTAAAGTGTAGACATTTTTTAACGGTCAGTAAGGGTCATGAAGAAAGTTTTATGACCCCCTCAGCCTGGGGCTTTAAGTTGGGACATCTTTTAAGGCTTCCTGGAGGATAAATAAGGAGAGGATTTACCTTATTTGATAGCCCACCATCGTCTGATTCAAATGCATACATTTCTGTCTGCAGGTCCAGTCAAAGAAAAAGACAGTTAAGGATGCAGGAGCCCAACAATGGATTTCTCCTTCTCTTTCATGCAAGGGATCATGGGAAATACAATTCAGCAACCCCCTCAGCTCATTGACTCAGCCAACATCAGACAGGAAGGCACCTGTGACACCGGCAGTGACCCGGGAGAGGATGGAGGACCCTCCTATGATGCTGCCCTCGATGCAGAGTTTTCCTACCCGCCATCGGCCTCGGAAGACATGTCACATGTCTCCAACGGTTACCCACCGGGGCTTGGCATGTACGAACCGCAAGCAAAGTTCTCCATGTACTCGCAGTTCCCCAATGGCTCGGCTAACGGCTACGGGGCAATACGGAGCTATGCGGAGCACGGCCTCCTGCCAGGAGAGGCGACGGTCCTGAGAGGCCCAGGTCTTCAGGAGAGACCTTTGTCTCCTGCGTCCCCCCCTCTGCCCACACATCACCCACACCTCCACCACCACCACCATCACCACCCTCATCACCACCACGCACACCACTTCCACACAAATCCCCCTCACATACAAACTCACTCGCACCCACAGAGTCCTCCTCATCCACCGCTGCCCCCCCAGCACCACCTCGCTCAGACGCCTCATATCATGACCCACACACTCCCCCCTCCTCCTCCATTACACCTGCCTTCCTCCAGTCCTCCCCCCTCACTTGTGGACAGTACCCCTTCCTCTCAGCCCTCCCTCGCACCGTCCATCACTCCTGGTGGGGTCCTGAAGAAAACCAGCTCCCCAGAGATCAAGCTGAAGATCATAAAGACGTATCAAAATGGAAAGGAGCTGTTTGAATCTGCACTGTGTGGAGACCTGCTGCAAGAACTGCAGGTGATGCATGCATAACACGTTACACACACACACACACGACATGGTCATGTCCTATCAAATTCTTTCTGTCACTCAAAATTTGCAATTTCAAAACGCTCTTTATTTATGAGCAGAATCAGTTTTTCTGTCAGTATTTGCTGAAGATATTTTTCTTTAATTACTTAAAATGAGTTTGCTCAAATGAGAGGATTATCAGAGATGATTCATATCACTTTCGATTATGCCTCTGTAGAGTGAGGACTTTTCTGCATTTTCTACATGGCACTAAGTTCTTTACATATGGCTGTCTGTCTTTAAGCTGTTTGTCATTCAGCCTTTTTTCAGGTTTCTCTTCTTTGTAATCACAGGTCTCCTGGTTTTATTTTGCCCTTCCTGCAACATTTAAGGCAGTGGTCCCCAAACTACGGCCCGCGGGCCAGATAAGGCCCGCCTCCACATTTGGCCCGGCCCCCTGAACAGTACCAGAGGCGCTTTATGATTTTTTTTCAGTCTGGCCACAGGATCGAGACTAATACACGCATAGAACGTGACATTCTATTCCACCCTTCTGCAGTCTGGGCCCTAGTGTTGTTATTTATTTCCTGACTTTTTTTCTGTGAAGATCCCGGAAAGGGTTATTAATATTTGGTTATGTGTGGCTTTCTGGAAAACAATAAATGTTTACGTTTAGGCACCCCTTTAACGGTCACACTTTCTCTGTTACAAACTGACCCCGGCCCCCCATCAGAGAAGAGAAAAGTTATGTGGCCCTCACAGGAAAAAGTTTGGGGACTCCCGATTTAAGGACTTAAAGTAATATCTTCTGTTATACATCTTGTTAAAACTAGAATTATCTTTGTACATTTTTAGTAATGCTTGCAGCAAAACAAAGATAAACATTAAGGAGATCCTGGAGTGAATCACAAAACTTGTATCATTGAGAGTGAATAAACAACAAACGCTTCAACCAAACTCATTTTCCCTGGTTTCAAAGTGCTGCATCTTGTGAACTTTTCGTTTTTGCTCCTAAGTATTTATTTATGCTGCGATTAAAAAAATGATAAGATAGATAAGCGTATTCTTTCAAGTTTAATTGTCAAAGCCTGTTTGATTGTCAAATGCTCACAAACTTGCTACAAACTTCACACTTGTTTGAATTAAAGGTTCGGTACACGCATTATCTTTGAATTAATTATTTTCTGGCCTAACAAATGCAGCATAATGGTGAAAACTGCAGATGTAAATCAAGGTGATGGGAAGTTTTCGGAAGATAATTACTTATTATATAACACAATAAAAAAAGGGGTTTTAAAGGCAAGATCAAGCATTTTTTTGTCTTATCCCTTAAAAAATTACATTTTTGAATATTGATTTTCTGCTCCACATACATAGAACAGCATATCTTACATAAGATTACAATGCTCTGTTTACTGAGCCACAGAAAAATTAGATCACACACTAAAAAGGATTATTTGCCCAATTAAAATTCATACTGAGTTTGACTATCTCTTTTTTTTTCTTTAATCTTCTGCTCAACAGAGTTGAGAGGTGGATGTCAGTGACTCAAAATGAATCTGTTGACTACTGAAATCAAAAGTTCCTCTGTTATAATAAAAAGGAAAGGAAAATAAAATGGGAAAAGACATGAGGGAACTTTTTTTTATGTCTTCAGAAGGAGTCTCAGAAGAATGAGGCCGCTCAGATGCAGCGCAGACATGAGAGGAAGAAGGAGAAGAGGAAAAAGAGTGCGAGGCTGCAGCTGCAGGTCCAGGAACAGAAGCTGGACCTGAGCCAAACACAGACAGGTACCACGGGGCCAACGGAGGACATCCACATCCAGCCCCAGCCAGCAGAAACACCCCCGGTCCAGACAGAGAAGCCTCAGAAGACAGTCATCAAAACTGAACCAAAGACGCCCAAGGCAAGAGCACGCATGTTCCTTTCTTTTCAGCCACAGTTTGAATTCTCTGCTCACAAATATCTTCAGATTGTAGTAAACATTGACTCATTCATGTTCAGGCTCCTA
Source organism: Labroides dimidiatus (assembly GCA_030710495.1). Taxonomy (NCBI): domain Eukaryota; kingdom Metazoa; phylum Chordata; class Actinopteri; order Labriformes; family Labridae; genus Labroides; species Labroides dimidiatus. Next base: position 12,029,509 of record CM061153.1, on the reverse strand, counting down.
AGGTCCATCATCCATCAGTGATCCAGGAGACAGGCTTCTGTAAAGAGTTTGTGATAGGAGATCTTGTGTGGTCTAAGGTTGGCACGTACCCCTGGTGGCCCTGCATGGTCTCCTCTGACCCACAGATGAAGGTCCACACTCGCATCAACACACGAGGTACAAACACGTGCAGAAAATCAACCCCTAAATCTCAGCACTACCTGTGGTCCAAAATAGCCTCCGCCTTCAGCCTGATTTTCATTTGAAATTGAAAGTTTTAACAATGTTTGAGGGAGTCTGAGAATACAAACACCAAAACTTGTTTCCCTTCCTCTGCGGGACTGCAGGTCACAGGGAGTATCACGTCCAGTTCTTTGGCAGTGTGGCTGAGCGGGCATGGATCCATGAGAAGAGGATCGTCATCTACCAGGGAAAGAAACAATTTGACGAGCTGCAGGCTGAGACTCTGCGCAGGGCGACAAACCCTGTCGAGAAAAGCAAAGTAAGTACGAGTGTATCCAGTGGTTGTGATCTAATTTAAAGATTCAGATTCAAATGTGGGCATAGTACACAATTTAGCAGCTCATATGAAACACTACCCACTCTCATATTAATTGGTGTCACATTTAGTGGTGCTGCGAGTTCAGCCAGCATAATGGCAGACATAATCGTTATCTACCCTGGGTAACAGACCGTCCAATGGCAGCAGGGAACAGTTATTTTTGGTTATGTGGGGACAAATGCTATCTGTTTTGATTTGAAATTGAGCGGAATTAAAAGGAGTGTGATTTTTATTTAATTTATCAGTTCCCACAAAACTCCATGCATGCTTTCTGCATTTTGAAGCAATCCTTTTTTTAAAAGCATCATAGAAGCAGCTGTGTATCAATGGTTCTAGTCTTCTCGTAACGTGTTCTGTTGGTAAACAAAGCCTCAATAGAGAGAGAGATTTTGGTGTTCATGTTCATAAATGTGTTTTTCTCCAGCTCCTGAAGCCTATTCCTCAGCGGGAGCGGTCTCAGTGGGAGGTGGGTGTGGGCCACGCAGAGGACGCCTTTGTAATGACTCGACAGGAGCGAATTGACAACTACACTTTTATCTATGTCGACCCTGAGCCTGCTGAAGCCCCACCCAGCAAGAAACCGAACATCAGAGCTGAGAAACGAAGCCGGCGCTCCAGCGGCTCAGTCAGTAAGAGGGAAGACAGAGTAGTGAAGTCGCCGGACAGAGAGCAGCCGCCACGTAGGCAGTTGCCACGCAGACAGTGTAGTGTTTCAAACACAGATGACAACACACAATCCCAAACCTCTAATGAAGAGAAGAACCAGAGAGGAGACCAGCGAAAGACCTGCTCCCCAAAACAGAACTCTGGTAACGAGGCTCGAACACGGCAGGACTCACCACCTCCTGTCAGGGCCTGGAAAACAGCAGCTGCTAGAAAGCTGCTGCCCCTCTCCATCACCATGAAGAGGCTGAATGTGGAAATCACAAAATGTGACTGGCCATTACTGCAGAAAAAAGCTGCCCCATCACCAAAAAAAGACAAAGAGGAAGAGACAGAGGAGAGAGTGGAGCGAGAGGCCCGGCAGCCTGACCTGGGATACTGCTCACCTGAGGTTTGTGTAACTCAGAAAAATGCACACAGGGTTATACTGTTACAGATGTTTTGAATGTTGATTCTTCCAACAGGACAGAGCTAAACCTGAGCCCAGTCCTGAGGAAGATGAAGATGTGGACGAGGGGGAGGAAGATGGGGAGGAGAGGAGAGGCTCCCCTGCCAGTCGGAGGAGTGAGGAGGGAGGAATGCAGCAGACGTCTTCTCCTGGATCGCACCACAGCAGTCCACACAGTGAGTGAAACACAGACACAGGGCTTTGTTTCTTGTTTAATGAATATTTGAGGTGTAAAGTCTGTGAGAGATGCAGCTCAATACTTTTTATGTGTTCTCAGGTTCTCAGGAGAGGAAACTGCAGCGGCGGTCAGCTAGGAGCCGGTCTGAGTCAGAGAGAGGCAGCGATCCTGTACCGAAGAAGAAAACAAAAAAGGAACAGGTATCAGTCTTCACCATGTAACTCTTTTTTTTATACCAAAACCCAAAGATTTAAAGGGATAAAACACTTACCTTAATGAAAATCACAGCTTTGATGGCTTTAATTTGCATATTTAATCTCCTCCCAGGCTGAGATGGCTCCTGAAACCACTCTGAGAACAGGTTCACAAAAAGGTAGGTTCTTCCTCTTTCATGTCTCATTTAAACCTCCGTGGTTTCTTCTTCTTCTTCTACTCATAAAAACAGTGACGTTTCCCAATTTCATGATCTGCTGTCTGATCGTTCAGGAGCCAGTGAAATCTCAGATGCCTGCAAGCCTTTAAAAAAGCGAAGCAGAGCGTCAACAGATGTAGAGATGGCCTCCTCTCAGTACAGAGACACTTCGGATTCGGACTCAAGAGGCCTCAATGACCCACAGGTGGGAATCGAACACATGCTTATGAAAGACAATTCACATTTCTCTGGCAAAGTCAGAGTATTCACCCAGAGATGTCTCCTTCATCCTTCCATGAATGTCTACATCACATTGTGCAAAATTTGTCACACAAGCTTCTGTGCAGCCTTTTTTCAACACATTTTATCCATCTTATTATAACTTTATCATATCTGTTGTTTTAATTTTGTTACTAATATTTAAGTTTGCACATGGTTTGTGTATTTTTATTTTTCAATCATCTTCGAACCCCCTGAACTGCAGCAACCACAGAAAGTTTCAGACAAAAAGACATTTGAAAACGTCAGCACTTCGCTCACTCTTGCAGGGTCTACAAGCTGGAAACAGATCTTCACGCTCACTCTTTCTTTCGTCCCTCAGGGTTTGTTTGGGAAGAGTCTGGATAGTCCAGCAGCAGCAGATGCAGATGCTTCAGACACCCAGTCTGTGGACTCTGGTTTGTCACGTCAGGACAGTAGCACCAACAAGAGAGACACTGTCTGCCAGGTCAGCCTCCTCCTGATGAAACCTTTACTCTCTTTAACTTCTTTAAGCTCATTTGAAACTCTAACTCTCTCTCTCTGTCTCTCTCTGTGTTGTTTAGATCTGTGAGGCCTATGGAGAGGGTTTAGTGGTGTGTGAAGGTGACTGCAGCAGACAGTTTCACCTGGAGTGTCTCGGCCTCTCGTCTCTCCCTGAAGGCAGATACATCTGCTTGGAATGTAGAAACGGTGAGCGAGTCATAACGCAGCGTTACTTTCACGTCAATGATGTTTCTCTCTTTTTAACACTGACTCTCTGTCTTTATTTTTACAGGCAGTCATGCCTGTTTTAGCTGTAAAACAACGGGCGGGGAGGTGACGCGTTGCTCTGTCTCTGGATGTGGTTGCTACTATCACGAGGACTGTGTCCGGAAGCTCCCAGGCACCACCAGCAGTGCAGGGGGAGTTTTCTGTTGCCCTCAGCACAGCTGCTCTACCTGCTGCCTAGAGAGAGACTTGCAACGAGCAAGCAAAGGTAAACCCAACCATATTTTTTTTTTGTGATTTCCTGTTTGAGTCTGTAGTTGAAGCTGTGTGGCAACGAGGTCGTGCTGCATCAGCAAAATGTGAAAGTATGAGAAATGAAACTTCCCCTCTCATTGCATTTGACTTCAAACTGATGTTAATAAGCAAAAGCTCTTATATTCTGGAGGAAAAGGGCCAAGAGTGAACTTACCCATTAGAATATAAAAGAGAGGGTTTCAAATGAAAAGCAGAAAGTGTTTTCTTTTCTTTCGAAAAATGGAAAGAGAAGACTGACTGAAAGGAAATAAACTTTTAGACTGTGCTGCAGCATATTTTGTGGCACAGTCATGCCAAGAGCAGCCAGTCCCACCTCAAACTTAATTTAGGTTGGAGAAAATGGAATTTAAAGACATTTTAGGGCTAACAGCAATCGCCACATTCATGCAAATTTTGCAAATGTTGCAAATGTTGGTGCGTCTCTGTCATCCTGCTGCAGCACTGAAAAGGAGACGGAGATGCAGAGAGTTTCCAACAGTTTTAGTTTTCTTTTACTTTCTCTGCGCTCCTTAGGGTCTCATCATAAATAATATTCCTCAGTCTTCCACATTTGTCTTTTGCGTCCTTGGCCCAGCTATGACCCAAAACATCAAGTGTGAGTGTTCAGTGTCAAACTGTATTTAGGACAAAGATAAAAGAAATCTTGATTCTTTCAGCAGCCTAAAAAGAACAAAGTTGTCTTATTTTTCCCTCCTGAGTTCCTTTAATTACAGCTGGAAACCATAAAGGAATTTGACCTAATTCATTCTAAAACTCTGCAATGACAGGGGAGCTCTGTGTGTGCCGTTCTCTATTCCAGTTACAAGACTTGTGACGAAAAGGGCAGCTCTTAAAAAAACTTGTCAAGTTCCCACTGGGTGTAAAAGGTCATTCCTGAGTCTGTGTCCCTCTCCTTTCTCCAGGTCGTTTGATGCGTTGTATCCGCTGTCCGCTGGCCTATCACACAGGGGACAGCTGCGTGGCCGCGGGTAGCGTCGCCCTCACCCACCACATCATGATCTGCAGCAGCCATGGCAGCGCCAAGAGGAACGGCCTCCTCAGTTCCCCCGTCAACGTGGGCTGGTGCTTCCTGTGTGCCCGAGGTGAGCTTTCACAGTGATAACACTTATTCTCCTTCTTTCCTGCAGAGAGGAAGTTGTTAATTTCACCACACTTGATTAGGCTTCCACTGGCTTCATTTTTCATACTCACAGTTCACATTGTCTCCTGTAGAAGCCCTTATTAGCTTCCATGATAATAAATTATTCATCTTGTTTAAACTGATTTCACATTTTATTAAATCTCATACGCCCCTATGATTAAACTATCTCAAGTTTAAGATTACATGTTTCATGTTGAGTGTACTTGTTCAAGGATGATGGTGCTTTGAAATATGTTTTGACATCCATCAAAACACTGTGAATGATTGGGGCTGTTAAACTCCTCAGTCAGCACTGGATGGGTGTGACCTATTTTTTGTTTTATTTATTTGTTTATTTTTTGTCGTTGTTTTGCACACTTAAATCTGAAGTTTTACCTGTCTTAAGAAAAGGTAAAGTGCCCTTGTTGGCCTCCTTGTGTTGGGACAAACTTTGTTTTGTTTCTTCTGTGTGTGCGTATGTGTGCGAGAGACCGAGCGCATGTGTTTGTTCTTTCTCTTTTTGTGAGTTTTTGGGTAATTTGGAGTTTGACTGCGGCTCACCCCCGTCTCTTCCTGTGTGTCTTGTGTAGGGCTGTTAGTGCAAGACCTTACTGACACCATATTAAGTTCATATGCCTATAAGTCCCACTACCTTCTGACTGAGTCAAATCGTGCTGAGTTGAAATTACCTATGATTCCCTCTCCTTCGTCAGCTACCAAAAAGAATGTTGGGAAAGGTAATTGAACAGTTTTTCTCTTCTCCTTTGTCCCACTGGTCTGTGTTTGTGTCGTGCCTGCTCCCTTTTTGAATCAGTTTCCCTTTTTTTTGTTGTTTACGCATCTTTCATTTCAATGCCTTGAGGTGCAGTGTCAATTAACTGGTTAAAGCTGCAGTTAATTCTAACGCAGAGTGGTGCAAAGTAACCTCAGCAAAGTTCCCTAACACATTAACAGAAAACAGTGGGCCTCATACAAAAACAGCTCAAAACGTATTTAAGTCAGACTTACCAAACCAAACTGGACGTAAGTCTGCCTTTTAGCTGACATTTTGGTACATTACAGCAGGTAAGAGAGGTAAAAATAACCAACTGTATCTCTGTACTGTATCAGCTGTATATTCAGAGGTGATCCGTCTGCTGGAAGATGTGTTGGAAGATCTGGCTGTTCTTCCTGTTAACCTTATATTACAAAATCCAGTGACAGTGTGTCTCTGAAATGTTTGAACACTATGATACTAAATAAGAAGTTTTTGCCTGAGGCCCACTGTTAGACTGATTCATGATGTCTTGAACATGCAATCTGGGTATTTATTGCTGTATTTTCAAAAATTAAAAGTTCTTTTAATTTTAAACTGGTAAGATTAAGTCTGTGGGTAATTGGTCCTCAAACTTCAGTGCGATGCCCTGATGCAGGATGCTCTCAGGTTCTGTCTGTGGTGTTTGGAGCTTATCGCTGCTGAAGGCTCACTGCTTCTCTGCTTCAGCACTCTGGGCTTGTTTTTGTTTTATTTGAAAGGCTTTATCCAGTCTCACTTCTTTTATGCTGACTGCAACTTTTGTAATTTTGATTTTTGACTGGAATTTTTCAAATGAAATGAATATTTTTTGCTCACCCCATGTTTCTCTCTAGCTTTGACCTGCCTTGAATGGAACATCATCCTAATCAGGACAAGATTTGGGCATATTTAAGTTCCCTAAGTGCAAGAATGGGGAGATAACTTTTAAAAGAAAGACGTTTACAACTATCTAAACTGATGATTCCATACAAGCTGGTCTGTGCAGGATGCAGTATGTGTGATGAGGAAAGTTTGCTTTATCAACAGGACTGCATGTCTGCTTTTTTGCCAACAGTTAATTTGAAAATAACCCTGATTCACCTGCTGGCTGATTTACTCCTGTGCTGCCGCATGTATTTCCCTTAGACTGGTCTGGGTGCAGGGCTCTGAATCTGATTGTCAGACATGCTGCTGCTGCAATAAAAGCTGTAACTGACCTGAGACCCTCGAGCTGGGGTGTATGAACCTTTAAAAGTAATTTTAAACAGCATTGCAGTAGCCTTTATCCAAGTAAAAAGCTCATTTACTTTGTTAAAATGACATCTAGATGTTGTGAAAGTAGGGTGTCTAATTAAAGTTAATATTTCACATCACACCAAGGTGCTAAAACATGTATTGATGCTGTTTTTGTACTTTAGGCTCTCTAGTGTTTGTTCTAGGCTTGTCTGCAAATGAGATTCAGAGTTTGTCCAGGTTTTAAGGTGCATCACCTAATCATACACTCCTCCTCTCTTTGCATACCAATTTCTCACAATGCATGCACACACACAAATACTCAAATACACACACACACACACAAACAAACACAAACACACATGTGAACATCCACACAAATGTAGGAGGCAAGTTGCTGTGCTGCGACTCCTGCCCGGCGTCCTTCCACCCAGAGTGTCTTGAGATGGAGATGCCGGAGGGTGCGTGGTCCTGCAGTGACTGCAGGGCAGGGAAGAAACCTCACTACAAACAGATTGTCTGGGTCAAACTGGGAAACTACAGGTATGAAGCAAGCACTGATTATAAACCACTAAGAGGTGTGCAACTCTCAGTTTGTAAACCAACCAGATGTTTTTATTTGTTCTTTTTTTTTCTTTTTAAAATATTATTAAAAGACCTGAACAACAATGATATGATCCAGCTTAAGGATAACCTTTGATGTAAATTTCCAAGATAGCTTCCTAATGTATTGTTTGTCATACTGCTTCAGATGACTTTAAATCAAACTCATATGTAACAGCCTGCTGCTCAGTTACTACGGTACCAAAGCATCATTACATCATGTCGCATTACAGAAAGGAAAGACGGTTAGTTACAGACGTAAACAAATGATAGACTTGGTTTAAGCATGACACTGATTCAGGATATTAAAACCTTCAATAAACTGTATCATGATTTTGACCAAATTCTTCTTCATTCTTCTCTTCATCAATTTTTCTTGCAGATGGTGGCCGGCTGAGATCTGTAACCCACGCTTGGTGCCGTCAAACATTCAGAGCCTTCGCCATGATGTTGGTGACTTCCCCGTCTTCTTCTTTGGCTCCCACGACTACTACTGGATCAACCAAGGCCGCGTCTTCCCCTACGTGGAGAACGATAAGAACTTTGTCACGGGTCAAATAAACATCAACAAAACCTTCAAGAAGGGTAATTTCTCTCTGGAAAATTTGTATAACAGAAGAAATAATGTTTTGAAGCTGTAGGGGGCTGAATGTGTGATGTGATTTGGGGTGTTTTCAGCTCTGGAAGAAGCAGCTCGGCGGTTTCAGGAGCTCAAGGCACAGAGGGAGAGCAGGGAGGCTTTGGAGCAGGAACGCAACTCACGCAAACCTCCACCATACAAATTCATCAAGGTAAATGAAACACACTGAAATCTCACGCAAAAAGTCAACAATCATATGATGAATTTTAAGTAATAGGATCTGTCTTCAGTGTTTTGACTTTTGGCTGTAACATTTTTCTCTGTTAGGCCAACAAACCTGTGGGGAAAGTCCAGGTGCATGTAGCTGACCTATCAGAAATCCCACGATGCAACTGTAGGCCCACAGACGAGCATCCCTGCGGTCTCCACTCTCAGTGTCTGAACCGCATGCTGCAGTACGAGTGTCATCCACAGGTCTGTGTGCTTATCTTATGCAGAATTTTATTTATTTATTTTCAAATATGCAAAGAGTACAGGGCTTCCTAATTACAACGAAAATTACATATGACATTATACATAATACATGAATGAAAATTTGAGGAAGCCAAATAATAATGAAACATAAAAAAAAACTTAGATTTTTCCTGTCTTTTGTCAGGTGTGTCCTGCAGGAGATGGTTGTGAGAATCAGTGTTTCTCCAAGCGGCTGTACGCAGAGTCAGAGGTGATGAAGACAGACGATCGTGGCTGGGGCCTCAGGACCAACCAGGCTCTCAGGAAGGTGGGTGCTGAGCTTAATTATGAGTCCTGTCATCCATAAAAGTATGTAAGAGTTATTCTCATGTGTTAACTCTCAAAACAACTGTGAACTAAACCAAATTTAAGAGCGTAAAAAGACAAATTTTAAAGTTTTGTCTCAACCACCCAAACGCAGTAGTCACCTTTACAGAACAGACGTTTCCAGCTGTCTGTATGATGTCTGAACCTATGTGACACGTACTACTGTTGTTTCCTTCAGGGAGATTTTGTGATGGAGTACGTGGGAGAGGTGATTGACTCAGAGGAGTGCCAACAGCGAATCAAACGTGCCCATGAAAACCACGTGACCAACTTCTACATGCTCACACTCACCAAGGTAACATCAGTTACGAGACTTTTTCAGAGGATAAACATCTGCAAAGCTTTTCTGAAACCGTCTTGTCTTGTTTTCTGTTTTTTCTTACAGGATCGTGTGATTGACGCCGGCCCAAAAGGAAACTCAGCTCGTTTTATGAACCACAGCTGCAGCCCAAACTGTGAAACGCAAAAGTGGACAGTAAATGGAGACGTTCGCATAGGACTCTTCACCCTCTGTGATATAGACGCTGGTGAGTTCACACCAAAGCATGAAACATATGCTTGCTTGACCCATTCTGCAAATACACATAATCAAGGAGATAGTGTTTTGATTTTAGTCTTGCTCTTGATGTTTGTGCAGGCACAGAGCTGACGTTCAACTACAACCTGCACTGTGTGGGCAACAGGAGGTCGTCTTGTCACTGTGGGTCAGACAACTGCTCGGGATTCCTCGGGGTGCAGCCAACAGTGAGGACATTTTTTCATCTCTCACCACCATGAATCCAGTATTAGTCTGATGGCACTTACATACTACATTTTCCAGGTGACATATTTATGCACCTGTCATTGCAGTGTAATGCATAAAGGTACAATAGTGGGGTAAAGTCTTTCCACTTCTCATCACAAATAATGTACCGTTTTTGATGCAGTATGTAAGTACAAAGGCATAGTGATGGAGAAATTCCCTGTGAGAGGCTAAAGTCTAACCTTACAATCTGTGTCTGATGTTTCCTCCAGAGTGCTGTGGTGATGGAGAAAGAGGAGAAAGCCAGGAACGCGAAGCTGAAGCCGAAGAAACGGAAGCTGCGACCAGAAGGCAAACACACACATGAGTACTTCTGTTTTTGGTGCGGAGAGGGAGGAGAGCTGGTGATGTGTGATCGAAAGGACTGTCCGAAAGCGTACCACCTCCTCTGTCTCAACCTCACCAAGCCGCCATATGGTAAGAACAGAAAATATTTAAATCAGTACGCACAGGATTGAAGTTTTGCTGGTAGCACGTTAGTCAAAAGGTTGCCTACACCAAGTCATGACAATGAACTATGGAGAGAAGGTCATCCAGTTGCAGGGATTCCTTTACTTTCTTTGTTTTATATCAATATTAATTCATTTTAGTGGCCTTGAAGGTTATCTTATCCTGTTATTCACCATGGAAAGCCTTTAACTAAAGCCCATCTTTGTACCGATGTCAGGTAAGGGAAAACAAAACTAGAGTAAGATGAGATATTTAGTTAAAGATACAAGAAAGTCACTCATTTATGAATCAGAAATATGTATCTTTTTTTTGTCTTGAGACCTCTTCGGTGTCTTGGATTCACTCTGTCTTGCTTCCTCTCTGTTGTTGTCTGCAGGACGTTGGGAATGTCCATGGCACAGCTGCAGTGTTTGCGGCTCCCCAGCCTCGTCCCTCTGTGACTTCTGTCCTCGTTCTTTTTGTCGGGATCACGAGGCGGGGGCGCTCACCTCCTCCTCCCTTGAGGGCCGCCCCTGCTGCTCCAGTCACAATCCTGCCGATCCTCTGGGCTCTTTTTCCAGCTCCACCCAGCGGCGCCGCTCCGCTTTGAGCCCCGTCAGGGTCAAAGAGGAGCCCGAGCAAGCTCATCCGGACACAGAGTGACGCTGCGTCTCCCTGGATACCTCATTCCCTGTAAAGTGTGCTCCTATTGGTCTCCTTGGCCCGAATCCACCTCTGATCTGCAGCAGTGCGCTCAAAAAAGGGAATACAGTGCTTTTTACCAATGTGATGGACCCTGTTCAAAGAGGAGACGATGAACACCTGGGTGCTGTTTGTGGTGAGAGCAGGGTGATGGAGTCAAGTGTCCAGGCTTCATTGTACGCTGTTTTCCCTCCTCCTCTGGCCATAAAACACCACTACCGCTCTCTACAGCTCGACTGAAGGCCCCTGCGTCATTCTGTTCTTTTTTGTATTTTTTACAGCTGTGGAAGTTTTAAGTGTTGTCACATCGTCGGTAACCGGCACTTTGTAGAACTCGACAAGATAAGTGGAGAGAAGAGGAGGAGGCGGGGAAGCTGAATCTCTCCATCATCACCATCATTATCATCATCATCATCATCACGCTGCTCCTCTCTGTGTTTACCTGCTGTATGCTGTGGTCAGCATCACACACACACGCACACACACGTACACACACACACACACAATAGGCTGTATGAAGACGGGCCAACCTTTTCTCCTCCTCCACATCAAATCATCACTCCTGACGTGGTCCGTCATCGTATTTATCTCTACGGGAGGAAATGAGCGTTTTAGTGCAATTGTTTTTCAGGACCACACTACATTCCAGTTTTCCTTCGACATGGTTTTAATATACTTATGGGTATAGATGAATATAATTATATACAGTATCTATGTTTGTTAATGTTTACAGACGGATTCTCTCACTTCATCTCAGTGAGTGGTGTATTATGTTTGTTTGTTTAGGTGTTAAAGCATTACGCAGACCTCCTTGTGAAAATAGTCCTATTAAGGTGAAATATAATGGTATATAGTGTAATGGTATGACATTACAGAAGTACTTGTGACTTTCATATTGCCAGTCTCACTCGCCATTGTGTACATTATTGGCTCATAATATTGTAAAGTACTTAAAGATCTGGAGGGGCGTGGCCTGGCCTCTCCGAAGGAAGAAAACCTTTTTTTAAACAAGAACAGATCCTTTTTTATTTTCATCCTACTGTAAACTTCTTTTCTCACATTTCCTCTGAGCGATTTTTTTTTTCTTTGTATCATAGACGAGAAGCTCACTTGTGATCACTGGTGCCGTCTTTAAGTATTGTTTATCCGCCTTAAGTTCAGTTCAGTTCTGTCTGTAGGAACGGCTGCACACATGCAGTTCATTTTGAGTTTTGAGTACTGTGACCGCTTTGATGCTTTCTGTTTTTTTTTTTATTCCTTTTTTTCTGTTTTGTTTTGCCAAATTTTTCTGAAAAGCACTTTTACACAGCTTGTCGCTACACGTTAGCTAGGTCATACATTTACACAAATGTATAGTAAAAGAACATAAGACAAGTGTTTCAAAATGGATACCTCTTCTTCTTGTAGTAATGTCGGAATCTAAACTGTGTTGTAACTTTTTTCCTCAAGTTCAGAAACTCTGCTGGGCGTGGTTGGGTGGTTGTTTTATGAGGAAAGTGGCCTAACGCTGGGGTGTTTTTATTTTAGATTTTTATTTGTGGGGCAAAAGTAGGATAGACTGCCAGCCCTGCTTAATACGAACAACTCCAGGAGAAGGAGTTTCTTCATTTTCCACCTGAAGAACCTGATACAGGCTGGGCTTTTATATAAAGACGTAATGGTTCAGCAACAGTCCAGTTCAGTATAATGTATAAATACAAACTTCTGTACAGTGTTTCTAAATCTCTCATCTGTCAAATCCAAATTTTTTCTATTTATTACACCACATTTTATACCAATTTCTTTTTCAAACACCAGTGCAGTAATTTGTCCCCCTCTCCACCACGGTGTAAGTGAAATAGACTATTCAATGAAAAAACACGGGGAGTGTTACATGATATATATACATATATATCTCCAGTCATTGCATAAGTTTTAGTTTTTGTACATTTGGTGTGATGATTCCACATTTGGTGACAGCCGCTGCTCATCGCCCTGTATCGTGACTCACTGTTATTGGTGTTAAAAGCAGTGTGAAGCAGTGAAATATAGGAATGTAAAGTTTCAGTTTCAGAGCAGTTTAAGTGCTTTTTTCTTTTCAACTCTGGGCTCGAGTAATCATCACAGGAGGACATCTATCTGTTTAACATGCCTCGGCATTTTGCTTGTAAATCTATCCCTGTCATATGACTGTTTTCTGCCATGATCTTTTTAAGCCCTCCATAGTGCTTTGTGTTCAAAGTCAAGCCACAGACTGAAACGGTGCCAATACTGTCAAATAATTTCAGCTCATTTAGGTTCTTTTTAAACACTTTGAGTAGATAAAGCTATCCGGTTATATTGTACAACCATTCTAAATGTGTAAAGTCTAAGCAGACAGTTTTAAATTCTACATTCATTAGGGTTATAATGTTCAGATTTTGTCTTAAATTAGTGAGACCATCTTTTGTGGATGTAGATCGTGGTGCTGTTGATTTGTACTGTGTTATTTATTGATTTGTTCGCCCTCCTTTATATTAATGAGGGTGGACTCATAAACGGAAACCTCTCTCTGCAAACCTTCATCCTTCAGAACTCCTCTTTAGAACATTTTCAGTTAAAATTGAATCTTATGACCTTCATGAATGTAGAGTTTTTGGTCGGACTGATATATGGGGCTGTGTTACTTACTGTTCCGAGGTTTATATATAGACTGGCAGCTGTTTGTTGAAATTAAAAGGACAAAAGAAAGGAAAAAAGGGAGCCACTGAAAGGGGAAAAGTGACAAATTCCAGACAGAATTGCTGGAATTATTATTTGTCTAATATTAAGAAAACATCTTGAACAAATTGCTGAAATGTGAATCCTTTCACTATGTGGTTTCTCCACAGAAGGTTCAAAGTGTCCACATCATGTGTACAAGTACCCAACATTACGTACATATTTAAAACCTAAAGTATGCACTTCACATGATAACCGTCAACATCCGGTTGTTTTCTACTCAAATAACATCTTCAAGCTTTTCTGCATTTACCAGCTCCCTTTTTCTTCTGTGGTTAGCGGTCCCCGTAGGAGGTTGTTTTTTAGCCATCATTTCATGAACTCTCTTTTGAAAGACGTAAATTCTGCCACATTTGCCAAACTTTTCATATTTAGGGATGTATTTTTTCTTAGTCAATCAAAGGACGAGTACTTGTTCAGTATCAGGGTAGGTGTATCTTAAAAGGCACTTTTACTTACTTTTTTGTCACTTAGAAACTCAAAAAGTCTGCATGTCCAAACTTGAATTTTTTTTTGTTTTGTTTTTTAAAATGTGACATCAATGTCTTACTATCAAACTGCAGACATCCTTGACTTGTGTTTGTGGTTTCAGAAAAAGGTCAGACTGATCTTCTTTTTTTTTTTTTACTTTGGAACTCAAAGCCTTTCATTTTCTTTCCCTTTGAGGTGACTGACCCATGCTTCCAACATCAGACACTGGTTATTTCCACTTTTGTTCTCTGTTAGAGACTCTTAAACTGCCTGATTTTATGCAGATGTTTTGTTTGTATTGCATTTCTCGTACCATGATGCACAGAGATCATGTGAAACAGCCTCAATGTTTTTTGTTTTGTTTCTTTTTGCACCTTGCAGATCGCATGGTCATGCATCACTTTGTGCCAGTTTGTCCTCTTCTGCCATTGTAAGCAGCAGTGTTGCGTACGCCTCATGGAGGTGTCCCAGTGTTCATCATTTCTGTCACCTAAAAAATTCTGACATGTAAATTTTGTTTGTTCGTTGTCATTGTAGTGCCCGCATTTGTTTACTTTGAGAGACAGCATGTTTGTTCTCATTTAAGTGACCATTAATGCACCTGAGGAGGTTTTTTCTAAGTGTCCAGGAATTTTCTTATGATTATTAATATTTTTTGTACACAATTAAACTTAGGATGGACCACCACCTCCCCTTGTCCGTAGAAGGGTATGTTTCATTTTCACTGTGACGTCTTTTGGTTTTTGTGCAATGTTGCCGACTGTCATCATGTTTTCAGATTAACATGCTGTCAAAGGAGAAATAGTGTTGAAATAAATAATGAAATCCACCTCCGTGAGCACTCATCATCTCTTTCTTACTCGTAGTAAACTTACTTACAGTAACTCTAACTGGGGTCATATCTATCTCTCTTGGTGTTGCTTCAATGAAAAAGTGGATGAACACAAAATACCATGTTGATTACTGTTCAACCTGTGTTACTGCATACTGCATATTGTTAAAAAAAACCTGTAAATAGTTTGCATTGAACTTGCATAGGATCATGTTACTGTGGCGTGCTCTTTTTGCCTGTACAATTCTGCTTCTAAATGTGTGTGACTGTTGAGATGACACTCTTTTTGTACATGACTGTCTTTTTATTTGAGAATATTGATTCTGTCCTTTTTTCCATTCTGAAGTTGAGTTTGAAGAGTTCAGACATGCCTGAAGTTTGACTTTAATAAAGCTGTACTCTGTCTCAGTGAAATACTCTCTATGGGAAATGTTTTAACACTATTTGTTCCACATTGAGTGACATATGCATCAAGCTTAAAACAGACCCATTCTTTTAGTGTGGCAGTTCAACAGAAGGAATCTATTTTGAAAAAAAAAAAAGTGTGATTTTGGTGTGAAATTAACCTGTTGTGAGTTAAGTTAAAAGGAATATTGCCAGCAGTGTCAGGCATTCACACACTGCTGGCTTCTGTTGTAGCCTATTTTATATGTAGCTGCATTTAAATTGTAAATGCTGCTTTTTTGTTTTGTTTTGTGTTGCTTTAATAATACTGCTTGCATGTTTACTGCATGTTTCTATTATGACCTATTTAATGTTGTTAAATATGCTAATGCATGCTTCCCTTTATGGATCATATGCTTTTGTATAACTCTGCCTGGTTGCCTTTATCAATATCTATGTAATGCTGCTTCTTGTTTACCTTGCATGCTTTTACATTTTGTTCTTTTCTGTTGACTTTAACATTCACTTAATGCTGCTTCCTGCATAACTTGCATGTATATTATATCTACTTACTGTCACATGGCTAGTCTATTAATGTTTTGTTGCAGGGTTTGATTTGCATTCTAATGGTATTTTCTTTTCATCCCCACACATTTTTTTTATTTATCTAGTGCTTTTAGGTTAGCTTATTTTAACATCCGTCCAGGGAAATCAGATTAAATAAATACATTAGGTCCTATAAAAATCCAGTAAGTACCTTAAAACTCGACGCGTTTTCCGGTAGAAAAAAAATGTGCACGGTTAAAAAACATAATCAAATCATGCTAACAGTGTTCAGTCCAGGTTTAGACCCCTAGATGGCAACCTTTAACGTGACGTGGCTTCTCTCATCCATGAATTAAGTGGAGAAAGTTATGTACACGTGCGTTTCCGGTTGAAATCAATAAGTTTCTTAAACCGTCAAAAACGCGCATGTTAGGCAACTTCACGATAAATCTGTATTTGCTTACAACGTCAAAGCAGCTGCATATATAAACCTTACACTGATGAAAACTTAGTCAAATTTCACAGTTGTTTATTACTTTTTTAAATTTGATATTCTCTTGTTTAGAAAAAAGTAACCGGAAGTCGTTGTTGTAAAGCCTGTAGCTTGACGCAGCTCATCATCTCTGTGGCATCCCTGCCTCTGTCAGGACCTCAGCTGTAAGACTCACCGTCGGCAGAAACACAGAGGATGTCCAGGCCTGCTTCTTGTCTATGGCACGCTTAAAAAATGAGGACAGAAAGATAAAAGGAAATAAAACACCTGCTTAAGGTGAGTAGCGATTTCAGGATTCTTGTTTTAATAACGCGGAAATGGGCCAGGTTTTCTTCTTTGACAGATGTTGCTAACTAGCTTAGCCTAGTCTGCTAACAGATTGTTTCCTCTATTTCAGTGATTTATTTCAACCCGTGTGTCTACTCTATTACAGTAGACGCTGACTAACGACTACTTTTAATTTTGTTCAAAAACGTGTTCATTGCTTGATCCAACATTCAAATTAAAAAGTAAGCACAGGTGAAGCAGGGTGGCCTTTCAACCAGGACTGGGAGGTTAGACAGAAAACAAGATGAAGGATATTAAGTTTAACCTTGCAAATATTTACCCGGATATGTACACAGAGTAATGAGGTTATACTTAAACTCTGTAATTAAATTTCTCAGTTGTTTTATGTAGTATTCATTCTTCTTTTTAGACAGGTGAAAGGTAATGTACAAGAGTCACAAATGATTGCTGATGTGTGACTGCTTAAGTCACTTAGAGGCTGTTGTTTACCTAAGTTTTTACTCTTGACTGTGATTTCAAACTTTGATAGTTCTCAGTCTTCTCTGAGACCTGCAATAATTTCAGCATCCAGTCACACAATTCTTTGGACATGTCAAATTATTAAACTGTATTTGAAGGAAAAATCTAATTCGATCAAAGCAATTCTTTTAGTGTACAGTTTAAAAGCAGCAAAAAATACAATAAATTCAATCAAAAATCAACCAAACCAATACTAAAACTCTTTTGTTTTAGTATTGTGTCTTGATATTCATGTCATGTAGGGATTATCTTGGCTCTCACTCACATTTCCATCTAAATCAGATATAGATACTTGGTTTTCAAGGAAGTTGTCTGACAGGTTTGGTCAAAAAGAAGTCCCTCGGTTAAAGTTCATGTTTACGCCTCTGTATGTGTGGACGAATTTTAAAGTGAAACTATTGCAACTATTGTCTGCCGAGACAATAGTTGTGTTTCATAGATAATCCAGTAGGATTAAAGCAGATGTTTGTGATGCTGACTGAATGAGAGCACTTTAGATTGACTGTGTGACAAAAGCATTCTGATCTGTATTTTCTTTCTCGTGTTCGTTAAGTTTGGGGGAGATGGAGTGACGATGTTTGCTGTTGACTGAGTTCCACTCCAAACAAAAAAAATTAAAAAAAAAAAAACAAAATGAAAAGGAGGCTGCTTCGTGGTTTCCTGTCGGAAGTTTCCATCAGGATGGCGCTGTTGGTTGTGTTCCTGTAAGTTTGACTTATTAGCTTTTTTCTTTTGTATCTAGGACTCATAAAGCGAGCTGTATTTGAATAATGAGTGAGCAAATAACACTCTGCCTCTCTTTATGTAGTGTGACGGAGCAGCTTCCTCCTTTCTTCCGTGAGATTCAGCCAGAGGAGATGTGGTTGTATAAATTCCATCGTGTGGAGCGAGACCATGTGCCGACCTCCCTTATGTTTGTAAGTAATATTTCATGCAGCTGTCTTATAATGAACACACTTATAATCCCTAATAACAATCAGTGGAGAGAACTGAACCAACTGGGTCGTTCTTCTTCTCTTTAAGAGAGGAGGATGCAACATATTTGATTTCCAGAAGACTTAAATTTTGACTCATCTGACCAGTGGAAAGTTTTTTACTTTGTCCCTGACAATCTTAGATTTAATTCATGTAGCTTTTGTACAGAGATTCCTTCAGATTCTCTGAATCTTTTATCATATATTTAACTGTAGAGGATAAAATCTCCAACATCCAGAACAAGTTTACACCGATGAAAACTGTTCTGGAATTGTTCAACTATTTGCACATGTAGTCTCTGGCAGAGTGGTGAATATCTTTCCATATTTATCTTGGGAGAGACTGAAATACCACTTTAATATTCGATCATGTTACCGATCTGTAATGAGCTGCTTTTTTTTTAAGTAATGTTTCCAGACTTTTTAATGCCTTAAATCTGAGAGGACAGGACGTTGGATAGAGTATGAAATAAGTTGAGAGTGGGGAGTGACATGCAAGAAGGTTACCACAGACTGGATTCAGCTAGACCACTCGGCCATCTGCACTCCATTAAATGTCTTTCTAACCATCAGTTTCTGTTTTTATCAATACTTTACACATCGGAGTGGATTAAATTAGTTTTTACTTAAACTTATTTTTGCTTGCTTCAGAGTGTGGCGGTTTTCACTCCACTGATTGTAATCTTCGTATTCACCTCCATGAAAAGGACAGAGAAAGGAGATCTGAAGGAGGCCACACTGGGTATGAAAGCTTCATACAAACCTCTTATTTTTCTGTTTCAATCACTTAACAGAACAGAAAACTCAGTATATTTCTTTGTTTCTGTCCAGCTGTGACTCTGACTCTGGTGCTGAACGGAGTTTTCACAAATGCCATCAAGCTTGTTGTTGGCAGGTAAGATTGGGTCACAACACTATAGCATGATAATCAAACCTAGTGTTACAGCAGCTTGAATCTTAAATACTCCTCTGTTTGTTGCTGCTCAGGCCACGGCCGGACTTCTTCTACCGCTGTTTCCCAGACGGACAGATGAACCTGGAGTTACGCTGCAGTGGTGACCCGGATGTGGTCATAGAGGGCAGGAAGAGTTTTCCAAGTGGACACTCATCATGTAAGAGCTTTTATTGTTGATCATGGCTCAGTAGATGCTACATTTTTTCCAAGAGGCAATAGGGAAGAGACAAATGCACTAAGTGATGCAGGAGAGCATGATGTCTCAATAATGCTGCATATGAAAGTGAACGCTATCCCCAGGCTCTTATTTTATTCTGTAAGCAAGAAAGCATCCCTCTTTATCCCTAAAAGCATCTCAATCTTTGAAGTCTCTCTGGCTCTGATCACTGTCTGTCCTTTCTCTCTGGTTCCAGTTGCCTTTGCAGGTTTGGGTTTCACAGCACTGTATGTTGCAGGAAAGCTGCGCTGCTTCAATGCAGCAGGTCAAGGCAGAGCGTGGCGGCTGTGTGCCTTTCTCACCCCTTTACTCACTGCAACAGTGATCGCTCTCTCAAGAACCTGCGACTACAAACACCACTGGCAAGGTCAGAGTCACAGAAAAGTCTTAGATTGTCAAATTAAAACAAAAGAGAAACAATTAATCTTGACGGTCTGATAATGAGGCTGAGTTTCCATCTCATTTCACGTTAAGTTAGCTGCTTCATTCAGTCATTTTCATTTTACCCATTATTTTGGATTGGAGTTGGGGAATTAATCAGAAAATGCCACCCTTCTTTTTTTGCTCTTTTTTGAGATACTTTACAAAAGGAACTTTTAAGTTAATGTTAACAAAAAACCAAGTAGGGTTAATAGTGCTTCATGTCCACATTGTTCTCAGATTTATGGAGCCTTGTATTAGTTTAGGCAGCTGAGGAAGTAGTTTTATAGTCATATTTCACACAACACTGAGCTCTGCACCCTCACTACTCCTCTGCTGTCTGCTTTCAGAAATGAAACATCCTCTACCTCCCCAGCATCCTCGTGTTATAACATTTAATTTTACATGAGTTTTGAATAATTTAGTGTGTGTTCATGCTGAGATTTGTCTGCGTCTCTTGTTTGTCCCCCTGAATCTCAAGGGAAACAAAGTACGCATAAATCCCACAATATCTCCACTGAGGAGTGGTTTTGTAAAGAATCTAAGGACATGAAATTATTTTAAAAGGATGTCATAGTATAAGAAAAGGAAATCTGCATTTATATTTGTTTCAGCTCCTGTGAAATCAAACGGCATAAGCACTATTTTTTGTGCAGTCTGAGGAGAGGAATTCCAAATTTCCATTTTCCAACATCAGCAAGAAAACAAGATTTTGATACGTGAACCGATTAAAAGTTAATGTGTGTTTTATTAAAACATATTTTAACTGCCTCTAAAATATAAGAATAAGCAGTCAGTCAGCACACCGTATCCTGAATCTTTTCTTTGTACCAGAACTTTTAAAAAGCTTCATAGTCAGGCTGCAGATTCATTTACGCGTGTAAATGTGTGTGTGTTACCCTCTCTCCCCTGGTGTAGATGTGTTGGTGGGTTCTCTGCTGGGCCTGACCTTCGCCTGGCTGTGTTACAGACAACACTACCCTCCTCTTCAGGACCCAGACTGCCACAGACCTCTGCGTCACAGAGACACTGTTCCCGCCGCACAGGAGCGCAAACTGGCAAACTCCAACTACATCCTGCCCCTGTAGAACAGCTCTGACTGAATCATACTGGTGTCATTAATACTGGGTTACATGGTAATCCTTCTTGTTCTGGTTTCCACTCCCCTTTGAGCTGGACAGTGTGTCAATATTTATTTGATTTATTGTCAATTTTTGTAAGTGTATGGTGGGGTATTCTTTTTGTTTGGTGAAATGTCACCTGAAGAGTCAACTGAGTGTTGACGTGAATTCCAGCTCCAGTTAAATAATTCCGAGCAGTGAAACAGCAGCTATACAAACATCCTGAGGTGAAGGTTTGAAACCTTAAATGCATAGTTACACACACACAAGCTGTATGTATACAGCCCAGCCCTGCACACTCTGTGTATGTGCCTATAGATCACTTGAACAGTTAAACAAGTAAGCTGCTGAAGCACTGCTCTGATAGTCCACTGCTCATGGATCTTTGGCTCTGCTGCTGTGAAAAACATCACGGTCTGTGATCGTTTCTCTACAGCGCTGATTTAAAAGGCAGGGCTGAGACTTTCAGACGAATCCACACTACTGGATAGTACAGCTCAAAAAAGGGATAAAAACACTTCTTCTGTTCAAATCAGTCCTTCTTCTAATCATGCCTTTTTATCATTAATTAATCCTGAATGGTTTCAACTTCTCAGATGTTGACTTTTGTTACTTTATCATTTAAAAGGGATGCTTGAGTGTTTGACTGACAATAGAGGAAACAATTTGAACAGAGATAGAAATAAACAGAAAAGAAGTCATATTGTGTAGTATTCATCAAAATAATCATCATCTGTAGCCTAAGCTCAAACATATTTTTTTCAAATTGAGAGCAGACAAACTGCGTCTCAAATCCCTCTTTAGTAAGTGGAGCTATTTATTAACACCAGACTTGCTATCAGTTATGATCATATCATGTCATATTATCACATCATGTATGTTGTCGTCTAAGAAGATGGCACTTCAGTAAAACTCTTCAGCTACTTCAGCCACTCACTATTCACATTATCTTGTGTCATTCATGTTCCACTTCGATGCGGTAGACAATGGTGTCTATTTTAAAAAAGAAATTAGTTACATACACCCAGTATAATGTTGTGCATTTAAGTAGAATGAGTTCTCTTCACAGAATTTATGACAAAAAAAAAAGTATTACTAGATTTATCCCCGAGGGATAGAACAGTCTCAGTGTTCAGTTATCTTTCTTTATACCAACATAAGGTCCACTGTTATCTAAAGCACCAGCTTGGCTGCCTTTGTGTGTTAAGGGCAAAGAAAACTTTGTAACTTCTTCTTCACAGCTCCACTCATTACTAAGAATCTTCTCTTCCTCCGTCTTCCTCTGATATATTTTGAATGTTTCCATCCACTGATCGATTCATATCTGGAATATTGTGACTGATATCATATTGTGCGCCCAGTTCTCAGAGTCAGTAATGCGTAATGTAGCAGCTCCACTTCTCTCAAATGAAAACCACATCTCATCATTAACTCGACAGCACACCTGCTAATCACAATTTAAGATCTGACTCTACAGAACTATGAGATAAAAGTGTCTCAGGCTAATTTAAGGTCTGCTTTCATTTACTCCTCAGAGGTCAGACTGTATGTAACCTCTTCAGGTGATGGTGCTAGCCTCCCAGTGCTCCTGCTGGTCAGGTTTTCTATCCTGTTAATACTTTTATTGGGAAGTAAAGTCAGAGTTGTTAAGTTTATTTACCATAAGATGGAGAAGACTACTTTCTGTGATTCATTTATGTTTACAGACTTCTGATTTGTTTCCTTATTCTGTTTTGTCTTTTATTTATGCTTTTATTTGGAGAAAATATGCTAAACTTCACTCAGATTTAACTGTTTTTGTAGGTTGAAATGCAAGAAAACAGACAAACCTCTTTTGTTTGTGTTTTTGTTTCCAACCAGCCAAAGTTTTGCAGGGTCAAGAAAAGCACCTTTTCTCTTTACTATGAGTCGAGCTTCGATCAGCTGGATCTCAGTGGTTTCAGACCAAACATGGCAGAAAAAATGATGAATTTGTGCCTTTGTTTACATCATTACTTCATTGCGGTTAGGTGATGAAGGAAGTACAGACTGCATGTTACAGTGAGTGTTCATTGTCATGTTGTGGAAACAGTAGTTGTCAAGTTTGCAGTTTTTATTGTTTTACAGTTTTTAGGATTTAGTTTGGAGGATATTTCATGGTGTAAAAAAATTGGCATGCAGCCTCACTTTACCTCAGAAAAAGTATTTATGTCATTTTCTTTTTTGGGGGGCAAATTGTTGGATTATAATGTGAAAGTTTTCTGGATAAATTAATGTAAATGTCCGACTGAGATGAGCAGAAAGTCACTTTTAATTTTACTCTGTCAATCTTAAAGGGAATTTTGTGATAGTGTACAGGTCTAAGTGTATTTTTTTTTTTTTATTTGGGGGCATGTAGGAGTTCACTTGACTTTTGATTATTTGTTTGTTAACCTTAATGTAATGATTTTATGTGATGAAATAGAAATCACATTTGAAGGCACATGGGCTTTAGCCAGACAAAAAAGGACATTCTTTAGAGTCCGCTGCATTTTGATAAATCCTGCATGGATCACACATTTAGAGCAACATATCTCCTTCAGTTCTTCCTATCAAACTCCCATATTTACCTTGTCTTAATTTAAGAACAAGTAAATGCTATCACATCTCCTTCAGAGCCTGTCATGAAAAGGGATAATGCTAAAGCTTTCGTGTTTGCTTTATTGATGTCATCATGATTTGCCTTGGCTTGCAGGAGCATATAGCAGCCATTCATGCTGTTATGGTTTCCTGATTGTACATGTTGTGATGCTTTTAATGAATTTTTGTGACACTTGATGATGATGTTTTTACATAATCTTACAATATATGCTGTCCTTTGCATATTTGAGTCAGTTGTCTGTTTTTCAGTTGTGTCTGATAATTATAGCCACCAATTTATATGACCATATGCTTTATCAATTCCCTTGGGGGAAATACAATTTTACACACATGGACGAACAGGAACACTTTGCACAGATGGAGAGTGCAGAGTGAGGGAGTTGCACTGGTAGAACACACACGAGCAGTTGAAGGTTTATTGTGCAACTCAGGAGTGCTCAGGAAATTGGTCTAGCTAATTTCCATCTCCAGCTACCAGCCTAATTTCCCATCTTTGCCAATATTGATGTATAATTTTCCTTGTCTAGTGAATCCTTTTCATGTGTTCACCTATTACAACTAATTTGGCAGGAGTCGTTCAACAACAGCTGTCCGCTGTTTCTCGACTTTTTAAATGCGAACGCTGTTCCCTCGATCTGGTGGGCGTGGTGCAAACATATGACGTATGTTATAGCTCTCAGACTGATTGGCTGGAAGTGACGTACCAATTTGGCGCCACATTTTCAACAGGGAACAGTACAGCAGTGAAAGAGCTCCGTGTCTGTCAGCGAACCAAAATAAACCGCCGTTCATGCGAATTTAACGCTATTTATCTCACCCTAAGGCTTTTAATCGACTGTTTTAAGATGTTTATCTCCGACATAAGAAAGGAATTTTATGAGGTCGTTGCCAACCAGGTAAGTTTAACCTGTTACATTGGGTTAGCTTACTTCTACAATGGACTCCGTTCGCTAACGTGGAGAGCTGCTGTTATTTTTGTCATTTATTGTTCACAAATATGTTGTTCGTGGAGTATTTATTCAATACTGCCTTTTCAGAGAGTCGCTCTCCTGGTTGCCTCAGATATCGACGCTCTGTGCGCCTGTAAGATATTACAGGTAAGATAATAAGCTATCTGTTAGCAAGCATTCGCTCCTGCGGCTGTTTAGAGTCAGAAAACTGTGCTGATTGTGCTCATCCGCTAATCTTGACTGTATCATTAAAGAACAGCTATTTACTTCTGTCTGTTATTCTTAAAAGGTAAGCTTAACTGAGAGTTTTGCCCAAGTTATTATCTGTCAAACCAAGTCTTGAAGATTCACACTTGTCAGATCTTAATGCCCTGCTCTGATCTTTGAAGGTTTTGTGAAAACTTTCATGCTTTGTTTTCGGTGAAAATATCCCTAACATTTTGTGTTCCTTTGGGCTTATAAGATGATGAGCTATGAATGAATGAATTGGTTACCATGTTTTATCTCTTTACCAGGCACTTTTCCATTGTGATCAGGTCCAGTACACGCTCGTGCCAGTCACAGGATGGCAGGACCTCAGCACTGCTTTCCTTGAACACAAAGAACAGGTGAGATCAAGCCAGACCCGAGTTAACTTTTTGCTAAATGACTTAAATAGAAGTAAAGAGCTGTTGCTCACTTTCACCAAAAATAAATGTTGTTTCTTTATCATGTTTTTAGTTCAAGTTCTTTGTTCTCATTAACTGCGGGGCGAATGTTGACCTTCTTGAGATGCTGCAGCCAGATGATGACTCCATCTTCTTTGTCTGTGACACACACAGACCAGTAGATGTTGTAAATGTCTACAATGACACACAGGTGATGGATAATTCTTGTTTCATCTCTAATGATGATCAATAATGGAAATGAGACTTTAAAATGTTTGCTTTGAATGTGCTGCTTCATATGTGTTTATAAGAGAAAATATCAAACCCTTTCATCGACAGATAAAGCTGCTAATCAAACAGGACGATGACCTAAGTGTACCTTCTTATGATGATATCTTTCGAGATGAAGAAGAAGAAGGAGGAGCTGATTCTGGAAATGAAAGCGATGAAGGCTCAGAGCCTTCCGGGAAACGGAGGAGGTTTGATGAGGTGTGTGTTATAGAGGACGAGGAGACACCAGTAACATGGTTCAGAAGAGGGTTGACATGCCTGCAGTAATTTTGTGATTGTGATTGTGTTGTTGCAGGGGGCCATTGAGAGGAGAATTGACAGACAGCGAGCAAAGAGGGAGTGGGAGGCCCGAAGGTGAACTTATTCTGAGGAGGTGTCAGAATGTTCAATATAAAGACCTGCTGCTCTTTTTTATTAACACTCATATTTTATTTAAATTTTTTGTCAGGAGAGAAATCTTGTTTGACTACGAGCAGTATGAGTATCATGGGACCTCTGTAAGTATTTTTTGGTTGTTACTTTTTGAAACCAGCACATAGTATAGAAGACACATTTTCTACTATATACAAAAGTGTTGAAACAAGATGTTCCTCAACAACCACATTTCAGAGTTTATTGATGCATCGTTTTACTCAGACTGTCTTTGCTCACACTTTTCCTCTCTCAGGCTTCTCTGATGTTTTTTGAGCTGGCATGGGTGCTAACCAAAGACACCAAAGACATGCTTTGGTAATCTATCTGATACACTTTTCTTTTCTTCATGAAATAAATGTGTCTGAGATGCGCTTTACAAACTGTTCGATGAACACTGTTGATTTTTCTCTTTTCAGGTGGGCCATCATTGGGTTGACAGACCAGTGGGTTCATGATAAAATCACGCAGTAAGAATGGCTCCAAAGTTTCTGACAGCAATCTCAAACCCATATCTGACTGCTTTTGAATTTGTCAAGTACCTCACCGACTCTAATATGACTGTTGTCTGTTTTGTTCGTTTTTAGTATGAAGTACATAACAGACATCGCCACAATGCAGCGACACGTCTCCCGCCACAACCACAGAAATGAGGATGATGAAAACTCTCTTTCCATCGACTGCATGAGGATCTCCTTTGAATATGAGTATCCTTCCTTTATTAGAGAGGTTGTCATGATAGAAGAGGCTTAACATCTGAGTTTGATCAAGATCGATCAAGCATCAATGTGACCAGAATCGCTCAACTTTTTTTTTTTTTTTAATTCAAGCTCTCTTTTCTTCTCTTTGAGTTTTCCTTAACTTTTCTCTCAGCCTCCGTCTAACCCTCTACCAGCATTGGTCCCTGTATGAAAGCATCTGTAATTCATGTTACACATCATGCAGCTTCAAGCTGTGGACGTTGAATGGCCAAAAGAAACTCCAGGAGTTCCTCGCTGACATGGGGTAAGTTGATTTAAAAATGATGCTTTGTGCATCAATGCTGCAGCATCTAAATTAAGAAGACTCAGATGAAAGAACTTGGCATAACACTGTGGTGTTTACATTCTCTTCAACAGACTTCCCCTGAAGCAAGTGAGGCAGAAATTTAACTCCATGGACATTTCAATCAAAGAGAACCTCAGAGACGTTATTGAGGAGTCTTCCATCAAATACGGGTGTGATTCTGTAAACACTTGAAATAAATAAAGCTTCGCATACGTTTGAATGGAGTCACTGATTTTTCTTTCCAACCTCTCAGTATGAAGGACATCCGTATCCAGACATTTGGTGTTCATTTTGGCTTTAAGAACCGTTTCCTGGCCAGTGACATGGTGCAAGCTACCACAGCTTTGCTGGAGAGCACCGAGAAAGACG
Source organism: Labroides dimidiatus (assembly GCA_030710495.1). Taxonomy (NCBI): domain Eukaryota; kingdom Metazoa; phylum Chordata; class Actinopteri; order Labriformes; family Labridae; genus Labroides; species Labroides dimidiatus. The sequence continues at coordinate 12,002,606 of CM061153.1, read as the reverse complement.
AGAGTGAAGGAGACAACTTCATCAGGGCTCTGGACTCTCTCTCCAGGTGTGTAATTCCTGATATACATACTCATACTTTAATGAAATCAGTTAACAACAAAACTTGACTACAACATGTTGATTTAATGATCAGTATGAAGCCATTTGAAGCTGTAAAATGTCAGCAATGATCCGACAAAGTCACTGAGAAGTTCACTTTCTGTTCCTCTGTGGTCTCTGCAGGAGTAACCTGGATCGTCTCCATACAGGCATTGATCTGGCTAAGAAGAAGCTCATGGCGATCCAGCAGACTGTAGCCAGCTGCATCTGCACCAACCTCATCCTGTCTCAGGGACCTTTTCTGTACTGCTACCTCATGGAGGTACGAATCCATCATTACCCTAAGGAGTGTGTCTGTGTGTCCGCTTCTCAGTAATAACAGTCGTTTTGCTTTATTCAGGGAACACCTGACGTGAAGCTCTTTTCTAAACCCATGGCTTTGACTCTACTCAGCAAATATCTCCTAAAGGCTTTTGTCCATTCTGTAAGTATCAAACTGGATTCAGACTAAAAAAAAAGATGCTTCTGTTGTTGTTTTCACACCAATATGTATAACATATTTGTCTGCTAGACGAGAAACAAGCGCTGCAAGCTGCTTCCTCTCATCATGGCTGCTCCCAAGGATGTGGAGAATGGAACGGTCATTGTTGTGGGAATCCCACCTGAATCTGAGACATCTGACAAGAAGAAGTGAGACCTGCCTTTTTTTTTTTTTTTTTTTAGATATGAGGGATATTCACAGTGTGTTACGAGCTTCCAAATTCATGTCTCTGTGTATATCAGCTGAAAGAGGGAATTCTTACTTAAGATGTTATTTTTCTGTAACAATGACCTAAAAAGAATCTCATATAAATTTTAGATATTTGATCTGCAGACCTTCCAATATTAAAACAACTAACCGTTTGTTTCTGCCCTTTGTGGATTGCTTGAAGGGAAGGAAATGCCTTTCTCCAAAAGGACTGACAGATTTAATCTGAGTTTCCAGTTGAACACACACTTTAAGAACATTTTAAATTCCTATTTGCTTTAAATTTTTAAAATATTGACAATATTGGTATTCTTTTACGATGCTTTTGATGCTAATGATGTAATAAAAGGATCCAAAAACAGAGATGTCAGGAGTTGCTGTCACGGGATATTTGGTTTTATTCAAAAATGATTGAATTGTTGATGCTTCTAGACTTTTTGGGGATAATCTTTCTTCTGCTAAAGTTTGTGTCTCATAATGCTGCTTTATTTTGTGCACGTGCAGTTTGAATAGATGTAGTAAGTTGAATTTTACAATAAAGGAGTCCAGTTTCCTCAGATCTTCTTTTTGTATATTTTTCAGTTTCTTTGGCCGAGCGTTCGAGAAAGCTGCAGAGAGCACCAGCTCCAGAACCCTTCACGACCACTTTGACACTTCAAGTAAGTCAACCAAAACTTTCATTTAAGCTCTGCTGTGTTCAAATCCTCCCTCAGTGCTTTCATGTGTGTTACGGCTCCTCTCTGCTCAGACACAAGGTGGCGGTGTTGACTTCATTTTACCAGAGCTTCAGTTATCAAATCTGACTGACTGCTGAGTTCACTCTGATTTGGCTGTGACCACATATTCACAAACATGCTGATGTTTGACGTGTTCATTAACCCTTACCCTGTTTCTTTTTCCTGTGCAGTCATTGAGCTGAAGACGGAGGACAGGAACAAGTTTCTTGATGCACTCATCACTTTGCTGTCTTGAGAGCAAACATGAACATAGTTGAGTTCTTGAACGGTGTCAGTGCTTCTTCTGCCTGATGTGACCAGAATCAATCAGACATGAACAGTTTTACCAGAACAGAAGAACTTGTGACATGTTCAATCAGTTTTGTTTGTATATTGTTGTACAGTCTTGCTGCGTGAATGTAATGGTGTCTTATTTTTGGTTTTAATTTCTCTTAAGGTTTGTCTTTTATTTCTTTTTCTCTATGTGAGTTGATGCATTTTTAAATATTTTAAACTGTTTAATAAATCAAAGTGATTTAAATATTTTGTCTGCCTTCAGTCAAAGAGTGTTGATATAAAACAATTAGTCATTTATTAGATATAAGAGCTGTGAGATAAAGAAAACCTCTTGGTTTTGTTTATTTACAACTCAGCCTTCACTCTTTAAATTCATGGTTTAAGCAGGTCATCTTACTACCTCTTACAGTTTTATGCTTTCACTCCTAAATGAGAAATCCCTCGTTAGATGACAGATGTCGGAGATTTTAGATGAGGTTATTCAAATGCTGTCTATTTTAAGTTAAAGCTCTTGTGAGGAGTTTTGGCACTATGGGTGAAGTAACCTTATCATATATATATCTTGTCCTGTAGATGCTTAAATAGCCTTTATCCTGTTTTCTTTAACATTCAAATGAATCACAGGCCACAATAAGTGGTGTGCTGTCAGTCATCTGGGCTGACACTGACCTCCATATAGATTAAAATGACTTCACAGAAATGATCAAATCTTATGCTGATTCTCTTGTTTGCTTTGTAAAGGCACCACTGTTTGTATAAATCTGTTTTTTAACCAGAAAAAAAGGTCACAGGAGCTTTAAATACAGGGTTTAAATGATTTACAAAGCATTAAATTATTTTGACACAGTGACCCAACTTTCTTTTAAAACTGGCTCAGTACATCAAAAGAGCTTTAGGCAGGTGGAATAATAGAGATCGATTCAACAACTCAATATAAGAAAACTAGAAAATAACCGAGTGATTACAGATTATTTTCACATGGCCCCAGTGGCTCATTTTCAGTCCCATCATAAAAGAAAGACCTGGCAGAGTTTTTGCTCTTTGGCAGTCTCTCTTCCCATCCTGATCCAATCTTTTGTTTTAATGACGCACAACTTGTTTCTGCAGAAGGTGGAAAAGCTTTGATTGTAATGTTGTGATTTCTAGTAAAACAGATGAACTTAGCGTCTTCTCCTGAACTCAGCCTGCTTATGTTGGCCAAAAGTGAGGGCTGGGACCTTGGCCCACATTGAAGAATGTAGGCCAGGCGTCCTGGTGTTGATTTTCTCCTTGTGTCCAGAGTGAAATGGAAACATGGCGGGGGTCTGAACTGCTCTCTGTGGGGCAATTAAGATCCTTATCGGGTCTCAACCAGGATGGGATCATGACCTTTAGGGGAAAGGGTGGTTGTTGTACAGGAAAGTCTAAACTGATTGGCAGCAGAGAGACTGAAACGTGCCGTAATCTGCATCCCACTGCAGGAGGAGGTTAATACAAATGGTCTTATTGTCATCAGCTGAGCTTCTGAATCTCTGCACACATCTATAATTAAATTGTTTATAGTCAGAGTGATGTTATCATGGAAAGGAAGCTGGACATTATGGAAGACACATTTATCCCATTAACAGGGCGGAGAGTTTATTTTCAGAAAATTATCACACCCTGCTGATAAATCTCTGCAGCAACATCTGTTTTATCTCTTTCTTCTACCAACTGCTCTTCTTCTCTTGACTCCAGGTTTGAACTCTTTTTATTTTTTGACCACCCGGGGTTGATTTATAAACTGTTGTCTATTTGCTTTTACTGGGACTGTATCGTCTACATCAGGGATAGAGTTTTTCAGATCATTTTCTGTTTGCATTCGCATGGCTTTTATGTTGCATTAAAATCTGTGTTTCAGATTTCACTCTTGATGGCGTAATCAGACAAGGTAGTTTTTTCTACACAATCTCCAGTGAGCAGTATGAGAAGAGTATCATCTGCATAAAATGAAAACTACAGCTTTTAATAGATAGTAAATAACACAGGCTCGAGAACTGATCTGTGGGGAACTCCCTTTGTGTGTTTGGATGCAAATTACTTTCTGTAAAGTCAAGAATAGTTTTGAAATCTTGTGTTTTAATTCCGTTTTTCCTCGTCCTGAATTTTGAAATTATTTTATTTTTGGAGGAAATCCCTACCCTCTCGCCTCTGCAACTGTCACGATCTCATTTCTGTCCGATTCATTTATCATTACCTGACATTTACCTGGTACAGACACGTCCAGTCAGTCTGCTGCTGCTCCACCTGTTCAGACCATCGTTTGGCCTCCTCCCCTCAGCCGTCAATCACGCAGCTCTCCATCCCCCCTCTTGCACCTCTGGCGAAGTGGGGCCACTGCCCTTTACGCCGCTCTGCATCACAGGAATGTGGCATGTATCACCCTCACACACACACACACACTCACGCTCACTCACACAAACACTGAGGGAAACATACCCCCAACGGCAGGATGGTGCTGCTGAGGGGAGATGTGCAGAGCAGCAGATTTAAAGGCCTCACACTCTAACGGTCATTCATGGAAGTAATGATGCAGTGATGGGGGGGGGGGGGGGGGGGGGGGGGGGGGGGGCTTGTACATCAACAGATGTCTACAAGCCACTTCTTCAGTAAAACAAAATATTAAGCATGAAACGTGGAGATAACATACACCGATTTCATTTTGGGATCAGAAGTTGATCCAATAAAAAGCATGACAAGGAGCCTGGGGACATTGGATGCCAACTATACTTGAGTGATGCCCTGACAGATCCAACTTTTGATGGATGAGGAAAAGTTATGCAGGTGAACCCAAAGCACTGAAAAAGTAAAAAAAAAAAAAAAAAAAAAAAAAAAGATTGAAAGTCTGTGCAAGTTAGTGTCAATTTTTGAGTATCATGTGGTCCTGTATTGATAAGGTGGAGGTTTATGGTCAAAAATAATTCATATAACAAATTCTTATTTTTCCACTATTTAAAATATCTTTTAGATTAAAATAAGCAATGAAATATTTCATATTTCTATTGTTAGCGATAACAAGATCAAAGGAGTTACAGGTGTACAGTAGAGGATACGTTTAACCAAATTGCATACTACCATTTATCAGTTATAATGGGCTGCAAAGTAGTAAAATGTGTTATTTTTTGAAAGAAATATTTTAATGCCCTAATATTCTGATTGATGAACAGATACCTACATTAATTTATTTAACATTCATTCTTAGCGGCAACTTACTGTTGGCTAATTGAACTCAGCAGGAGATTTTCTGAGACGGTGCCAGTGACTAAGGTTGAATTCTTTGAGCTCTTCATGATAAAAACTTTCAGTGTGTCGTCATTGCAGTAACTTCCCCTCACCCTGCATCCTGTCTGAACACTTTTATTCATCCTCCTACCTCTGCCTCTAACAGTCTCAGATTCCAGATAGGATTAGTTTTACTGGACAGCCAGAGACAAAGAGCTACAGCTGACTGTTTCTGCCTGTCTGCCCGTCATGCTGCGTCAGGATGCTGACGCACACACACACACACACACACACACACACACACACACACACACACACACACACACACACACACACACACACACATTTGTCCACTATGACAAATAATAACATTTTCAGAGAAATAGTGAGAATTGTGAAAACATCCTCATTTCAATTATGTAATTTCTTTCCTGCTGTTTCTGCTCCGTGCTTCACGTCAACCTGTCAGCCCACAGATGCCCTTAATGATCCCTAACCCTTGTGACCTTTAACCCCTGAGCCCTCTCACAGTTGGGGTGTTATTCTCTGAATTGGCCTCTTCTCTTCTATTGTTTTAAAGGGCCTTCTGGGCAGAGAGATGTCTGTTTCCAGCAAAAACAAGAAGACTGTGGGAAGATAGATAAAATTGATGAACTGATAATAATTGATAAATATTCAATACTGTATGTCATTATTATACTTTTTAAAAACTTTTTGGTTGCGCTGACTGTAGGAAATAAATGCAAAGCATCAAACTTATCCTGACATAGCTAACGGCTGCTGAAAATAGACTTGAAAATGTGCAGTTATGACAAGCCTTAGAAGTCTACAGTTTTTTATTTGAAATTATTAATTTAAGATCAAAACATCCTTCGACTCAGCTTTCATAAATATGGTTGCTACACAATACTTTTTCATAAACCATGACTAGTTGTCCAGGCTGAAAGCACATTTACAAATTTAAAGCTATGCAACATTTTTGATAACACAAAAAGTTGATACCAATTTCATCACTCTTTGGATGTCCCTGAGCATATGCAGCTCCCATGTCCAGAGGATTCCTGCTCAAGCTCCAAGGGACATATAAAATCCTCCTCATCTATAAATTCCTGGATGCACTTGCTTATCTACCAAACCTCCTCCACCTCTTCACCCTGCTCAGGAATCTGAAGTCCTCCTCTTTGTGAATAACATCCTGATAGATTTAAAGTTCTACCAATAAGGTTTGGTACAGTTTATAAATTATGTCATCCCGAGTATCAGTCACTTTATATCCCAGAGTATCTATATTAACCATCTGTTGCTCCTTGTTGCTCCTTTGTTGATGTGCGTCTATGTTTGCTGCATGAAACCTAGAACTAGCAGAAAAAGAGAAGGCTTTACAAAGAGATGGGTAGTTTAGGAAACTGTTTTATGGATGATTTTTTCGGTGTTGAGGGAAGTTGGATGCAAGGGACGTGAAAAGAAGTGAAGATGCAGTTTCATCATTATGAAGTTGGATATAATGGGTTTCTTTTCTTTCTCTCTCAGCGGTTGGTGGTTCAGTCATGCCAGACTCTTTTTACTGGATGACATGCACTACAACCTCCTTTCTTAAAATCACACTGTGGTCCCAAGCCGGAGACTCAAAGAGCTTGGAATGGGGGAAAATGTTTGAACATGGGTTTGTTTTGTTTTAAACACGGCTTCTCCATGAATTGAGTGTTGACTTCTTGCTCTCCTACAGGCTTGAGTATTTCCTGCAAGATGCAATTAGTGTTGAAACAATAGTATCCTGTTTGTGTGTGTTCTTAAAACAGGCTGTTTGTGTACTCTTCCACTGATTGCCATATCCAGAGATGATGTGGTCCAGATTATTATTGAATGCTGCACTAATAATCAGCACCACCTGTGCGACCGTGCTCAAACTGATTGCAGAAATGTGGGTGGTTTCATGAGCAAGTCTGCAGTTTGAGGAGTTTCTTCTCGTGCTTCAAGAATGGTGAGACGGACATCACGTATGTTGTGCTGACCATGCCAAATCAGAAATGTCTCCTGGTCCCACCCAGAGATCCCTCATGCTGCTGGGCCTCCTCTTAATCTCTGCAGAGGGTTGTCAGTCAACACTTCGTCTCTTCTAAGTTACCTACATCATCAGACTGAGAGAGTGTTTTAATATTTGAGCAGGTTATCTTGTGCTTTTTCATGTCTGTCCGTGCTTCTCTTTAAAGATGTACTGTATGGAAACATGATCTCACTAAGTCTGGCATGAAAGGAGTTGAGACTCCCTGTTTTTTGAGATAAAACTTACACACTGCACTCAATTCATCATTCTGTAAAGAAAACACTTCATCTGTGGCTGTAAAACTGTTGTTCGCTTGTTTAAAATTGCACACGGTTGTTTAATGTTGTGTAGTTTTGGGAAATATTTGTCTCTTTCTCTAAATATTATAGTTGTGATAGGCAAGGTTTCAAAAAGTGCTCATGACCTTGTGGTCATTATGCCTTGAATGTGAGAGAACTGGACAGCGGATAGAGTAGGAAACAGGGTGAGAGAGGGGAGTGATGAGAGAAAGTCACCACAGGCTGGATTTGAACCCTGGCTTCTGCCTCATGGAGTGCAACCTAGACCACCAGGCCATCTGCATTCCACTGATTAAGGTTCTTGATAATTTTTTTAAACTTGTAATAACCCGGCACTTAAGGACACGTACCAAAGCCGTTAGGCAGAATTTCAGTGAAATAGATGTGGCTCTGTAGTGGGAGTCACTGCATGGGTTCAAAATGACTTTAAGAAACAGGTTGTAATTTCAGCCACAAATACCAGTTCATGGTTTTACTGGACAGTAACAAGGACACATCCAGACATCTTTCAGCGGACTTGTAAAAGCTGAGTCAAGCTAATGAAAGTTTTATTGTTGTTTTTTACAGGCCTGAACTCTCTTGTACCTGTGTGAGTGTCTGTACGTGTTTTTGGAGCGCACCAAACTTTTAACACATACATACGAACACACAAACACACACTCCCCTCCCACACCCTCCATGTTCCTTCCTGTTTCCTGTTCCGCTGTCCGCTGCGCAGGAAGCCTGGTCGTGGTTCAGGAGCTGCAACAAAAACTTGAGTCACCAAGCGGTAAACTTTGTAGACATTTGCTTCAGAAAAGAATGCGTTTTTTTTTTTTCTTTTTGATCTCCATCTCTTACCTCTGACCAGGCTTTGCATTGTTTCTCAAACAAACGGCTCATGGGGTCTTTAACCCCTGAATACAAAGCCACATTTGTCCTCCATGTTTAACCACCTGCTGACTCCTGGCTTTAATACTGGTGAGTAAGCTCTGTCCAGCTGAGACATTTGAGGACTGTATGCACCTGTTCACTCTGATGTAAGCCTGAGTCAACGGATGAAAACAAGTTAAGATGTCTTTATTTTTATGACTCATCTACAGCTAATGTTGCTACATTTAGCAAACATTCCTCAACCCATTATTTTCGTTCTCTGGAGTGAAGCTGTGACCTCTATCAAATGTGTAGATGGTGGGTGGATTCTGTTTCGATGAGATCATGCCTGGTTAGTCGAGGGAAGTGACTTTTTGACTCCTCTGACCTGACATCAGATACAGAGTTCAAAGTTCATGTCATGGGAAACTACACCCCAGCACAGTCTACTCCCACTCTGAAATGCTTGACCCTTTCTGGTGACTGCACTGATCTGACGTCAGTATGAAACCTGACAGACTCCTGACATGACCTTAACCATATGGCCTTTGCCTTGCCGGGCAGAAGAAGGTCAAGTTTAGGGTCAAACTGATTCTTCTGATTGATTCTATCATTAAAATAAGATTTTAAGACATCATCAAATAAGATTTTTCTGATCTTGTGATGTCTTGAGCTGAGTAGACCAGTTAATTGGTTAAACACTGGATTGTATTTGCTTTATCTAATTCTTTATACATGTATAACTAATACCATATATTTTCAAGATGTGGGTGAGCAAAGGCATGGGAACAACTTCTGCTACACAATTAATTTCTACCATGACTGTTTTACAAATACAGACTGTATAGTTCCAGTGAAGTCACTTTGATTTCTTAAAAGGCGTTAACTAAAACTGGCTTTCATCACACAGGAAATTTTCATCCCAGCAACTTGATCTACTGTGGTAAAAAGATGTAGCTCTCAAGCTGTAGCCTTGCCACATTGGAAACATCTGCTACAATGTGTCCACCTGTCAGTCAAATCAGACACAACCCTAACTATCCATAATTATGCATTACCCTCAGCTTTTTTGTTATCAAAACAGACGTGCTGTACAAATCTGGGTCCCCACACAGTCCTTCCAAGTAATAAAGGAAGGAAAAGGGAACAAACTACTTTCTGCTGGTTGAATTACTTCGACTTAACTGGTTTTTGAAGGCAGCCCCAAGTGGACACTCAAGGATTACAACATGACTCTTTGGTGCTAAGCATGCCACAAATAGAGGCTGCACCTCTTAAGCTGTCCTTTCAAAATAAATGCAAAAAGCCCATAAAATAATCTTTAAAATGTCAGTCAAATTAAAGGCAAAGTTTGTACAGGTAAATAGAACTTTTAATTAAATGGGACATAATATTTAATTTAGATAAGTAAATGTATTAATATTCATTCAAATATTGCAAAATACTTCAGTTTTTTTATATATTCAGAATAAGAATTCACAAACAAATCCTTTTTCGCATTTAACAATATCCCCCATATCCCTGACACTGCTCCCTCCTTTATTTGTTCTCATGTTCCCCTCCCTGTGTGTAGAGACTGTTCGTGTTTCTGATATTCATGACAAAACTCCACATTAGTTGCTATAATGAAACGAATGTGTTTCTGCTGTCACTGCTCTTTTTGCAGTGACCATTACAGGCTTTGAGTAAATCCCTTCATCGTCTCCTAGACTGCTGTGCATATGCTGTGTGTTTGTGTGTGTGAGTGTGTGTCGGTGCCTGCAGGAATGTCTGCTGTTCAGGCCTTTTATTAGTCTCATCCATACCACCACATTATAGGCTCCTGTAGCCAGGCAACTGCAGGTTCTGGCTGGTTACCATGGCAGGCACCCATTGAGTGACGTTGCCCTGTTTGCCTCTCTCCAAACTGGAATTGAGGTTCTTTTTAAAAAAAAAAAAAAAAAAAAAAAGGCGCACACCCCTACTCCAGCTCTATCCACAAACATACCAACACACGTACTCTCACTTAACCCTTTGCTCACGCACACACCCCTGCAAAAACCCTGCGCTTCGTCACCCTCTGTTCGGTGACTGGAGGAGTGGAACTAACAATCTGACAAAAACATCTCACTGAGGCAGAGCAGACTGGACCATCCAGGGCGGGTCTTTGTGTAGAAAAACCCACACAGACCCCACAGAGGGAACACCTCTTGTACTGTCATCACTGAGAAATAACTCACAAAATCACAGTTCCTCAGTTTTCTAACTTTAATAAATTCAAATTAACAAGTTTCTGACAAACTTTAAACTGTTTGAAACAAGAAATAAGTTTTAAACATCTTTTAGCTGCACTGGAACTCAAACACCTGAAGTTACATTTGGGCTTTAAAATGACAGTTATCTGTAAAAATAAGAGCTAAAGTAACATTTGTACATTTATCACAACTTTAATTTATTATTACGATTTTTGGTAGGGAAATCAAATCAGGTCACTTACAATATCAAAGTTGAAATTGAAAGTTGAAAGACAAATATTCACAACTTGACCATCATCAATGCTGAATTTATTTATTTATTTCCAAAAAATCTCTGAAATTGTTAAATATGTATTGACAAGTGATCGGCTTAGAGATAATTTAATGTGTCACTTTAGGTCTCTAAAATTAAGGTATGGAACTTAAGAACTTATAGTATTAAATTATGATTCAATTATGAACCAAAGTAACACTTTAAGTTCCAGACTTTTCACATTCATCATACCCAGAATATGAAGTTTGCTCTTGGGAATAATGAAACTGTGAAGAAGGCTGTGAAAGAACTTTGGTTTTGACTATTTGGGTCAAAGCAGAGAAGTTTCATATTTTGACAAAGTCTCGGCAATTATCGAACTGGTTTGTCAGCAGGCCCATTTCCATGATGATTAATAGAACTCCTTCTACTGAAATAGACAATAAGAAACAGATGAAAGCTTGAAATGTGTCCAAGGTATAGGTGTAGATTGTTTTCAAGTATTTTATTCTGTCCTTAAATTTGTAATATATTGAATATGCTATTATGTGCTTACCTAGGTTGGTCAAAAACAATTGGTTGGCATTTCATCAAAGTTTTTGTGGATTTGCAGGTTCAAACACTCTTATGACTGTATGCACTTTCTGCATGGCCATATTTTCAACTTTTAAGAGGCCATATGACCAGCTAAGATTCTTAAGTGACCAGCAAAACAAGACTGGATAAGCTTTTGTAATCCAGTCACAGAGGACTCTTACTCATGAACTGAAATATCTTCAGTCATTGTGGCACAAGTTTAAAACTCCTGCTTTTTTTAATTCCCCCAATACAACATTTTAGTCACTAGTGTGGGCAAATGTTGAGCCCATGAAGCAGCTGTGGAAAAACTAATTACTGAAAAGTGATGGTATGTAATCTTTTGTCCTGAGGCCCATCTATCTTAGCACCGTCCTGATGGAGGGAGGATGAGGCTGTGACGACCGCTGAATAGAGTGACTTGCGGGAAGACGATTCTAGCAACTTCTCCGTCGCTCCAATTTGGACGCCTTTCATTGACTGTGGACGGGAAGGGTGGGGGTGGTCTGAAAAGAGTGGTGGTGGTGGGGGTTGTGCAGTTTTGTGAGTTGAACAGCAGAGCCCCACTCTAGCTGAATGGGTATTGTCATCTGGATTTCTATGGCAAACCAAAATACTTTCTCCCGCCGTGGGGGTTTATGGATTCCTGGTGGGAATGGCATGCATTACGCACAGCCACGCAAGGCCATCCTGATCATCACAACTCATCAGATGTGTTGTATAAGAAAACACTTTTACTAAAGATTTTAAACAATATACACAGTTTAATCTTAATAAACAAAACAATATTGCATCTTCATGTACACGAATATTGAAACATTACATAAACAAACAAACCAACGGAGAAGAGAGTTTATTCCTAAAATGTTTTGATAAGAGAAGACTTCCTGCAGTGACAATGATGCAAAACGTGGCAGGTGTTCAGTGCAGTCGAGTAACGGACAGTAACTTTTCATAATGGGACCTTTCGATCCAGGATTCCTATTCCTGGCTCTGCAGGTCCAAAATTAGACTGAAAACTTAAAAAAAAAAAAAAAAAAAATTCTCTGACTCTGATTTGGGAACATAACACAAAAGCATGTCCGGGATTTATTAGGGCTTTCAAATGTCTACACTTTTCTTCTCCTTCGCTTTTCGTTGCTATTAGACATTGTTGGAGTCCTCAACATGTCGGCGTAGTTCCATTCAAGGAAATGGTTCTTTGAGGGAGTGCAATCATTCTGTTACTGTACAGGTCCGTGCTGACAATGCACATCAAGGTAAAGAGAACAGTGTGTATAAGCGATGGCAAGAGTTCCTCTAGAAAAGAAAAACTTCGCAGTTACAACAGTAAACAATTCAAGATGCTAATGATATTTTCGAAGACTTACAAAAGCAGGTACCAAACAAAAATACTCCTTTTTTTGTAATGAGCTACCTCTTGTAGTTTACAGTCTTATTTTTAATCTCCTGCAGGAAAAAGGGATTTGTGAAGTTGCGGTCCGAGCGTATTGAAGTGAGGGCCAGTGTAAGAACAGCAGAGGTGCTTCCATTGATTTCCAAAGTTCACATTTCTCTAGAAAAAAACAAAACAAAACAAAAAAAAAAAAAAAAAAAAAAAAAAACAGCAGGTGCAAAAGATAACGTCCGTCAACAAAACAGTTTTTCAAAAGCTGCGGAGCACTTTTACGCACCGCCTGCTGTTGGCCAAACAACTACACATAATTCCTCTTGTCATAGTCCCCGTTCTGCGTGGTTCTCTTGGTCTGTGCGTACTTTACCGAGTATCCAGAGTTCCCGCTGGAAGGACAGGAACAGCACAGCAACGCTCCTCCGATCAGCAGCAACGCTGAGGCCGCCCAGCCGATGTAGAGCGCAGCACCAATCTCCCTCTTCTTGGATGCGGGAACCTGATGGTTGTAGAAGTCTGATATAATGTTGTTGGCCATCCAGCAGAGAGGCACAAGCACAAACAGACCGCTAATGATGTAGATGACCCCTCCGGCGTTCACCACCCGGGCTTTTACGTACTCGGCGCGGATACAGTTGGTGCATTGCGCCCCAGCGATGACAACCATGAGCCCAAGCACGCCCATCACAGAGGAGATGATAGTGAGCGCTCTGGCCGCCTGCAGGTCGTGGCTGAGGGCGAGGACAGAGTCGTGCACCTTGCACTGCATCTGCCCCGTGCTTTGCACAACACACGACATCCATAAGCCGTCCCAGATCGTCTGAGCCACCACGATGTTGGCCTCGATGAAAGCCGTCACCTTCCACATGGGCAGCCCACATGAGACCATCACCAGGAGCGAGCCAATTACGCACAGCGATAGTCCCAGTATCTCCAGTCCGGCCGACACCATCTTCTCTCTTTACGTTAATTAAGTCTGCCTGAAGTTTCTAAAAGTTTCCCTTTATTTTTGTTTGTGAGAGCAAGGTGTATTTCTGCTCTTAATTTCTTCTTTTTTCCTTGCTGCACAGGAGTGTCGGTCGTTAGTTGCGCATCACTCACCACATTTACTCTGAGATGAAAGAGACAGTAGCTCCGGGTCTCTTTGTTAGAGCGGAGATGTGAAAACAACTGGAATCACAGTAGCACCGGACCACGAATATCTGCGGGGTGGGGGAGTACGGGCTCGAGGAGAAACTTTTATCCAATCAGCGTTCACCGCATCCTCACCGGACCAATGAGAGGGCAGGGAAGTTGTGAGGCTGAATAAAGCGGTCCAGAGCGCTTTGTGCGTTTGAACAGTTATTTACAATGGGAAGGGGGTGTAGAGGAGGGGGTGAGGGTGCACAGGGGGTGAGTCAAGGGTATGGAGCAGCTGAAATACAGTGGATGGATGAATCGTGGCCCTTGTTATTGATTTTTCAGACATGGAGGCTGAGGTTTAGCAGACCTGTGGATTAGCCCCCATGTCTGAAAATAAACCCTATATGTACTCTAATATAGGCCTACACACAAAACACATATAGCTATACATATGCCAGAATTGTAGCCAGAACAACATGTCTTAAAATTATTTAAATGCTAAGACAACTAAAAAAAAAATGATAAGTAAGATTCCAAATTGAGTTTAAGCTTTTGCACGATTTACCATCTCATATTAGATCCAAGATTATCCAAAACTGATCTTAATTTATTGGTTAATAATTGATCAACCAAATTACTTCTCTATGTTGAATTAGTGCATGTATGGTCGCAGTGAATCTCAGATTACTCCTTTTTAATTCAGTTTCAGTAAAATACACCAAATGTTCATCTTTTTTTTCCTCTGTTTTTTTTCTATGTCGATAGATAATAATTTGAGAAATGACTAATGGAGACTCAGCTAGCAACAGACAATAAATCGGTACAGTTTTCACTGGCGGTAGCCCATACACGTAATTTATCAACGATGGTGCTTTCATAAAATCCCTTCAAATTGGTCATCATAAATCCTCATGGAAGAATGTTATTTATGTGAACATTTTTTAATGGATGAGGTTTCTACTTAAGTTGGAATATAAAGAAGTCAATGTTTGGCTGTGCTTGTCAGCAAAAAGTGGCAAAGGTGCAAGAGGAATGAAAATCAAAACTTTATTCCTGATGGGAATAAATACAACGAAATGTGTTTTATTGGTTTGTGAAAAAAAATTCATCAATATTGTCCGACCTTTTGTAAAGTATAAACTTATTGGTGTTTTGTCATAATGGTCATCGCCATTCTATACAATTCATCTGCACATAAAGCCTTTTCAATGCACTTCAGCGGTGCTCGGTTCAAAACAAGTATTACAGTTGTCTGAGAGACTGTAACTCTTAGGGAGCCATGTCGGCTCTGACGAAGAAGGTATCCCAGAGGCACAACCGTCGGGATGGTGGAGCCGTAATGGCGTCAGTTGCGCAGCAAAGCTAACCACTCGTAATGAAAAGGCTTTCGTTACTTGGGCGGACTTACGGGGACAGTTTCCGGGTTTCCCTTCCTGGGCTGGGACAACAGCAAGAGGCAGAAATCTCCTGTTGATTCACAATATTACAAAGTTACACTCAGGTAAGAAACTTCGTAGTGTTTTTTTTTTTGTGATTGTGTTTATTTTACACACTTTTAGTGAGACGTACCAGTCTCAAGAAGTAACAGTGGAGTTAGTTTAAACAAGCTGGCAACAAGACACCAGTCGCGGTAACAACTGTTGCAGGCTGAAGTTTGACATGTAACGTTGACGCTAACACGGTCATGATCTATTTCAATTACATTTGGATTGTTGACTTTGTCTTTAAAGTTGAAAGATCTACGCATTGAAACGAAGCTGCGCACAAAGGCTAATATAATGTCATTGTCCCAGTGACTGTTTGGAAAACTCAGTCAGTGTCTCACAGACTGGGTGTGGTGGACACCCAAATGTAATAGACACTCAGGCCTGCACGTTTCAAATTCCCCGGGCAATGACTAAATAATTTTTATATTTAGTGTTTTAATAATTCCCACCAAGCTGTCTTAATAAACAATTCGTTCTCTTAATGTTTTCCAAACAGATATAAGAACTTAATTCATCTTGGTACTCATTTGACCTCATTGTCTTTGTTCATGCTTGATAAAACAGGGGAACTTCCTACACTTCAACGGGTTTACAAACACAAATCAGAACCATAAAATCTGTGGACATGAGATTCAAAGCCTTGAATTCCTCAAATGTTCCATGAATCCCTCCCGTGTAACATTCCTAGACTGTTAAACTGCTTTCTAACATCCGATGAATCCTTGACCTTTGATTGTAAAGCACATTGAACAAAAATAAATTCTCTGTTTAGACAACTTCACAATAACATTTTGTCACTATGCCTCAGTCTGAAACGTGGCATTGAGCCACTATTGAATAATTATCATCCATCATTTGCTTGTGTTTTTGGCTCAGTGAAAACAGGCGTATTTCCCTTCCTTTCTTACCAAGTTGTGAGCACCATGGGCACACTGGATGGTAGGCTGTGTAAGCTGTAATCTTGAGCCGACAGCTGCTCTTCATCTCATAAACAATCCGATATTTCACCAAGCTGGATGCAGATCAGTTCACTTGCATGAGTACAACACCTCTCAGTACTGAAAGACGTCTGAGGACTCTGATCCAGCACCTTCACCGCTCCCTGACCTCTCCCCTTACTGTGACCTTATCTCATAAACACTAACCCACATGGGAGCAGTAGGGGAGACATCTGTCTGACACTATAAACTACAAGGAGATGGTTCCTACTATATGGTTTCGAGTTGTGAAGAGAAACATACAATTTGACAGTATCAAGTAGACTTGAACTGTTGTGTCAGGAGTAAGAATGTTGAATTTAAACAGCAGGACACAGCAGTCCATCTGTATAAGTGTCAGATTATTCATATTGACAGGAAATTTTAGCTTTAGAGAAGCTAAAAAAAAAAAAACCTAAGACACAGGTTACACCTATTTGAATGGGATAAACTGGTCTTAAATGTAATAGTGAATTTAATGTAATGTGTGTTTTTTTCATTCTGAGTGATTACTTTTTTCTTTTCTCAAGGTTTAGTCTTCAACTCCCATGCATCCATCCATCAATCAATCAATCAATCAATCAATCAATCAATCAATCAATCAGTCAATCAGTCAATCCATTGTCATTGTCATTGTAAATATAACACTGTTAATGGTTTGTTATAACTGCTCAAATATTTTTAGAATGCATGAAGTTTAGCCTAGTATTAAAGATATAAGAGTGCATACTCAAAAATAAATGAATGAATAAATAAATGAATAAATAAATAAATAAATAAATAAAAGAAACCTGTTGATTGCTGCACAAAACTACCATATGCACCTTTAACTGAACCCTCAGTCTTAGTTTCATAATAAGTCATCATCACGCTGCAGCTGTCCAAATAAGACAATCTTTGGATATTATTCTGCTGCTGTATGACTCCCACTTGTTTTTAGTCATTTCCTACCCTGTCCCCATCATCATAAATGCTCCATCCTGTGCTTTAAACTCAGAGTGTGTGTTATAAACAGACCTGCCGGTTTCCTCATGGTTAAAAGGCTTTTTTCATTCCGCCTATTGTGGCTTTCTTTCCTCCCTCTGAGCTCATATCATAAAGTGTTTCTCAAACATCGGCTTAAAAACTGCTATTATATCTTTATTACTGTTACCCACCACCAGTACCTTTGGCCCCCAGGGGCCTCTTAATTACAGTTAGGTCCCCCCCCTGTTCCCTTTTTGTTGTAGCGCGTGTTTTTATGTGAGCCAAACATCACTTTGTTATGCCCTGAAGCTCTGGGGTCCATGTTGCTGTGATCAGTTGCCAGTGAATTACCAGTTTTGTTTTTGTGCCACTGAGTTCAGCATACCTCCACAGTTTCAAAATCAGTGTTTCCAATGAGAGTAGAAAGTCCTTTCTCTGTGGAGAGCCCGTGTGTGGACCCTCATCACTGCCTGTCAGGGAGGTGAATAGTTCCAGCAGCACTCCTGCTCCTTCATGGCATCAGTCCAGACAATAAATCAACTGTTAATGCATCACATGCCAACAACTTTGGCTTAACTAAGGTGGCATTTTTCCCTTTTGGCCCTTACTGTTTAATCTCCCCCATGTCTGGCCTTTTGATAGCTGTGTGTACGTGTGTGTAAGCAGCTCAGCTGCCCGGCCGATTAAATGGCCATTATTAATAGAGTATTATTGAAGCGTGCCTCCTGCCTGTCTGTCCTGTTGTGTTGTCTTTGTGATATTACAACGACAATCTTTGAACAGTTTAATTAATCTGCTGCTGGTTCCCACAGTGCCTGTTGGGGAATTACACTTGTGGTGTGTGTGTGTGTGTGTGTGTGTGATACACATGTGTGGGTCACAGCATTAATTAAATTCAAGGTTTACCAAGAAAGAGAGCTCATTTGTTATTTACTTCATTGTGTTTTTCATGGCTGAAAGTAATGATTAAGCCATGATAGTGTTGGCAGTGCTGGTCGGTTCATTAGTTCATTACTTTGCTCCAAGCAGGACCTGTTCACTGTGCAAGAAAAAGATTCTGGACTATTGACTGGGCTCCAATTATAATAAGTAGAAGCATTCATGTACCCTGTATTGTGAATTTTTACATCTTTGGTGATACCTTGACTTTAACTTTTGCTTCATTGTCAGGTCTGAAAAAGCGTAAGAATAAGCAGAATAAGCGCAGAATCCCTCACCCGAGTCAACACATCCACAGTCTTGTTTTCTGCACTAAAATCGATCCAAACCTCAACATGTTCGGTAATTCGTCACACTGTCAGACTCAGACTCATATTTGGTCTGTTGATTTCAGCCGCTTGAACCTTCGTCCCCTTATACACCCCTAACCCAAGTTTTTGGTTCCCTACTGCTGTTCTGGTCTGTGGTGGGTCCTGAGTGTGGTCTGGGCTGAGGCACGTGTTCCTCGTCCTGCCTCAGCTCAGCTGCGCTGTATAGGAAAAGCTTCAGGAACCAGAAGGATAAACAGCCATTGTTCTCACTGTGGGCTTCATGAAACCACCCCATCAGTGTGAGAGATCTTTGCCCACGTTCATGTGTAACTACACACCACCATCCAATACATTTAACAGCAGTCGTCCAAGTGTCCACAAATGTATGCTGGTCACATGCCAGAAGACAGCGGTCAATTGAGGTTCCCATGCCACCTCTAACATTACATAACCAGAGTGCATCTCTTTTTGGCAGCACACGGCTGCCAGCCTCTTTCCAATGCTTATCACACTCCACCTGTCAAAGGCTACTGTGTCTGTGATAAAATGGAGCCTGTTCTTCCTGCTCAGTCATTACATGGCTAATTTATCAGGGGGGCTTGTTGCTCTGTCGTCTGCTTAGGGTCATAGAGTGGTGCAGGAGTACGGAGCGCGTAAGACAGCAACATGTTTAATGTGAGTCTGGGAACAGGCCGTCTGCTCAGAGTTCTTAATCTTCCTCCATGTGATAAAAGTGAAAGAACGTTGTGGTCGTCACGTCGCTCTGAACATCAGCTGGCATTCATTGTATAGAGACCTGCTGTATAAATTGCTCTGCCAGTATCTTAATTCTTCCTCTTATTTATTCACTGATTTTTATTTTTTTAAATTTTTATTTATTTATTGCAACATCCATGTGGCATCTATTTACTTTTTTAAAGCTGTTTTTTTTCAGACCTTTTATGCCTTTAGTTAGAGAGGACATGATAATGGATGGAGCATGAAACGGTGAAAGTGAGGAGTGACATGATGCAGGAAAGGTCTTGCAGGTTGGCGTTGAACCCGGGCTAGGCTTATGGGGTACACACACCAGCACTCAATTAATTTTGTAATATTTCTTTATGACAAAACAACATCATTTTGTCACATATTTACTAAAGCTCCAAAGAGCATATTTTTTATTCCAGCATCAAAATCTATCATGGGCTCTTTAATTCTGTCTGTCTGAAACAGCAGTGAACCTCAGAGGTTGGCCTGAGTTGGGCATGAGTTGTGTGAGATGTTTTTTTTTTTTTAATTTGTTTTTTAAATATTTTGTGAATATTTGAGAACAGATCTAATCAAGATGAACTGAGGAAAGTAATGCTTTTTAACTCCTATCTGTTTAAAACTTTTCATTTTTGTCCCACCAGCAGGCTCTTCAGACTTCAGTGACCAGAAGCAATGTCTCAGTCTGGAGAGAAAGGGAAGGTGAGTAACAGGCAGAAATTTCCCCCCATTATGGCTCCTATGTGGAACTCTGGTAGAGTATGGAGGGGGGCTTTCAGTGTGTTGGAGTGTCATTAAGTCATTAAGACCCATGGTACTTTTAATCTCCAGCACACATGCTTACACAGGCATCCAGAGAGGATATCCTGTATAAATGCAAGTGTTTTGTCGCTGAGCTTTATTGCCTGTTGAAATGTATCATCGATCTCACTCTTATTAACTCGCTTTTGCATTACACATGTACGTTACAAAGGATGAAAATGTCCCAAGAATCAGTTTTTCTAAGTGAAAAAATGTCTTTGAAATACCAGAAATTATAAAAAGTAAAACAAAAACTCAATCCCTGTGCATAAACATTTCAGTAATTCTTATTATGTCCGTAATAACCACAGTGCTTAAACCTGTTGCTCATGGTGTGTTTTTTTCTGCTCAACAGTTCCCAGATGCTACAGGTTATGTAGGTTTTGCCAACCTCCCAAATCAAGTGCACAGAAAATCAGTGAAAAAGGGGTTTGAATTCACCCTCATGGTTGTAGGTAAGTGATTCCTCTTTTCTCTGGGTGGAGTCTTGATGGTTTCCTTAGATATCAGAGCTTTATTATCAAGTTTTTGACTTAACTTTATTTTAAATTATTAACTAAGACCCAACATCAGGACAGAGTTTTATTTTACCGGCAAGCTGTAGCATGATCCCATCTTTATCCATCACTAGTAGAGCACTTAGCATGATTTAGCAAGTTACAAGTGCAAGAAAAAAAACTATTTTTAATTTTTTTTTCTGTTTCAACCAGAAGAACCAGTCTTAAAAATAATAATGATACACTGGTTTTGATATTCCAGGCAGTTAAAGTCAGCAGGTCTCGTATTAGCATTTTGGTGTTGGTACAGACTGTGTTGAGATGAACATTTGCATTGTAACATTAGCGTTCAATTAAGATTGATTGAAACACGATTGTTAAGAGGAAGTTTTAAAACACAGAGTTGTGTGTGTTTTCCATCTTCTCTGGTTCACAGGAGAGTCTGGTTTGGGCAAATCCACACTTATAAACAGCCTGTTCCTCACTGATCTCTACCCTGAACGCTACATCCCTGGTGCTGCAGGTATTCCATCCAGTCCACACAACCCCCTCACACGCACATGCATACACAAACACACATACGCACACTACAATAATGAAGAAATGTCTGCAGCTATGTCTCCTGCAGAGCATTATTTAAAGAGGAATGTTGGGAATGCCTTAGTCTCAAAATATGACCCTGCCCTTCTTATGACTTGACTTAGTTTAGGACTTGTTCTGACTTGTTATGCAGTTACTCCCTCCCACCGGTCAGATTGTGCAGAAATGTGATGTCAGAAAATGCTCGTAACAGCCAAAAGGTGTAACTTCTGTCTTTAAGCTTTGTGGTATGTATTTAGGAAAGAATTTATAAATTTGTGATCTGAATTGTGTTTCTGAGGTTTCTTCTTTATAATGCCACCCATCATTTATCCTCATACTCCCTCTTCCACAGAGAAAATTGAGAGGACGGTGCAGATTGAGGCATCAACCGTGGAGATCGAGGAAAGAGGAGTAAAGCTTCGCCTCACTGTGGTCGACACCCCTGGATATGGAGACGCCATCAACAGCCAGGACTGGTGTGTTAATGAGGCGTGGAGGAGTAGGGAATGATAACAACTTGGGACAGGTTTCCTGTCCAGCATGTTCACTCATCCTTCCCCCCTGTCCTCAAACACTCCCTTTTTCAAGTCTCTTCTCAAACTCCCTACTTCCTACCTCTACTCCCTCTGCATTCCCTGTCGAGATTTTTATAAACTTTCTCATTGAAGGTGTTTTTATATGTAATTGCCTGCATGACATCCATGTGTCAGTGTGTGTCACGTCTGTCTGTGTTCCTAATGATTGTTCGCACGTTGCTGTATTTCTAGACTCATAGACATGAATTCCAACATCTAATGATTAAAGAAAAATAAACAAGCTAAAAGTAATGAAATAAAGGAATAAATAAACTACCACATATCCCCCTGGGATTAATAAAGTATTTCTTATTCTGATTCTGAATCAGAACGGCACAAGCAGGGGATTGTAAGCTTTTTAAATGAACAGAGATTTCTTAAGTAGTAATTTTTTATACAATTAACAGGACTATGTGGGTGTTCAAATACAGACAAATTACTAGACATCAGTTTTCATACTATGCAGCATGCCTGAAAGATACTTAAACCAACTTTTTGAAAAGTTTATCCAGCAGAGTGTGAAGGTTATCTCCGGTCATCAAGTAACACAAACCCCTTAAACTGAAATGAATTTATTGCAAAACTCCAGCAAATAAATTTTAAACAGCAAGAATAAATCAGGTAGTGAAGACACTACTGAGCCACGTAAGAGTACATCATGTTAGACTCACAGACTATCCTCAGCTTGCCTTCAAAATGATGTGTGTAAATTCCCTTGCTTGTAGCTAAAGTTTTTTTCACTGTCGATGGAGAAATTGATTTTTCTGAGTGTATCAATAGTCTTCTGGTTGTTTCTCGCTCTGATTTCAGTTTCAAGACCATCATCCAGTACATTGACAATCAGTTTGAGCGATACCTTCATGATGAGAGCGGGCTGAACAGACGACATATAGTGGACAACAGGGTGCACTGCTGCTTCTACTTTATATCTCCCTTTGGGCACGGGTGAGTTCAGACTATCTTAACCCTTCATCCTCTGTGAACAAGTATACTCATCAGCCGAGAATGTTCAGTTTTTGTCAGGGATGCACCCAAATTTTGGCCAATGAAAGTTTCTGGCTGAAAAAGTGCATTTTCAGTTTTCAGACGAAAGACTTTTATCACTGAAACAACTCGGCCAAAACAGCATGTTGTTATGACACAAGTGAGCGGCAGGCTCTTGTCTGGGACGTAGGGCGGACATATTTCAATATATCTTAGAAAGACCCACAGATAGTGATTTGTAAAGCATGTGATATCCAGGCTGAGGTGACTGTAGAGAACCAGCTTGGAAACGGAAAAGTGTAGAGCGCAGGAGAGAGGGAGCAGAGTGCAGAAAAAAGGACTCGCTCTGAATCAGATGAGGACCATACCTCTCTTATAGAGCAGATCTATACCCTGTTCTTTATTTAACAGACTAAACTTTGTTACTAGACTGTTATTTATCTTACTTGTATGATGGGATGGTTAAGCGTTCACAGCTCTTCCGCTCTCTGTATTGCACACGGTAGGTCCGCCCCGATGCACAGACTCCAAACAAGTGAGCGCATGTGCGCACAGACACTTCAGTGCACTACATTGTGTAGGACAGAGAGTCCAGAAAAGAATGTCACAACAATCACAAGAGATGCAGAAAAAAATCTGTCTTTAAAGCACTTCACAGGCATCTCTGTGAAGATCTCATCTCATCTCATGGTGAATGATTTCAGAAGCAGTAATTTCTGAAATAAATTCCTGAGTGTTAAGGCTTAACATTGACCTGCTAGGTAGCGCAGATGGCCTAGTGGTTAAGGTCGTGCTCCATGTATGCGGGCGGCCCGGGTTCAATTCCAACCTGTGGCTACTTTTTTCCTGCATGTCACAAAAAAAAAATCTGAACCGCTAGCTGAAGTTGATGTTGATCTCTACCTGTTCATTTATTGGTGCCTTAGATATGATTAGTGCTGCAGATTAAAGTCATTCACTCTGTTTTATTAAACCTGAATTCAGTGCTTTTGTTTTGTGATATTTTCTGGGTTTTATGCCTTTAGTTAGAGAGGTCAGGACACAGGAAAGCGCAGAAAACTGATGGAGAGAGTGAGGAGTGATGTTCAGGAAAAGGTCCACTGGTTGGAAATAACACAGGGCTTCTTGCCTGGTTGTGGGCTGTAGCCTTTATACTTAGGGTGCATGACTTAGTGAAACCAGTGCCTAAATCCAGGTTTACTTAATGAAAGACCAAGCTGCACCACATTCCATCTTACATGTAATACTAAGAAGGTAGAAATGCCTTTTTAACATAGATTTAGCATTTTACAGAAGAAATAAAGCACTTTCCATTCTTATCTTATCAAATGAGTAGCATCAAGAGACTTCTGTTCTGTCATCCGCTACTGTAATGTCATTTAACACCACATCATCCCATGTTATGACTGTATTTGTCTCTTTCCTCCCTTTATTTTATTTTATTTTATTTTATTTCATCTTATTTTAAGATTGTCAGCTACTATTTTATACCCTGTCTTCATGTTTTCTGTCTTTCTTTTATACCATCTCTTTCATTCCTAGTCTCAAGCCTCTGGATGTGGAGTTCATGAAGGCCATCCACAGTAAAGTTAACATCGTTCCAGTCATTGCTAAGGCTGACACACTGACGCTGAGAGAGAGGGATCGCCTGAAGAGAAGGGTGGGTTTGTGACTTCAGTCGCACATACATACATACATACTGTTCTGTTCACAATGTTTCTATTGCCCCAAAAAAATGAAAACCTGTCCCATATGCTATCTTTTGTCCCATAGAAATAATACTTGACTTAAGGAAAAGGCTGGAATGTTTTTAATATGACTATCAAATGAAATCTCATTATTGGCATCTTCATGTGTCTGACTTCATTTGTACCAGTGGGAAAGCCCACAGGCAGCACCTATAGAGTAACTCTGTGTCTTTTTGATAACACAGCCAGATTGTTTTTGAGAGGAGGAGGAGACCGCAACGGGGCGGAAACAGTAGGAGGAGATTTAACAAGGGGAAAAGAGTGTTGTATATAATATAGAGGCAGCACATCTCATCCAGTTTCAAACTGTCCCAGATACTTCCTGTTGGAAGTAGTCCAAGTATCGGCCTGGCTGCATGCTCCTCAGCATCCTACTGTCCAGAGAAGAAAAGATCCAGAAGTATAATACCACACACCCAAAGATCACTGCAGCGTGTTCAGCTGATAACCTCCCTCCTGCAGGATGAATTAACCCTTTGTGTTTATCCCTGACTTTCTCCTTCCTAAAGCACAGGCACTCCGTCAGGGTTTTTTTCCACTGCTTTGATTTGAGGTTTCTCTCACATATTAAAATTTAACTGTAGCGTGTAAACATGTTAACTCCTTCACACAGACAGACTTATATAAACAGATATTTGGAACCACACCATCAAATCTGCTACAATACCCACAGTATGCATAAATTTAACAACAAACTCCTTTAGTTCACCTTTTAATATTATTCTTAACATCTTAAGCTGAGACAAGTGGAAAACTCCCCTTTTCACACCTGGAAGATGTAGTGCTTTTTGCATTTTTCTTACATTAGACATCATTCTCGTGGCATGAAGAAGTCAAAATGTGTTCGTTCACGTGTTTGCTTCACTGTTATTAAAAAGTCCTGGGGAAAATAACCCAGTCTTCTAATTAGACTTCTAATTATCTGAGACAAATATTTGGCAACCCTTTTCCAACATTTTAAACACTCCCATAAGCAAAAAAAAAAGTAATTTCTAGAACAACCAGGGACTCAACATATAGCTGTTCAGAATTGTAAGAAAAGCTCCAGCCTCTTATTTTAAGTTTACTCTGTATTTCTCTACCACATGTGTTAACAATGGACTGACTTTGAGTTATAGAGCCTTGAACAGATACACCAAGTCATATTTAATATCCTCATTGTCTTTAGGAACATGACAGGCATTTTGTATTTTTACTTATAAAGAAAGAGCGACTGTCCCAACTATTATTAGTTGATGGAAACTAATCATGAGTTGCAGATTTGCTCCAGAAACAGTGGTGACTGTGTTGCTAATTAGTTTTTCAGGACACTTCACCCTGTTTTTTTTTTTTAAATCAGCCTCAGTGTCCCCACCTGCCCGAGCATGCCAAGACCTCCCTCCTGCCTCCCATTCAGGTCTCGGAGCCGGTGGTCTGGCTGGGCGTCAGGCTGGTGGAGTCCAGCCCAGCACTGTTTTCTTGAGTCGACTCTTTTGTTCGAGGCTTTGACAGATTTCAAGAAACATCTCAGAAAGACAGGTGTTATATTTTTCTTCTAAATTGCTCAAGAGAACCTGATTTTGCCTTCACTGCATGAGGATAAAAAAGTAACTGCAGTTTCTGCTTTGTCACTTGTCTATACATTGTCCTAGCATCAGAGGTGAAATTCCTCCTGTGTGTTGTCCTTAAGAGACCTGCCAGTTTAATTGTGCTTTTTATGGTTGTTTTGTGTTGTGCCCTTCCCTTGGCTCTTAACATGAACAAAACCATGTTTCCTGCCACCACTGTCCCCCGCCCCAAACTACAGAAACCCCCTTAGCTCGTTGGCTCTCTGATCCAGCTGGCAGCACATAGAAGGTCAGCTGTCTTGATTGGAGCCTTGACATAACTCATCTTAAAACCCTTGTTTTGTTTTCCATCCAGCTCACAGTTTGACATCTTTAACTGAAAAAAGTAGGGCAGCGGAAATTCTGCAGCACAATCACTTTGATCTGACCTCTTTGCTGGAGTATCACTATCTGCCTAAAAGAGTTTGTTCACATGCTCTGTTAAGTGTTCCCCTAACAGATATTTCCCACTGTAGTCAGGAGCAATTAGCTGGACAAACTCATGCAGAGGAGCACACACACACACACACACACACACACACACACACACACACACACACACACACACACACACACACACACACACACACACAGACCAAAAGGAATGAGGAAGAAGTTTGATGTTGAAATATTTTAAAAAAAAATTATTTTGTCCAGAGTTTAAACATAAAAGAGGTTTCATTTAGTTTCTCTGTATTATGTTGAGGGTTTAGAGAATTCATTACTATCAGAACACAAATCAAATTAAACAGCAGAACCCGGGCTACACGTCTGTATAAACCTTTTTCACATGCCACAAACAACTCAAATAACAACTCAATGAGTCACGACATATTAAACCCTGTACAGCTCCACTGTGTCAACCCACTTGCCACATTTCCATCTCTATTGCTGCGTCGCTGCATGCTGAACAAAAGATCAGCACCTCAGATGATGAAAGCAGCGACTCCACAGATTCCATTGAGATAAGCCAAAGGTCTCTACAGCAAAGTATCTGAGAGACAGAGGCCAAAGAGTTACAAACACAAAAAGAGCTGCACCAACTTTTAAAAGTTTTAAAAATTTCTCTTACCTTTGCTGTTTTGCCAAGAAACATTAATTTTTCTGAGAAGTCCACAGTACTTTCTGTCAGCCTTATGTCTTGTTTTACAATCACATCTTTCTGGCTTTTGCTATCGGACTTTAGGACCCCGGGAGAACCTTTACAGTGTTAGTTTGTGGCAGGCTGCAGCAGGCTGGGTCTCCCCTAATACCAGCAGTCTGCTGATTTGATTGACTGACACTTCTGTCAATATCATTATGGTGAGTTTAGCGCCATTCTGCACTCTGTGACGATTCCAAAAACGTGTCAATCACTCATATTGACCAGTCTGTGACAGAGAGAGACATGCATATGCACATAAAGCTAAATTCTTTGTTAACAGTATTACTCACCAGAAACATATCTGGTCCCCCATCTGGTATGAATTTGCAAGAAATATGCCAAAAACTGTTGTATTTGGATCTATGCATTAGCATTAATGGTGCACATTAATGGTGCAGAGAGTTCAAGCGAGGTCTCTTTTGGCCCAGTTTGGCTCCAAAAGAGACCTCGCCTGAACTCTCTAATTTTGTTCTTCTTCACTTTATTAGAGTCAGCCTCAACAGAGATAATGTTCATATGTTGCACTATCACCAGATAAAGGTTTAGAGCTACAGCTGCATCATTTTTCAGGCAAACCTACATTTTTTTTATTTTGCTGGGTACCATCTTCATTTAATCTTTACCAGTATCACATAAACTAATATTGACACATCTCAACAAATCTCACAACTTTCCCTTTACTATGACACCAAAATTATTCAAATAGACCTTGTGGTTGCAGAGATATAGCCATATTATTATGGATATGCAGTCTTCAAGCAGAGACCTGAAAAATCTGTTCAGGGTTCAAAGGGTTAATAGAGCCATGTGCCCCACATTGGAAAACAGCATTTCATGTCCCAGAGGAAAGCCTATTATTACTTGTTTAGTCACAGTTTAGGCCTCCAAATCTTTGATCTTCAGTTTGTTTAAAAAAAAAAAAAGCAGAGAGAAAGGGAAAAAAAACAGTATGTTGCAGTTGTGCGTGTGCGCAGTATTGGTCACTATCAAGTGGATACTGTTATCCTGACTTCTTAGGACATTCAGGATCTTTGCTTTAAATAAAAATGATTATGATCTTGAAGCACAACAACTCATTCAAGCTTATTCCTCCAAGCTGTTGCTGAAACTGCATCACTACAAATTCTCTGACCATAGAAAATCTGGCAGCTTTGTGACGTCACATGAAATTTACATGATATTCAACTTTATTTGAATTACTCTGTCTACAACAAACATAGTTTGATTTAATCTTAAATGAAACGTGCTCTTGAATTTCCTGCCTTTCTGTTTTACCACAGTGCTTTAGCTTCTCAGGAGTGTGTAATTGTAATCATTGTAACCGATAAACGTCAGAGTAATGCTCATTCATCTTTCCAAGTGTCTCTCAGGAGAACAAAGATATCTGGCCGGAGTATTTGTTGGTTAGAACAGATTAGGTGAAGTGGCTCTCAGGTATACATGGCTGATTCCTGCCATAGAGTTCTGTACATTGTTGCAGGGCACCAGGCCTTCCTTTGAGGTCAGACCGCCTGCAGCCAAGGACCTGCCAGGAAACCAAGCACTCGAGTATGATTGATAACCCCCAGCGCACCTCCCACAGAATTTATTAGTTTGTTTTTATGTAGGGCACTTTCTCACCGTTCAAGCTGTTTTTCTGTCAGAAATGAGACCTTCCCTTTCTCTCTCCAGGCTCGTTCAGGTCTTTCTCCGGTTATTAGGGGGAAACAGCTTGTACAGAACAATATGAGTTTCCTGAAATGTGTGAAACTTGTTCCACTGACAAGACACAACCTGCTGCCCTGTGCAGCTCAGGCTCATGGACAAAGTGAACAAACCTCCCACCGTTTTCAGCTTTCATCCTCTCAGTTCTGCTCTCCTCTTTACCCGCTCCTTCCTCTCCTGGCAGTGCCTCACTCAGCTGCCTCTTACTTTCTTCCTCTGCGGCTTTGTGTGCTTCTCTTTTTTTTAATTTGCTCTAATGCCAATTTCCTTCACTGGGGTCGCTGTGGTCTGAAGCTCATAAGTTGCCCTGAGGAGGGTATATTGAGGGACTGATCCTCTCAGTCTGGGACCTTACAGTCATATCCTGTGCAGGGATTTAGTCTTAAAATGCTTTGCTGGTTGTTTTCTGTTTGAACATAGATGACGGGCACAAAGCTGGTTCAGACTGGATCCTGGTGGAATCAAAGGAAGGAAAGATGCCTTATTTTATCTGAGCAAGAGTTTTTACATGCTTTGCTTTTAGTTTCTGGAACAGTCATAAATTATTCAACTCAGAGCACTAAGCTACAGAAACATTTCAAATCAGTTTAGCTTTTAATGATGCAGATTTCTTGCTGTTCTTGGCTTTTGCGATGTAAAGTGAACATCTTTTATTTCTGGACTTTATTTTCTATTTTATCTGTTACTGTTGGTCACAATGCAGTTTCAACCAAAGGCTGCTCTGTTTTGATGTTTTGTTAATTAAGCGCTCGAGGGGAGTTCAGACATGCGAGAAGTCATCTGCCGAAGATCAAAACCTTTAAAATACAAGAATGCTAATTGATATGTCACAACCTCCTCGCTTTGGTTTGAAATGAAGAGTTTGATGGAATGAACCAAAAACTTCCTGGAGGGGGGAAGTAAAATTGAGCATTTAGAGTCTAATTAAGTTTTTGATGTTAAAGCGAGCAAAATGATGTGAAAATTCCTCAAAAACATGGATTTCATCCCAATTCCTCTTCATTAATTGGAGGCTGTTCTCACGAGCCAGAGGTCAAAGATTGCCAGAGAACCCGGCTCCTCCTCTGTTCCCGCACAAGCAGCAGACAATAGTTCAGGCCTCTTTTGCTCCCTCCACTCCCTACTGTCTGTCCGTCTTCACCCAACATCTTTTGTCCTTCATCTTCCTCAGACCTCCCTTCTTCTTCTGTTTGTCTCCTCTGCTGCTATATTTCACCCCAGCCAAAGACACTTTCCATAGTTTTCCCTCTATTGTCTGACTCCTTGTCCTCTTGCAGCAGCTCCATGAAGGTCCCGTAGTGTGCATTAGCTCTACAGCCCCACTGGGAGCCATAAACAGCACGGGAGTGAGTGTAGCGGCCAGTTTTGTCACCAAGTTTTGCTGAATGGCATAAACAGAGAGTGTAACAGTTAGTCCAAAGGTTCGTCTGATTGACAAGTTGAAAAGCTTCAATGCACTTTTCAGCGACCAATTAAGGAAGCACAACATTGTTTTGATATAGTTTCTTTGTACATGTCTGTGCGCCCGTGGGTAAAGGCTGAGCGATGATTACCTCAGTCTTACCTCATGCTCCTGTGTGTAAACTGGTGTGTGTTTTTGTCTAAGTGTATGACCCCCTGGTCGGCTTTTGGCCGGTCCTTTTCCTGCCAGTGTTTCAAACACGCGGATATATTTATTTATCTGCCCTCCGGAGCTCATTGTGCTATGGTATGTTTCACGTCTCTGCAGATTTTAAAACAATAAATATGTGTTTTTCCTCATAAAGCGAGCTGCTCTATTTCACACTACCATCCGTTCTCAAGTCAAGAGAGAACAAGCAGACCGTGGTGTGAAAACAGCAGGTTTCCTTAAGGAGGGCCGACCTGAAAAGATGGTTTCCGGACTTTGCGGTGCAGCTAATGAGTCACGTTTTGCTGCTTGAGTTTGCCGTTGAGACCTCTTTTGATTTCCAGACCGAGTCGCAGAATCTGATGTGAGGCTGAAATCCTAAACTCACTCTGTCACCTTCTTAATCTCGTTTAGATACAAGATTACATGAATAGCCTGATTGTTCCCCCCAGACTCTTTGATCAGAAGGAGAGGTGGGTGGTCCTTACTATACTAATTCTTACCCCAGACAATGGGAGTGTGTGTGTGCATGTGTGTGTTATTTTGTACCTACATGTGTGTATTTCACCATAACTCATATGATGCCTGCATGTTACCATAGCAGTGTTGACCTCTTTGGTACTTCCCACCTCTCTACCTCCTATCAGAGCAGACCTAGCTGTTCTGACCGTCCACTCAGTCTCAGGCTCTGACTGAATTTATCTGGAATGTGTGTCTGCATGCTTGTGAGTGTCTTTAATCCCCTTAACAGTAAGGAATTGTTTTCCCAGAACTTCTACATGAAGGAATCTGTGTTTTGTTGGTACTTTCTGATATCTGGAAACTCAGAGGGATTTATTCTATGGATGGTCTGGTGATCCACCGGCCTCCTGGAGCTTCAAGCGTCACACTGATTACCTTTTTGTCTTTCTCCTGGTGCCAGATTGTACCATTTCACAAAGTGAGGTGTTTCAGTTTGTGTGTGTGCACATGTGTGTGAGAGGCTGGTATGAGGCCTAAATCCCTCCAACCCCCCTGGATCAGGTATTGTTGGGGCTCCCTCAGCCCCTCAGACTCCCTGCAGGCAGGAGGGAGCCGGTCAGTTGAAAGGCGTTTCCTGGAATGAGAACAGCATTTGTTCTCATGTGTCTTAAGGTTAGCAAATTAAGTTTGGAGACTAATGAATACTGGTCACATTCTGGCAGGGATTTCGTTTTTCTTTTCAAGCTGTTAGAGTCCACTTGTTTGTCTTTTGATGCTGTCGTTGCAGTCTGCAATAAGTGGTGCCTAAAATATAAATTACAGGGGTGCTCTGTGTTTTTCCCCTAATGTAAATATTACATCTGTTCACAGATTTATTTGGCAGAAACATTGATGCCTTCTGACCTGACTGATCTTCATGTTTTTGAAGAGTGAATAGATGATGTTTTTGTTGGCGGGAGATGGCGAAGCAGCTCTCTTCTTGAATTTATAGTCATTATGCACCTGAAAGTTTAAAGGCTTTCTACCACTCAAACCTGAAGATTTAATGCTGGAGATGCTGATACTATCACATTTTTCTGTCTTATCAATAAAAAATGGGTTGGGTGCGTATTTTATGTGGACAAAGTCTGTCTTATTCAAGCTCATATGTTATTTTAGTGTCTTTGGCAGAAGAGTTGAAATCAGTCAGAGCCAAAGTTGCTTCCTTTTTTCAAGTTTGCCCTGACCAGTCATAGATAATTGCCAGATGCTTTAGCTCCAGTAGGATAGTTCTTGATGTGGCTATAATTGTGAGGCCCAAATATAAATCTCATAATTTTAGCAAAACATGCAATAGTGCAATCAAAACCCTCAGATTAGTACAGTCCACTGCAGAACAGATTCTTGAATTGGACATAAATCAGCTCAATAAAAGCTAAAAAGAAGGACAGAAACCATAGACATTTTCAAACTGGATTGTTAAATACCCACTGCCTGTTGACACTGTTGAAAACCTGTTCTTCAGAGTCAGGAAGTCAGGACTGTAAGTGAGCACAGGTGTGAGAGCATCCTGAGAAGCCTGAACCATCTCTGATAGGGAAAAGTGGAGCAATGCCCTGTCCTGCAATCCAGGCAACAGCAGCAGAGCTGGTCATCATCTTACTAACCCTGTCAGGTTTGTCATTTTTGCAATAATAAACCCCCTTTAATGCAGATTTCTCACATTTCAATGAGCAAAGACTTCTGGGTAAATTAATTAGATTTAGGTAGTGCCAAGTAAGTGGGTGTATTTTTCAGCACTCACAGAAACAGAGTAGGCCCTAAAAGAATCTCATAAGGAACAGAGAATACCCGCTATCACAGATTTAACGGTCACCAGGGCCAGAGTTTTCCTTTAATAAACTCTGCAGTCTTTGAGAAAGAGGGCCTCTGTCCCTCAAGGTGTTTTCTCAGTTTGAAACAAGGTTTAAAAGCAACTCAAAGCTGATCAGATATGCTGCCTCTAATGGCAATGATGCACCGTTTCATTCCCATGGCCGCTCCACAGTGGCTGGCAGACAGCTGTGAGGTTACATAAACATTACGTAAAGCGCTGTCGCTCTGGTCCCACTGAGTTCACCATCCTTACTTTTTCCTCAGTAAAGGTCCATCAGCCTCGAGATGCAGTTTTGATTGCTTTGTTTCATGTATTTTCTCTCTCTGTGTTGTTGATTTCCCAAGACTGCTCTGCTGCATTTTTCTGCTTCCAAGTATTGTTCCCTGCAAGAGTTTTAGTGAGATAGACATAAACACCGTGCCAGGGCAGAGGAGGCTGAGCTCTGCTTGTCACAAACAACACGAACTTAGACATGACGTGCGCTTGGTCCTGCGGCCGGTCACCTGTTGAATGTCTGCATCAGTCTTCACCTCTGTTGTTTCTGTTAGTTTTCTTTTTTGTTTTTAATTCCTCTTTGTTGAGCAGGTGTTTGACTCATCCTTATTTTCTTTGTGGCTTTTCTTGTCTGAATGAACAAATTGTAAAAATATTATTCTCTCTGCAGCTTGACGTTATGATGGTTGATCCCTGTAATGATTGGTTCAAACCCTGTTGGATGATGATTGGAGGTTTTTGGTTAGACATGCTGCGCAATTGCAGGAAAACTGCTTAGCCATGCCTCCTGTGACTTCACCCTGTGTAATTATGTCTATGTATAGGCCTGTGGGTTTGCTTATTTTGGGCTGCACTTCACCACTACATTATATTTAATAGTCCTATTTCTAGAACTGGGTGACTCTGGATTGGAAGTACATGACCAGCATGATTCACCTGCATTTTATCAAAAACATAACCCGTTTTCTCATTGGACAGTTTCACCCTCCACCCTTACACTTATCGTATCCAACATGACAAAATATTCCTACAAACAATGCTCCAACAGCCACATGAGCCAGAAACATGGGCGATAAATCTCAGGTTTCCTTTTCCAATTAATACTTAGTCAGGCTTTTACTGTATTGTTTCTCTGCAGCCATTACAGCATTGAGTAGACCTACAACAGCACATAGATGGTTGGAGGGTTTGAGGGCGGGGGGTGTTATAGCTGAACAGGATGGTCATAAAGTCAAAATGGCTCCCACTGCCAACATCTCAGTGCCAACAAAAATACACAACTGGGAGAAGCAGGAGAGGAGAGACTGGTGTAACATTAGGGATTAAGGCCCTCATTGTGTACAGTAAATCAGCAGTAGACAACAGGGATTTGGAGCAGGCAGTGATTTTGACACGATGATCCCCGAGAGGTCTTGATTATAGGTGTCAGGCTGTACTAAGCACATGTTACCGAACAGAATAATTCAGGTAAACATCCATTTCACAGCTTTAGGCTTAGCAAGGTCTTGAAACAGATGATAGTAGATAACGGACTCATGTTTTTGTGATGAACAGATATTGTTTTTGGCTATTTCTTGTTCATAAAATATTTCTTCTTTCATTGATTGTTCTGTGTCCTAGTTGATAAATGTACATTTTGTTCAGTTATTCTTGTTTATTGCATTTTTTAATGAAAATTCAGCCAGTCTTATCTATTTGTATAATGTTTGTTTCATTTTTTCCTGCCATTGTGTCATTCATGTTTATTTTCCCACCAAGTGCACGATTTCCCAAAATTCTTTATGCGCTGTCCCACCGGCAAGAGTGATGTTTATTCAGCCCCCACTGTTCGACCGGTCTGTACATCGTGTGTGTTTGAGTGAATGAAGGAAAAAAAGACGCTCGGGTCCTGTGTCACGCTCTCCTCCGAGTCCTGCAAAGCCTGTTTGTTTTTAGATCTATCCCACAACAATACCCGACTCTCCCCCTCATATACACACTATCTCACTCACACTGCACACACAGCTCACTGAGAAAACAAGCGACAGCCATAACAACAGCTCAAACAGAAGCTGCGCTCTGTAGGAAAACCTACGCTCACTTCCCAGGCTCCTGGCTGACTGACCACTGTCCTTTTATACACTACAGTACATGAAAGTCTCCAAAAAGTCAGGAAAACAACCTTTGACATTTTTTGGCTCCATTACATAAGACCACATTGTGACTTTAAGAATACTGTACCGGGGAAAACAAAAGTAAAATGCTGCTTTGATGTTTAGAATAATAAATACTGACATCTGTCCCTGAGGTAACAGAGAAGAAAGCTCCTTTGTTTAACTTGTTTCTTCACCGGTCGGCCCAGGAATAAAGGAGGGTGAACACGTTGTTTTTGACTCTTTCTAACTTAAACACACATGCACGTGTTCATACTCACACCATTATTATATTTCACCTGTCTACCCCCTCCTGTCTCTGCCCTCTTTTCCTCCACAGGGGGCTTTAATTAAATGTGTTGCCACAACAACAGGTACTGACTCACACCCTCCTATTAGTCTTAAATGCTTTTTCACTTTTTGCTTATGGGTCAGAGCTGCAGCTGTTTCCCATTGTAAAGTGAATCAAAACACATTTTTAAACATCTCCATGTACAGGTTATATTATTATACTGACTAACGATAAACTTTTTTTTTTTTTAAATTGTTCATTTTCTGAATTGTTTGAGAACCAGCAACAGATCACCATGCAGGCCCCCTGATAGTGTCTGTAGTGACACCTCTGCAGAGTTCAAGAGTTGAGTTTCCCCTGTGCAGTGGGACATGTCAAGAGGTCATGATTAGGTCACTATCCTGCTGACTCGCCTCACTCTCCTCTTGTTTCCACATCACAGATCCTGGATGAGATTGCAGAACAGGGGATCAGAATCTATCAGCTACCTGACGCTGACTCAGATGAGGACGAGGAGTTCAAGGAGCAGACTAGAGTCTTGAAGGTAAGAGAGGGATACACAGCTAATGTCAACTATTAGAAAACATGCCAGAGAGTTCCAGGTAAACAAGAAACACTTTTGAATTCTCTATCTCTTGTCTCTGTTAGCCCCATTAACCTGTCTTTCTTTTCCAGGCAAGCATCCCCTTTGCTGTGATTGGCTCTAATCAGCTGATTGAGGTGAAAGGGAAGAAGATTCGTGGTCGTCTCTACCCCTGGGGTGTTGTTGAAGTGGAGAACCCTGAGCACAATGACTTCCTCAAGCTTCGCACCATGCTTGTGTAAGTCTCCTGAGCAATAAAACTTCTTTTGTTGTAGTCATTTTTGGAATGAAAGACTTCCAAAACCTTTACTGAACTTCTTCCTCATCAAGCTGGGCTTTAAAGTCGCCAGTATTGGGGGTCACAGCAGAGCTATACTGCCTCCCAGTGTTTAAAAAAAAGAATTGCATGCTTGTATTTTGCAGGACCCACATGCAAGATCTCCAGGAGGTGACTCAGGATCTGCATTACGAGAATTTCCGCTCAGAGAGGCTGAAGAAAGCGGGCAGGTGAGAAACGTCACTTCATTGGCAGGTGAGCAGCTCTCTGTCAATGTGGCTTAATAAAAAATGTGTTTGTTTATTCTGCAGGGCTGTGGATGAGGATGTTGTTGATAAGGACCAGATCCTGCTACAGAAAGAGGCTGAGGTAAGAAAACTTCTTCATCTCACTCAGTGCTCAAGTGTGTCAGTTGGTTTAATAATGACTGGATAAGTGTAGATACAGCCACAGAGGGCCTGGAATCACTTCACTGTGAGAAAAAAGGTAACCAAACAACCCTGTGTGCGGCAAAATATACATACATGTACAACCTGTTTCCTGATGCCTCTTGATTGGTCTATTTGTACTGGTGCTACAGTGTGTGTGGGCAGGGTGCAATCACAGCCCGTTTGTAAACAATGTGCCCAGGCAGGATATGACATCACTTCCTGCCTGGATGTCCTGGCCCAGTTTTATGGTGGGAATGACCCCAGTAGTATGAGGGACCAAACAAAACAAAGCAACAGAGACAGTTTATTCACGTGTTGTCAAGGCTTTGAGTAGAAGGAACATCATGATAACCGATATAATACTGTTCCCAGACTGTACCAGGACATTTTGCAGGTCTTGACCTTTAGAGGAAAGAGCATTTTGTCTCAGAAGGGTTCCTGTACCGTTGTTTATAATCAGAAAGACATGGAGAATTTGCAAAGCTCCCAGTGAATCCAGTGGAAGTAGTTGAAAGTGTGCACAGCAGATAAACTGTCTAATTTCTCTTTCGAGGTAATAGATGAATTCATTATAGATCAGTAGATATGAAGAATACAGTTTCCAAAATAAGCATCTCTGTGGGTTTAAACTTATAGTTATCTACCTCTATGGTCCAAGGGAACAGCTGAACCTTCTGCTGATGCCGTGCCTCAGGAAAACATTTCTCATCCTGAAACAGAACATTAGATAAAACTTATTTCAGAGCAAAAATTTGGATCAATGAAAAAATATTTTGGCATTTCCTTAAAGGATTATAGAAACTTAAAAATGAAGCACTACTGTTCTGTATTTTTCTAGCAGTTAATACACTACTACACTAAAGAACTGGCTGTAGCTTTGATAAGAAAACATCAAAAAGGATGAGCAATTTGAAGTTCTGTACCAAGCCACAAGATGGCGCCAGACACTCAAGAAAACAACAGAGTAAAACCAAGATGAAATAATCTGAGCTTCACAACCTCATTATCTTTGCAAATGAGAGTCTTAGATTATTCATGGACCCAATGTTTGTTCCCTATTAAAATTTATTTACACTTTAACCATTACTCATTCATTTTTCGTTATTGATTTATGCCTCATTCCTTTCAAAACGCCTTTCTTCTGTCCTGCTATTTAGTTGTGTTGTTGTTGTGTTGAACCTCTGTTCAGTTTATTTACAGTAAAACAGCAGGGAATTGAATTTATGTCAAGCCAAATTTCATTGTGATTGTCATCAGGATTTTTCTTTGGCTGTAATTGTAAGACTTTAGCTGTCTATGTTTAATACGAGAAGTACAAAGGCTTCCTGAAACAACCTTCATGCAGACAATTTTAATGAAGCAGAGATCTCTGAACAGCTTGAAATGAGAGTTTTCTGTTTCGCTAGTAGCAAACAATTTTTAAATCAGTGAAACGGGAAACACTGAAATAATTGTTGATATTTTTTTAAACAGATTTCCTTTGATTGAGGAATAAAATTGAAAAAAATTGATGATTATTGTTACTGCATTTATTTTTCTTCTCTCTGTAGTTGAGACGCATGCAAGAGATGATCGCTCAGATGCAGGCACAGATGAAGATGCAATCAGACGAGTAAAAGAGTGGGCGTGGAAGGGAACCACACACACAAACACACCTGATCTTCCCATAAATCCATCCCTTCCTTCTGCTGAGGGAAGATCTGTAAGGAGTCCAGGTATCAAGGATCATCTTAACCTGTACACCAACAACATTCACAACACAGTTTTGTTTCTTTTTCCTTTTCCAAACATCCATCCATCAGCTGTTTAAGGGCTCACAGCTCTGTTCACAATGAATGTGGTCGTCCTTTTTGCTTGTACGAGATGATGAGATAGACTTGGCAAAATCAAAAACGCTTGGACAAAAATAAGACTGAATATAAGATTATTTTGAATCAAATGTCAGTTATTTAGCATTTGATTTAAATTCTAGTTGGTAGAGATGTAAGAACGGTACTTCAATCACACTAATGTTTACAAACTTAAGTGTGCAAATTGTGCTTTTTGTTCAAGTCTAAGCTTCATATGCTGCCATACTCTCGATACTGTATCTTAAAAATAGGTTAAGGCTATGTTCATTAGTTAATTAACATGTACAATAATTTGCGTCTTATGTCTGCTGTTAGCTTAATAGTTGCTCTATTGCCAATCACTTTAACCTCTTAAGGGTTTCAGACTTTCAGTGCCTTCAGTGCTTTGGTCTGACTATGCAATAGCTGTAAATGTTACCACAGTCAAAGGTGAGTGCGCCCATGAATGAGCTGAATTATTTATGAGAAGAAGAAAGATGCTTCTGTCAGGTTTAATGTTATGACTTTGACCTTAATTATGTTAAATTAGAACCTTGTTTTGTTGGCAACACTAAAAATCTTCTGTTTTGTTTTCTTTATTTTTTTTATTTTGCTTTTCAGTCAAAAAGCAACTTACTACAGGAAATAGCAATAATAATAATAATAACAATAATAATAGTGCTCCATAACAATAAAGAGATGTCAGAATTATTGTTGCATTAAAGGCCATGTTGTTAATATTTCTGTATTTATAATCAAGAGCTGCTTAATTCTGGTGTCTGTGCCAAACTAGGTACTGAAGACTGAAAAATAATGAAACTGTTCAGTCAAAGTTACTTGGGTTACTCATGTGTCCACCTGTGCTCATTCAATATTGTTAAATGTGTTGTTTGTACACTACATCTGGAGTCTTTTAGTGTATTGTGTTTGAGCTTTCGCCTGTTCAGAGACCATAAACAACACTATCCAAGTGTAATGTGTGTGAAAACCCTCCAGCCTTCTGTGAGCCACAGACTGACCTTTTCTTTATCAGTGCAACTAACTGTATTACTTTTCTTTTGCTCTCTTATGCTAATGTGTCATTTGAACTTAAGACACACAGAATTGTTTTTTAACTCTATCATGGTAGAAAAATGTTTCATCATTCTTTTTTGTATTTCTCTCTTAATAAAACTTCTTTAGAAAAAGACTTGTTGACATATGTTGATTCTGTGGTACCTTACTTTCATACAAAATGTGAACATTTTGCGGTACTCTTCACTCTTCTATTGTTCGATTTGTTTAATTTACCCCAACATGTATTTCCCCTGACATTCTCTTAAAGTGTAATGATTGGATTTTCTCAGAGAGATTTGTTTTTTGTACTGTTGGATTATTGAAGCTGTGTTTTCGACAGATCATCCATTGTTAGCCAAAGATTTAACAAGCACCTTTGCTCCAATTAGCTGGTGCTTTTGTCCATTTGTTGAAGCCAACTTTCCAGTTGTTTATCTATTGGTTTCAACTATTTCAACTTTTGATCCATTAATTCTGAGAGAATTTTGAAGCATTTTTTGAGTGGCATAATTTGAATTAACTTTTTTAACCTAATATTTGACAGCTACATCTTCCTAAGTTTAAAATGTGTTTACTGTGTATTACTACTATTTGTAACAGTCAAGGTTGCTTAGCTTAACTGTCCATTACTTTTAGTTTGGTGTTAACTTTACAGTGCATCCACTGATGTGGCTTTTACAGGTTGCTTTTAGCTCATTCATCACTTTATATTTTTGACTTGAAATGGCCATCATTTTATTTTATTTTACTTAAAATGGCTAAAAAATATTCGTCCCAAAATGAAGTCTGACTTTAAACTTGTTTGACGTTCAAGACACTGTGTAGTTCCTTTAAGTTTCAAACTAACTCTGTCTCAGAAACACATTTCAAAGGAAAACGTTTGAAGGATTTGTTTTGTTTTGTGTTTTTTTTTTCCCTTGACGTTTTTTTTTTGTTTGTTTGTTTTGTTTTTGCTTTTTCTTACTTGTTTTTCCATTTTTCTTGTATTTCATAAGGCAGACTATGGGAGTTCAGACATATCTTTAGGAAAGAATCCCACAATATTTGACTTCACTCTGGAAATTATGTTCATCAGGTTAAGGGGTATTTTTAGATGTCAGGTTGTTTTGGCCAGACCTCCCTCATGGTACACTGGCACGACTCCAGCTCGTAGAAAACCTCGCAGCGTGACTGGCTGAGTCTGCGTGGAGGGGGAGGGGCTTCTATCTGTCAGTTCGACCCGCCCTCCTGCTGTCTGTCCGGGGTTTGGAAGCAAGGCGAGGGGGCCTCTATCTGAGAGCCGTCGCTTCGGTCAAATCGAAGAGGGGAGAGTGGTCAATATGACGAGCAACATCAGATACAAGAGCCGGATCCCGGTTAAAACAGGTAAGAGCAGTTTCTGTGTTTTCATTCAAGGCCATGCATTGATGAAGAACCGATGCAATGATCGCTCCGTGTCTCTGTGTCCCTGGGCGTCGCTCTCCATCCCTGCACCTGCGCCGCCTCCTCTTTCATGCTGTGATGGCCAATAGATGAGAGTACGGAGGTAAGAGATATCCTTTAATGCTCGTTTTGCCTTTCAATTTGCCATTTAGGATGCCTTCAAACTGAGAACATTTGAATGTAATCTCGCTTGTCACGGCTGAGGTTGCAGCAGCAGTATTTGCGTGTCAGATATCACATATCGGCTCGTATTTGTAATGTGCCCGAGTGTTTTATAAATGCAAGGTCCTCTGAAGGCAGCCATGCCATCACAGACTGAGCTGTGATGAGCAGGATGACAGACGGAGGGGGGTGAGGTTTCATTTTTAGACGCATATGTGGAGCAGGCCGGCGTGCTGCCAACATGGTCCTCAAATGGCATCATCCATCCTCCCCATCCTCCCCATCCTTTCCTCCAGCGGAATGATTAGCAGTTATCTGTCTCTGACTGCACTGGAAAGCTCATCTAATTGCTAACGTTAAGTCAGCAGGACTCTTGATCACAGTCGCTGCTTTCAGAGACCCCTTCCTGACCATTGTTCCGCTCAGATATACAGCTGCCACATGAGCCTGCAGGGGAGGTCGCGTCTCTGATGACCCTGGACCTTCCTCCTCCCCCTCCTTCCCTTTTTCCTCTCTCTCCACACATGCAGTGTGCCTGCCGACTGGAAGGAGTGTTTGCGTGTGCTGAGCTTCAGTGTGCCTGGATGATTCAGCAAACCTAACTGTTGGTAAAAATGGA
Organism: Labroides dimidiatus; assembly: GCA_030710495.1. Classification (NCBI taxonomy): domain Eukaryota; kingdom Metazoa; phylum Chordata; class Actinopteri; order Labriformes; family Labridae; genus Labroides; species Labroides dimidiatus. Next base: position 11,961,025 of record CM061153.1, on the reverse strand, counting down.
AAAGAAGGGAATAATTTATGATGCAAAAGAGCACAGTTTAGTCACAGTAACAGCCTTAGAGCTAAAAATGCAGCAATAGGAGATTCAGGAGCAAATACTCTACAACAAAACAGAAATGTGTTTATAACTCTCCACTGCACACATGACTGCGCAGCTGCCAGTTAATAGGTTTAGCTGCAAATTCATACATTTTTATACAATAGTGCTGTTGAATTGGGATGGTAATTGAAGGTGTATGAGCTAAATATCAGAAAAACCTCTTGGTATATAAAACACTACAGTACACTTAAAAAAACAGCCCCAAAATGACTTACACAACCAATCAGCACCTCTCTGAATTATTGTCAGCAAAGATAATCTGTGTCCTTACTAAAGATTCATTGCAGGGCTTTTATTTAATTAGAATCATTGTATTACTGATGTAAACATAATAAATTGACAACATTGTAGATTCACTTAACAGTTCTCTACTCATAAAGGGATGGGTCCTATTTTATACAATGGGATATAAAGGGTCAGTGAAGTATCAACAGGCAGGGTTGGAAAGTAACATTTACCAATTGAGTCACTTTTGGGATAATTGTATTTATTTGAGTATTTATAAATCAGTACGATAACATGTATTTAAGTTTTGTCTGAGGAACGTAGCCTGCTGATTGGATGATGCCCAAGCTACAGAAACTAAAAAAAAGCACTAAATCTAATATAAGCTCTAGTGCTAGAAGAATTTTTTTTCGATTTTCTTTTTTTATTCCATCTAAAATGATGTAGCCACAACTAATAGTTCAGCATCAACAACATTGTTAAACCAAACAGCATTCCGTATTCAGTGCTTTTATTCTCCAAGAGCTGGGTCTTAGCTGGGTCTTAGACCTTCTGATTCATTGGACCCCTGAGGACAAAGAGGAGAAGGGTCAGATAAGGTGCCTAAATGTTCCCTGGGCCGGTTAAAGACCAGACATGCTGCTCAATTCTGGATCCTCTGCAGAGGTTTAAATGTACATACTGCTAGAAAAGAGTTGCAGTAGTCAATGCGTGACATCACAAGGGCCTGTACCAGGAGCTGTGTGGCCTGTTGTGTCACGTAGCATATCAACAAGACTGAGCAATCAAGGCCACATGAACCTTAAAGGTCAGCAGGAGATTTTTGAGTTTTTGGGCACAAGTTTATTGGATTCAAGCAGGACGCTAATCTGTGATTGAATGGAGGGACACACTGGAAAGACGATGAGCTTAGTTTTGGACAGATTTAGCTAAAGCTGGTGGTCCTTCATCCATGTATAGATATCAGACATGCTGATATCTGAACTGAGAAAGTAGTGTCTTCTTACGAGTGTCGTCAGCATAGCAGTGGTAAGAGAAGCCATGTGAGTGGATCATTGCACCAAGTGAGGTAGTGTATAAGGAGAAGAGCAGGGGACCAAGCGCTGACTCCTGGGGTACCCCTGTCGATAAGCCATGTGATTCAGACCCTTCTCCTTGACATGACACTCTGAAGGATCAACCTGTGAGGTAGGACTTGAACCACAACAGGACAGATCCTGAGATGCTGAGTTCAGAGAGTGTGGAGAGGAGAACTTGATTGTTTACAGTGTCAGATGCAGCAGACGGGTCCAGCAGCGGTAGGACAGAGGACTGACCAGCGGATCGAGCCAGTCCCAGTGATTCTGTGACTGACAGGAGTGCAGTCTCAGTGAAATGGTCAGATTGATAGGAGTCAATCAGTTTGTTCTTCTGCAGATTCTCAGAAACTTGGTTGAAGACTGTGCGCTCAAGTATTTTGGACAAGAATGGCAGAAGTTAGACTGGCCTGTAGTTTTCAACCTGTGCTGGGTTGAGATAAGGCTTTTTGAGCAGGGGCTGACCCGGGCTTGCTTAAAAGTTGTGGGAAAGACACCAGATTACAAGGAGGAATTGACGACGTGTGTCACTGCAGGTTTGATTGTGGGCAAGATGGTCTGAAGGATGCTGGTAGATATTGGATCACCCAACATATCCAAATATTAATCTTTTTTCCAGGATATCTTGAGCTATATTTTCCTTGGAAAAAGTTTTTCTATTGGTATTTCCATTCTTAACAATTGAGTCCTCATTTTTGGCTTGTAATAGCAGGCATCTATGTACAGACAGCCATGAATTGAGGGTAAAGGGATCTAAAAAGTGCATTACTGACTGTATTTGATGCAGAGTTTTTCAATAACTCCAGGATGGATGGGGACAGTGTCAAAATCACTTCACACATGCTGGTTATATTACAAGAACTACTTCTGGGAAATATGCTTTTGCAACTCTTTCCCCTCTTGGCCCCACAGCCATGAGATAAAAGTAAGTGTTCAGTACTTTTTACTTGTCCTTGAGATTAACAAACTGGTGGTTTTACTCAAAGTAAAATGTCATTAATGTGACTGGATTTTTACTTGAGTAGAACATTTTAGTACTTTTTCTACTTACTTTTGCCAACATGGGACCACAGTCAGATCAGCTTCTTTGCTAGAAGACTCGCTGCAGACAGAGTCAACTTTATCACATAATTCAGTTAGCTGAAGTGAAACCCAGACCCAAACATGAACATCTGTGTTATTGTATACTATCTTGAAAAATTTCACCACTGCTCTTGGCTATCTATTAGCCTGTTTGTTTTTGCAGTATTTATAGACACAACAGTAAGATCAAGTTCCTGAAATTTAGCTGAGTTACTTTAAAGAGTTGCCCTCTGTCTGCAGCCACTGACAGACCAGCTGTGTCTTAGCAAAGGAGCTGAAATAGCCCAGAACCCCAGAGGCGAGTTCCTCATGCAACCCCACTTCAAACAATTCGAAAAATCTTTTTTAAGTCTGTTTTTTAATATGAACCCTGAACTGATATGGTTGGGAGGAAGCAGTGAGAAAATGTTCATGAAGAATAAAAAATAAAACTGCTTATCATGCAACATAAGTTTTGAAAAAACTTGAATGACCACTGAATGAAAGTATTTAGAGGAAATCATCATAATTTTTAGATATGAAGTGTCAGTGTTGTTTGTAGTGTTTATCCGGTGTTCTACCCTATTTCTGATCTTTGTGCTCCTCCACCCCCCTCACTGATGGTAGATATAAGCTGGTTATGTTGCCAACAGATTTGCCTGAAATTCCCAGTTGGAGTAAATCCAGTTGTTGAAGTTATTGTGCATGCAGGCACACACGCACACACACACACACACACACACACACACACACACACACACACACACACACACACACACACACACACACACACACACACACACACACACACACACACTTCTGAGTAGATTTCAAAAAACCTGGATTAATTGATTGATGCAGGGTGCAGAGTGGAGTAAAAACACTAGGACAGAACCTCGAAGCGTCTGTTGTCTCTACGTCTCCATTCACTCCTGCTCAGTATTTAGATCATGATACAGTTTTTACACATTGTGAGTTTTGCCTCATCTACTTTATCGGTTTATCACACCCACATACTCGACTGCAGCTGACCCTGTTGGTCTCTTTCGCAAAAACATCATTGTGGATCAGCCAGGCTACTGCGGAGGAGGAATGTGAGAGCTGGAAATGTAAAAATAATATTACTCAGTGTGACTGACTCACTGCTGAGATCATATCTGCTGAAAAATCTTTAGCTGATAACCAATCCTAAATCAATATTTTCCCAGCCTTCCCCTCCTTTTTTCCCTTCCTCTTTCCTAATCCATCTTTCTCCTCACACTGAGCGATGCCCTCACTTCCCTTTGCTGTAATATTATGTTGCCAAGCAACAGTTTTTTTGAAACCCATTTCCAACACTTGCATGAAGGAGTGGACTACACCATCTGACCTACCCACAATCCTGTGTGGTGGTTATTCTGTGTGTGTGGGCGGGTTTTCTCTGAATATTTATTCATCACAGAGCAGAAACTAAAATCACAGCTTTTAATGAACATGATAAAGACATCAACCCCGATACAGAAGAAAAGATAATAATGTAGGGAAAATAACCCACTTTCTTATTCCTAAAAAACCTGTCACTGTGCTTTATTTATTTATTGGTTTGTTTGTTTGTTTGTTTGTTGGATGGATGCAAATGGATAAAGCACAGTAACAGATTTTGTAGGAATAAGAAAATAGAACTTGATCTTAAAGGAGCCACAAATATGTTACTATTCATGTGTGAGCCTTAGCAGGCACAACCCTCAATACAATATTAAGTTATCAAATACATATTTTATATCTTGTTAAATTCAGCCTTTCTTCTGCAAAACATAGGAAGGTGTAATTCTTATTCATCCCTACTTTCAGAAGGGTTTTCTTCTCCTCTTCCCACTGGTTTTCCTTCATTTAGTGTACGTCGCTTTGGAAAAAAGCATCTAGATGAAATAGTAGATTGTAGATTTATTGTAAGGTGTTTGGCTGCTTTGTTATTCAGATTTAAAATCCCTCTGAGAAAATGTAATCTTATTTACTAAATGTGCAGACAATACAAGAGTTTTTGTTTGATTGTTTTATCACCTAACTTTAAAACTACTATTTATAACTTACATACTGTTCATTACGTGTGCATTGTCCCTCCGTGTTGTCTCGTCTGCCTGAGCAGCCGTCACTCTCAGGGTAAATTAGGTCAGCGGTTACATTTCCTCCAGGAGACATGAGCACTAGTTGAGTCAGATCCATTTGTCTGTCCATATGTGTCACTTCACTTCAAATACACTCAACCAACATCTCCACCTCTGACTACTGAACCCACCTCTCAATCACCACTAAAAACACACGGTCACTACCACAGATGGAGGCCTCTGCCGTCTCCCATGGAGGACCAGCTGTGAACTGGGAATAGGCGTAACCCAGAGGGGGGTAGGGTGGGGTGCTGGAAATGGGATTGGAGCCCCCTGTGGATCAGTTTTTTATGTTGTGAGAAGGGAATCAGAGAAAGGCCAATCTAAAAATTCCTGGACTTTCTTCTCCTTGATGGATTTCCCTAAATCAATTTAAAATGTTGTCCGTAGCCCGTAGGTTTGAATAATAATCTTAATCCACATTTGCACTTTCTAGCAGGGATAGCATCATAGGGATAGCCAGGGTCATATTTATGTCCTTTGTCATCCTGCACTCTTCAGTTATCCTTTCCAAGTAATCAAAGAGCCTCCGCCCAAAAAAACTCCATCAAAAATAAAGTTCTGTGTTAAATATTTTTTGATTACAGCATCAGTTTGTACTGACTGACATAACATACTTTTATAGCACACAGAATATTTGAAGACACTGAAATAAAAACAACACTCATAATCACAATCAGTGTCTCATCCCATCATCAGGTTGATAAAGTAAGTTAACAAGCCTTTTCATTCTGCCCTCCTTTAAACATCCACAATCCAGACCAGCTTCAGCTCTGTCAACCCAGTTAGCTATCATTGTTTTGAGTGGAAGTGTCTCAGAACAGTTGGGGTCAGTTTTTTCTGATGCTTAAAGCACTCTTCTCTGGTGCTACAGTCAGCCTGCTGCACATGCTGTATTGACATTTTTCAGCTGACACGCTTAAAATAGTGTGAAAAGATCTCACACAGACAGAAGAACTGGTGTGTGCTTGTGTTACCAGTGTTTTGGCAACTTTGCTAAATGCTAATGCCAACATGCCGAAATCTTCAAAGTTAAATATATATATATATATCTGTGAATGATGGATTATTCTGAGATTTGATTATAGTTTTACTTGATGGTGGCGGCTGTACAAAAACAGTATCATGCTCTCTTGAGATCATTTATATCTGCTGAATTTCATGAAAACCCATCCCGTGCTTAAAACCGTCTCCAACAAAGTGAATGCATAATCAAAAGACCAACACTGCCATCTGAAAAGCTGTGAAGTCAGTCTTCTTCAAGCCAAATACACACCAGAAAATAAGACCCCTCTGTACATTCTTGCAGTATTTAAAGTGTCTGTCTCAGTAGTCACAATAACCTACTTTTCTGAGCATCATGCCTGATGAAACAGCTTCTGTTATCTTTGTGAGTGTCTGTTTCTCCTCAATCTGAGTGTCTGATTATCTTCAGGTGTGCAGCTGCACTGTGATTACATGCACATACTTCAGTTATGCCATGTTGCATACATGTGTAATGCCTGTGATGAAGTGGAGCGTGTAGCATTCCTGTTTGTTTTCACCTGAAGCAGCTCACCTCGTTTTCCACTCTGGGTTTCCCACACAGCGCCGCAGAGCTCGTCGTGCCTCAGCTCTGAGTTTCAAGAGGCTTTTGGAAAGGAACTGGAGGCTGCCTGACCCAGATTGCAAGAGTCTCTGAAAAATCTTTTTCGTCGAGGTTGATGTGTTTGGGATTACACGTTCTGTGGAAATAGGGATCAGGGGTTTTAGCACTTAGCCAATGAGATGAAAGGCGAGATTATTTCATAACTGTTCCAGCTCTAATTAACAACAAAAAAATTGTTTGTTTGACACAAACAAAAAAGCTTGTATTTTTTCAACAGAAAACCCTAAAATCTTCCGTTGAAGTCCGGTTAAAACACAATGTTGGTCTTATATCATATTTTCAATCTTGGCTTTGCAACAACCTCATCTTAAAATGCAATTACTCATGTTTTTATAAAGCTGTTGTCCAAATCACGTCACTTCAAGGTTTATAGCTCTTGTGTCTCCATTTAAGTCAACATTTAAAAGAGAAATCAGCACAATCAATATATACCAAATGAAAAATTAAGATAAGATTTATGACTTTTTGTCAACTGAATTTTCTTTCTTGTAAACAAATCATTGTGCGAAACAACCAGCAAACGTAATTCTCTCTGATCCCACGACTCAGCATCAACCGACTCAGTGGTACCCAACTCATAAATCCTTTAAAACAGGTTGCAAATATCAAGTTTTATCTTCTTAAACTGCAGGGAACTCTTGTTTTTTTGTAAACTTTTCTCTAACTGGAGAGACTTCCTGTATCTGGGGCTATTTTAGTTGTCAGATTTTGCACAATTTGCTCTTGTAGCTATTGTCAGAGGTGGAATAGGAATCAATGAACAGCACAGGTTTTTCTCAGATTTTTTTTGGTAACTATTTATATTTATGGTAAGCTGAATATATTTAGGGGAACCACATGTTTATAAACTATTCAAGGGCAAGGCTATGCCCCTTAAAGGGTCCATTGTCATCAGAAAAAAGTGGATGCTGAAACTGCGGCTGAGTGTCCTTCAGTGAAGTAATTTATTGTTGCCTGAGCGATTACATGCTGTCAGATTAGCATGTAAAAGAGACGGGTGCATGCAGGCCTGCGTATCTCCAAGGAGAGAAAACAGGATGAAGAAGGGGGGACTCATGGTTCATTTATGTTGTTTTTATACCCCTCTCCTTCTGTCTCACCCCTCCTGTCTTCTCCTTATCTTTCCCCCCCGACCCTTTTTGCCTCACTCTACTGGTGGGCAGCCAACACTTTAACCAAAGCCATCAGGGTTAATGATGTGAAAGTGTCAGCTGGACGACCAGGAGATCCAGAGAGTCGTCAGTAAAGGTCACCGCTCTTTACTGCTGCATCACATGGTCTGAAACGCAGCACTCACTTTAAAGCCCAGTAATTAACACATTTTCATTCTGAATGGGAACTGAATTTTAACACCACTGCCAGTGTGAGGTTTTAAACACCTCCAGATTACTGTTGTTTGTTGAAGTATTCAGCCCCAACCAAAGTTTTTCAGATTTTACGAAGGATCTCTCAGACTCCAGCTCTCTCCAGAAACAGTGACTGGTTTTTTTATATACATGCAGAGTTTTTTGTGGAAAATTAGTGTAGTTCCCCTTTAAGAAAATGCATTTTGGCTGCATCATCAATTAACAGCCGCACATTACGTTTTAAATCAGTGCATAAGTAGTAAGAACTACATATGTAGGTGCTTTCACAGTATCTTGAAGTCGTGTAACGGTGCCTCCACTTGTGATAATGTTGCTCCTCCTTTGCACACTAATCTGTGCAGAAAATAGGACACGTCACTGAGGATACTCCTCACACATTATCTTGTGGAAACGTGCTAACTAGTGAAACAATCTGAAGTGATTCTGTGGTTGAGTCTTCAGCCTCACTGCCTTGTTGTGTTGTTTGTTGTGTCTCATCACTGCAGCCATTCTGAAGTGTCTGGCAGCAAGGAATGATGGGTACTCTGTTGGACTTGACTCATTTGGATTAGTCTGTATATGTGTGTGTATTTTTTGTGTCTGTGTGTCCTGGCAGTGAAGATGACTGCTGGGATCTTTTCAGAGTAGTTTCCTGTCCGGCCATGATTTTGTATGAGTGAGAGGAAGAAGCTCAGTGCTGCCTGCTGGTTGGTGTCTGGACCTCTTCCTCTGCAGGCAGTGGAACATATTGACACCCTGAGAAAAACTGAATGACAGAGTCATGGTACATCTAAAGGCTGGATTAATATTCTGCGCAAAGACATAATCACTGAGTTGGATACAATCTTTTATCCATATGAGGATCAAAAACCCAAGAATATGATGTTAAAACTGCAGACAGAGAGAATACAGACATGATATATGATATAATGAAACAATGTGATACAATATGCTTCAATCCAACACAATACAATACGATGTGACATGATATGATATGAAAGGATACAACAAGACACGATAGGATACGATACATGATACCATACAGTGAGATTAAGCAACACAATAAGACAAAAAAAGCTTGAATACAATAATATAGACAAAAAATATGATATGATATGATATGATATGATATGATATGATATGATATGATATGATATGATATGATATGAAAGAACACAAAAGGATACCAAAAAATACAACAAAATGTGATACAAAAGGTTATCTGCCTTCACTATTAATTAACAACAAACTGTAAAACAAGAGGAGTGAGAGAGAGAGAGAGAGTTTGGCGCTGCAGTTACATCACATGCCCCACATGCAGTGGCTACAGACCTTTGGATAAGCAAGACATGTCAGGTTCAGTTCTGACCCAAATTTGTCTTCCTAGTTTCTCCCTTTATTTACAGTCTGTTCTCTCAGTAAATAGACAAAAAGACAAAAATATCTCAACCCCGAAAGGAAAACTGAAGTACAGTACTTCAGTAACTACATGCGGTGGTCATAATTCATTTGATGGACAGAAAGTGACAGGCAACAATTAAAACGTTGATCTTTTTTAAGATCAACTAAGTGAGAGTTGGTCTGAATTTACCATTAATAAATTAACAGCGAAAGCTTTCATGGCTGGTATTATCTTCAGGTGAAACATGTGTTTTAAAGTGCCACATGTCTGTCCAGTAAGTGTAAAGCTGAAGTCACAAGCAGTTTAGCTTAGCTTAGCATAAGACTCATTACTAGATAATCCAAAAATCTCCTACCAGCATACTCGCCTGTTTACAAATTATCCCTAGTTCACTGAATCTGCATAAAAGTATGTTTGGCCAACAGCAGTTGTATATTAGCTTTACATAAGTTGATACTTGATATTTTTTTTATTTAGACAGAGCCAGACTACCTGTTTACCTGCTCAATGTTCATGGCGTGCTTTACCAAAGTCAGAGAGACGTAAAGAAAAAAAGATGCAACAAGCAAACTTAGTCATTGAAACATGCACACAAAGTAAAAACACACATTTCACTTCAATGAAAAAACAACAAAAACGAGTTTAAATCCCTTTATTATCTTTCTGAAGATTATAGTCTGAATCTGAATAGCCTCTTATTCAGAATCTAATCTGCTGATTTATTTTTTTATTTAAACTAGAAGCTGGCAGATTTAGGAAAACAACAACAAGTTAATAAGTGAAGACAATTTATGGTAAGAAAATTAAATGAAATGATAGATTTGTCAGAAACAAATGAAGTGTGACAGGCACAGATAATGTGTGTCATTTTGGGAGTTTAACTTGTGTGTATCGGGGGGAGAGAGAGAGAGAGAGAGAGAGAGAGAGAGAGAGAGAGAGAGGCAGCTGGCTACTGAGAAAGGAAAGGTGGGGGATTTTCCTGGGGGCTATTCTAATACCATTTCATGACATCTGTTCCTTTCTTCTATTCACAATAACCTTCCCAACCCCCCCCCTCACACACACACACACACACACACACACACACACGCACACATGCACACACTCACACCGACACACTCTTTCATGTCTCTGTAAAAGTTTAAACTCTTCATCAAGCATCCTGACTAACTCTTGCATCAGCACCACATAGATTACACACAGTAGTATCCCATTTCCCTCTCAGGAGGCAGCAGTAGACCCAGATCATCAATATTTCATTTGGGTCCTCTGACTCCCCCGTGTGGTGTGGAGTGGAAGTGAAACATCCTGCACGTGGCATCACGGCCGGGTGTGCCGACGTTTTAGGGAAGAAAAGAGAGAAAAAAAGGTCGTTTATTTCAAAGAGCATTTAGGTTCTGCTGCCCACATCATGTATGAGTTGGACACACCCAAACACACTCACTCACACACACACACTCATACACACACGAGCACACACACACACCACTGTTACATCTGGAAGTAATTGTCTGCAACCTCTGTGAGCCTTGTACCTCACTCACCTCTTTGCACACACTGATACACACACTCCTGAAGCGACCAGAGTAGACGACAGTGAGCGATGAGCTTTACATCCTTATTACAGTCTTGATCAGAGCTTCACTAACCTCTTCAGACTAAATACAGGCACACGTGTACAGATTATTCAGAAGCATAATTATTTATGGATCTAATGTTGATTTTACATTAATGACTTGAAAATCCCCCAAAAGATTGAAGTTTATAGAAATATTAAACTTTGCTTTCTTGAAAAGAGCTAAATGAAATTAGTGACCTGTACAAAAATCAAAAGTATAGGAGCAACACAGGAGATTTTGAAGTACTTTTGAGTTGTTTTTGTTGCATTTTGACACAACAGGCAAACAAGGTCTACACGTTTGTACTCTTTGAGCTGAGGCTCCTGGCATTTGTATCTTTCTTCTATCTTTCTATCTTTATATGAAATCACATCAAACAAACAGCAAATAAGGGCAAAAGCAGGCTACAGATCGTTCAATAATCTCATTTATTTATGTCTGGTTCTTCTAAAGTGGTGACTATGTTGGTAGCATGAGAGAGCCATTATTATGATGAGCCTGTGTCATTTAGCTCTTAAGTAGCCGCTGTCTGCACACTTTGTTATTAAAAGGATGATGGTAAATACTAAGAGTGGTACGATGGTGAGAAGTAGACTCAAACAGTCAGCAGAAAATGTTGAGAAATATACCATAACATGCAGTTTATTCGGTTTCTAAATACAACTTATGGCAGTTAAGTCAAGTGTTACTTTTATGCTTCTTCCACACAGATTTAACTTTGACTCCATCCTGCTGACTTGTAACCCCAGTTAAAAATCTACATGGGACCCCTTGTATTTTTTTTTTTATCAGATTTTGATTCCTCCTTCTTATCCTGTAATAATTTTAAAACCACTCAAAATAAACTCTTCACCTTGTAAAGGGCCAAAACTCAAGCCTGAGGAATTTGATGTCTTAAATCATCTTAAGGTTGTTAAAAAGGAGCAGCTGTTTAAATTCTTCCTGTACATTAATGCATCAGCAAAAACAATCTTTATATTATTTTACCAGTCAGAAGAGACACTTTCACTCTGTGCTTCTGTCATTACTAGACTCATGTAAGGATTTTATTACCATGTACTTCAATGTTGTTACAGTGTTTTATTGTTTCTCTCTTCTTAAGACTCGATAATCCTCAGGTCTAGACGGCTCTGAGCAGCCTCTGTTCAGCCTCTGTTCAGCCTGCACACACAGAGTTTTCACTCATACATTGATTGACAAGTTTATTTACTGAATAATCTGATAATCTCACTCCACAGGCCTGAACTTGCAGTCTTTGTGCCTTTGAGCCACACTTTAGCTTTTACAATGTCAAGTTCAAACTAGTTTCTCTCTGTTTCTCGTCTTTTCACCCTGAGGTCAAAGAAGCATCTACACTTTCTCTCCGCTCCTCCTCTTTCTGTCTACTTCTGCGAGCTGGTCACTTCTCTTAGAACAGAGTTTTATTTTTCAACTGTCGGAGCTGGGGGAGGGAATTCAGGCTGAATGAATGAGTTTCTTTTAGACCTTCACTTCTTCTATCCCTCCCTTGTTTCCTCCCTCAAATTGCCACCTCTCTCGTACTCCCTTGCTCCGTTTCCCTCCCTCTCAGTTAGAATTCCTCCGTACCTGTCTGAACAGGGAGAGTCGGAGTGCCGCAGGGCAGAGGGGAGAAAGAAAGTAAAAAGGGAGGAAGGGGGGTAGAGGGAGAAGAGACACTGGTTTGGGAAAGTAGGAGGAACATAGGGTGAATATTTAAAGAGCAACAACAGGAAAAAGGTGTGTTAGAAACAACAGATAGAGAGTAAGGGAAGTGTTTGTTAAGGTCTCAAGGCTTCAGGCTTGCTTCGTCCTCTTCCCTGCTGGGCTGTTTTCTAACTTTTGTGAGACCCGTGGCTATTTCGGTCCGTCAGTGTCGGAGTGGTTTGGGATGGATGCCATCATGCTGCAAGAAAAACTGGTGGAACGGCTGCTGTGCCCACGAGTGAGAACTGCCAGGCAGAAGGTAAAAAAGACGGATTTCTATGAGGAAAGAAAAATGGGTGAAAGTGTGAGGAAGAATTCAAATATTCAACAACGACAGAAAAAAGATGAATTATAAACATACAAAGAACCATTCACAGCTTGTGACAGAGTAAACTGTCTTCTCACTGTTTTCCTCTCTGTGTATCTGTTTACTCTTGTGATATGGCTTCATCATGACTGATTTACTGATGAGATTTTATTTTAGTGTTTCTCACTGGTGTCGCCACAGATTTCCTCACTTTCACTGTATGGTTTTTGTTTTTTTTGGCAATTCAACACAGTCTCTTATCACCGCTTGAGTGCGTGATTTTTTTTTCTTTTTTTCTGTAAATGCAATCCTCACCCGAGGCGGTTGTCGGAAATGCCTGTGACAAGTTATGACAGCATATGAGGACTCCAGCCGTGTCTTTTTTAGTTGCAAGTTTACTGAGAGCAAAAAGAGCTTTTCAGCTCGTCTGTTGAATGAAGCTTCTGTGAGTGTGTGAATACTCTCGCAGACTTCGAGTGTGAATTTATATCTGGACATCAGAGCATGTAGGGTGAAGATGACGTTCTGCCAGATGCAGGACTGAGGGTTACTGTCTGACGGAAAGAGAGAAAGAGAGACGAGTATCTTCTGGTTCTGTTGGCGTGTATCAAATCAGAGTTCTAGTGGAAAGTCTGAGATGCTGGTTATTCTGGGGAATGCTGTGCACGTGTTTTTCCACACACTTGTAGATTTTCTGTGTTAAAGACATATTCTGTTTGTTGTGGTTTACTTTATTGGATCAGACTCTGCCCGATACATTTTGTTTTCTCATTATAAACCCTTTGAGTACTCTTACACTTATTTAGGCTGCTTTGTGACTAAGTTCTCTGTTTTTATTTGAGTAGCAAGACAGAAAAATACTGAAAGTACCGTCATTTGAAATAACTTCACATTTTAATAATAATTCAAGTAAAAGTGACTCATTTTTTATAGTTCTAGTGTTTTTAGATGTGAGGACCTCAGACTTTTGGTCTGTTTTGCAGTGTGTTTATCCTGCTGATGATGAAGCAGGATTTGTCACATTGTGGAAATATGCTCGTAAACACATTATGGATTCATGAAGTTTGAAGGATTGGCATCTAGATACATGCACATTTCTTAAAAGAAAGTGTTTACTGTGCGTACTGGAATACTTAAACTGGATTTTAATGATTAATGTGTTAACCAAAGACAGGGCTAACTTGAATGACCTCGAGTCTGAAAAGGGGTTCAATTTTGTGTTATTTACCCAAATCTACAAAGATTTAAGATGATATTATATAGAGTACAAAAAATGTTTTCTTTTTAACTGCTGAAGACCTTCAGATATTAAAAAATAACTAACCTGAAACACTCTTAAAGGGATAGTTAGTTTTGTTTTTGAAGTAGGGTTGCGTGTTCACGTTCATACTGATGTAAGGCCACTACCTACCGTAGATAACAGACCGCATGGTTCCTATTTTGAGACGCTTGCCACAGTCTCTGAACAGAAGCTAACTCTTTACCACTACTGACAGAGTTTAAATTAAACTTTAGCCACTTAAAAAGTCCCACATTGGAAAAACAAATATCTGTATGAGCGACGTATGTTGAACTCTACTGTACGTAGTGCACTCATGGTTGATGGGTACCCTTGAAAACCTCACTGAAAACACCCAAACTATCCCTTTAAATTAACTTTCATCCAGTTGATTTACTGAACCCTTGCTTTCATCCCTCTTATTTTCAACCAATCACACATTTTTTATTCAGTAGATGAAACTGTAAATGATTAAATCTAAACCCTTGATACTAATATTTTTCTTCTTCTCTTTTTCTCTGCTGCAGGAGAAACAGTATGTTGGATTTGCAACTCTACCCAACCAGGTCCACAGGAAGTCTGTGAAGAAAGGCTTCGATTTCACGCTGATGGTGGCAGGTCAGTCTGTAGCTGAAGAAGAAAACATGAGAGAAATCTTTCTCATCTAACGACTCAGTATCCAGTTTATGATGTTCACTGTTAATACTAACCAAGTCTATTAAACAGGCCTGTCAGTAACTTAAGATTAGTTTGATCAAACATTGTGGTAACTTTAGAGGCTTTAGTTTGTGATCTGGTTAACTTTTTACTGCAACCTGTGTCTCATCTCTTCCTCCAGGGGAGTCTGGTATGGGTAAATCCACTCTGGTTAACAGCCTCTTCCTCACAGACCTCTACAAAGACAGGAAGTTACTGAACGCAGAGGGTGAGTCTGAACACTGTTTATGATCTTTCTGTGTCAGCTGTGTTGATGCACTGTGCTGTCAAAAAAGATGCTCCGAGGCTTCGATATTCTGAAACACCGATGTTTGCATCACATTTAATTTTAATGTCTCATTTGTAATTTTTAAACTGACTGAAAGGCAACAGTTAGTTCAACTGTGACCTCTCAATCAGGACAGAGGCGTAGTAATGTGTCCTCTCTCTCTTCGTCCACATATGGTCACCTCTGGCTCCAGATGATTATAATTGTGGTCTGTGGTCCGATAGGCCACGTCGAGGTGGCTTTGTCCACCACATATTGTTATGTTATCATCTCAGTGTATGTAAGGTTTTCCTCATTCACATCTTGATGGCAATAAAGATGTTTGAACACTGTAAAGTACGAGATTAACACTTTTGACTAGCAGACAAATATCAGCAGGGTCTCAACAGGTAGCCTAGCATGCATTGCTGCAGCTACATCCTACAGTTTATTCGTTGCAAACATTAAATAACAAATATTCTGAAAATAACTGGTTCCTGTTCCAATCCATTTAAATTCTGCTAAGATTGAAAATTATACAGGCCTCGCTGAAAAACAAACAAACGAAAAAACAAAAAAAGTGAAATGCTTTATTTAGTCCTGTTGAATGATGTGTAAAAACCACTATTACTAGATGAGAAGAGAAAATGATCTCATCCGTTCATGTGCCAAAGATTACACATATCAGCAAAATTGTTGATTTGTGTCTTTAAACTGATTTTTTAAACAAAGAAATGTAACCTCAGCACTGAACGTAAGTAAATTTCTGTTTGGTATTTCTTTGTTGTAACAATACTTCTTGGCAATGAATTTTCTATGGTTTGAAGGCCTGTTGAGAAGTTTGCCAGATTTTCTCTGTCGATGCCAAACAATTTATTCTGCTGTTGGTAATAAATCTTGTTTTGAGTCTCTGGTACCTACTGACCGACACTGAAGCAGGATCCATGCTCACAGGTGCTCACAGGTGCTGCCAATCAGTCAGCTGAATAAACCAAACCAAGCTAAATAAATCAGCAAAATAAACTCTTTGGCATTGGCAGAGAAAATCTGACAATTTTTTTCAACATCTGCAACTCACATACTCAACTCTGCTTCTCATCCCACAAATTCATGCTCCTCTTATATTCAAAACAGAAATAAACAGGTTTTCCAACAGTATAAAATTCATTGCCAAGAAGCATCGTTACAGCAAAGAAATAATTTACCAAATACATATTTTCTTAAGCTTTGTGCCAAGTTTAGACTATGGAAAGTTTTGTCCTTAGTGGGAATGTAAATGTTATGAGTTAGATACTATTTACCAGTCTTGCCACATGCACTTAAGCTCAATGAAAAACAGACCTGATTCACTCTGTGGGGACTTGTTTGATTGCTTCGTAGAGCGCATCAGCCAAACTGTGGAGATCATCAAACACACAGTCGACATCGAAGAGAAAGGAGTCAAGCTCAAGCTGACCATTGTGGACACACCAGGTTTTGGAGATGCTGTGAACAACAATGAGTGGTGAGCTGAGCTGGATGACCTGATCACCTGATGTCAGCCTGATTTAGCCTCAGAAGAGATGTTAACATGTGTGCATGTGTGTGTTCTAGCTGGAAGCCCATCACAGACTACATCGATCAGCAGTTTGAGCAGTACTTCAGGGACGAGAGCGGTCTCAACAGAAAAAACATCCAAGATAACCGAGTCCACTGCTGCCTCTACTTCATCCCTCCTTTTGGACACGGGTAAATCTCACACACATATTCACAGAGAGAGAGAGAGAGAAGGAGAGTCAAACATGATCCTCTCTGCCCTTAGATTTCCTGCTTAAAGTCCTCCTCTGAAACCCTTTTATTATGACGGACTTTAATGACCTCTCTGGGTTTGTGTCCTCAGGCTGCGTCCAGTGGATGTTGAATTCATGAAGGCTCTGCATGAAAAGGTGAACATCATCCCGCTCATTGCCAAAGCTGACTGCCTTACACCCAACGAGATAAAGAAGCTCAAAGACCGAGTGAGTCTGCTTTGCAACATTTTTATTGTGCGTATTGTTCCCAACATCACTGTTTGCTGAAATCTGTTGTATGTGTGTGCAGATACGAGATGAAATCGAGAAGTTTGGGATCAAAGTGTACCAGTTTCCTGAATGTGACTCTGATGAGGATGAGGAGTTTAAACAGCTGGACAAGGAGCTGAAGGTGAGTGTGGCGAGTCAGATACTTGAATCCACTTTACTCAAGTCTCACTGTAAAACTACTTCAGTTGGTCTTTTTTATTTTAGTTTTTCATATTTTATTTTGAAAGATATTTTTACTTGCTTAAACTTGACCTAAGACCCCATGAAGTACATAGAAAATTCATAACTTTATATTTTAATGAAATTCCTCTACAGCTGTTCAAAGTTTCCTGCCTGAATCCACAGATCAGCTGAGAAAATCTGTGCCAGAGAAATGAACAACAGTCATGCTTCTCTTAAGCTGCTCAGTGCTCTTTTGTGAATGTGGATAATAACAGTGAATATGTACCAGGGTCCAGTTCACTCACTCTGCTTTCTTTGGATGAATGAGGGATAATAAAAACAATCCCTCCTCTTGTCTCTCTCTCTCTCTCTCTCTCTCTCTCGGTACAGGAGTGCACCCCCTTCGCTGTGATTGGCAGTAATACAGTGGTGGAAGCTCGAGGACAGAGAGTGAGAGGGCGGCTGTACCCGTGGGGTATTGTTGAAGGTTTGTTCATAAATTATTATTAAACCGTCTGTGCATGTCTGAATACAAATCTGACACAGTTTCAACATCATAACATTATTAATTCATGATTTTTTCTTCACTCAGTGGAAAACCAGTCACACTGTGACTTTGTGAAACTGAGGAACATGCTGATTCGCTCACACATGCATGACCTGAAAGACGTGACCTGTGACGTCCACTATGAAAACTACAGAGCGCAGTGCATACAGGAGATGACCAGGTG
This sequence comes from Labroides dimidiatus, assembly GCA_030710495.1. Taxonomy (NCBI): domain Eukaryota; kingdom Metazoa; phylum Chordata; class Actinopteri; order Labriformes; family Labridae; genus Labroides; species Labroides dimidiatus. The sequence continues at coordinate 11,943,197 of CM061153.1, read as the reverse complement.
AGTGGGAGAAACTTAAACATGAGCGACCTTCAAATGATTAGTAAACATCTCAGATTACCGCTGAGGCCTGCAGATTTCAGGGCAGATTATTTTCGCTTCTTGTTTATTATCATTTATTTTTTTTCTTTTCCTCTTCTTCTTCTTCTGTGCAGTAAACTGGCTCAGGACAACCGTATGGAGAGTCCCATCCCCATCCTGCCGCTCTCCACCCCAGACGTGGAGACTGAGAAGCTTATTAAAATGAAAGATGAGGAAGTATGACAATACGACCATTCACTTCACTAACAACACAATACTTTTATCAGACAGTTTTAGCTTCCAGACAGGTATTAATTTTCTAAATTCAGTCTAAATTCACCTGCCACTGTATTAGGTACGCCTTGCTAGTTCCTGGTTGGACCCTTTTTGCCTTCAGAACTGCCTTAATTTTTCATGGCAGAGATTGAACAAGGTGCTAGAAACATTCCTTCAGGGAGTTTGGTCCATATTTACATGATCGAACCACACAGTTGCTGCAGATTTGCTAGCTGCACAGAATCAGACTCAGATCATAAAGGGATCAACATGGTCAGCAACAGTACTCAACACTGTTGATTCAAGGCAGGATGGATCCATGCTTTCATGCTGTTTACTCCAAATTCTGAGTTGACCATGAATGAATGTGGCAGCAGAAATCCAGACTAGACAACGTATTTTAATCTTCTATGGTCCAGTGATGGTGAGCCCATGTGAATTGTAGCCTCAGTTTCCTGTTCTTAGCTGACAGGAGTGTCACCCAGTGTGGTCCTCTGCCTCTGCAGTAAATCTGCTTCAGGGTTGTGTGTTCAGAAATGGTCCTCTGCATACTTTGGTTGTAAGGAGTGAGTTCTGACCAAGATGACCAACAGCAGTGGTTATAATCCCACAAAGCGCCAGTATATACATCATTAATCTAAGAACAGATTAGCATTAGACTCAGAAACTGACTGATGCGTCACATGATCTTAGGGCTTCATGTGGGGACTTAATCACTCTTAAATATAACAAATTTCAAATTCAAAATAAGCTTTATTGGCATGAAGTTTTCTTTAAAAAAACATGTTGCCAATGCACAAAGTCAAACAATAAACAACAACAAACAATAAACAACAATAAAATCATTCAAAAACAAAATGAACAAAACAAATAGAAACTGACAACGAACAATTCATCTCTATTTTATTCAACAGTTTGATTTAATTGATACTTGATTAATTTAATATTCACCCCCCCTCTCTCTCTCTCTCTCTGCAGCTGAAGAGGATGCAGGAGATGCTGAATAAGATGCAGCAGCAGATGCATGACAAAGAGCAGTGATGTCTCCCTCTGGAGATCGGTGCTGCAGCCCCCCCTGCTGTTCCTCCCCTGAACGACAGTGAGACCTTCAGATGATGATGACGAACATGGCGATGTCGTGTTAGTGGTGACTGGCTGTGCATTTCTCCTCAGTTTGGTGCTTTGTATAGTTTGTCTGCCTGGAGGGTTTTTTTTGTCCTGAGGGGTGTTTTCTTCTCTGAAAATATCTGTATCCCATTTTGAGCCCTCCCCCTGCCCATGCTGTGGTTTAACAGTCTTAACATATATAATATAAATGCGTAATTTAAATTACTATTCAGTGTATCTAATTTATAAATGCAATGCTAAACTTTTTGGATATTTTGTCAGGGTATATGAACATGTGTGCTACAAGATGTTTTGTAAAGAAGTTTGTTGTTGATGTTGAGATCTGAACATGGGTATTGTTTTTTATTGTTTGTGAGTGTGTGTTTGGATGCCTCAGCTTGTGTATCTCATGAAATTTAATCCAGTATCAACCAACTATCCGTCCATTTAACTCCTGTTTTTCCCTTTGACCTCATACTTTGTTATTTTGCTCTCCTATCTTCATAAAAACCTTCATGTGATATTTTTTTTCACATATGGCAAGTTAATATATCCTCTCTCAGCATTTTTTTACATGCTGGCTGAGCTGGAAATGCACTTATTGCCGGTGGCTTACTGTGAATGAAGAGCCTTTGACATGAGAGTCGGAGCAGTGCAGGGTGCATGTGCACGCATGCTTCCTTTACTCATATCTGCTGAGTGCTGAGGGCCTATTTTTACTGCTTTATAGTGGACGCCCTGTGCTTGTATTAAAAAGTATCATGATCTACAGTCCGCTCTGTTTTTTAAACAAAAAGATCGATGACAAGGAGAGCGTACTGAATCTATGCTTCAGTTTTAATTTCCCCTGAAAGTGAGCTGCTGCGTTCTGCCAGTGAAGATGTGTGTCCTGAGTGTGTGCGTGAGTGTGTGTGTTTGCTGAAGCTGAGAAACAGTACATATTTTGCCTGAAGGTTGTGAGCTCAGCCTGTGCCCTGTTTATAAAGGTGTTACAATAAATTCTTGTTTCTCGTTGCTCTGGCTTTGCTTGTTTCTCTGCAGATTTCACAGCCACATATTACAGTCTGGTTGTCTTAGTTTGACATACTCAGTAACTTCCGGCTGTCAGAGTCTGAACACCCACAGTCAGTGCTGGAGCTGCTGCAGGAACATTATCTGCTGACTCATGTTTATCTCCTGTAGACACTCTTCCTCTGCAGTGCACACACGGCGGCTCCCTGACAGTCAGAGGAGACACAAGCACAAAGTATGAAGGATGAAAGTACTGGAATTGGAAATATCTGTTTTATTATTATTTCTTTTTATTGTTGGCTGAAAATACAAAACCACAGTGATCCGTGTCAAGGTTCTGGGTTCAAAATTATATTAGAAGCATCTAACTGCTACAATCATTCAGTTATTTTTCATTTTGAGTATTTGCCAACTTTCTCAGTAAAGAAAAAGTATTATTTTTATGCAATATTTTCTTTTTTTTCCCTTTCTTTTCTTTCTTTTTGTGGACAAGACCACATTTCACTAAGTCATACAAAGTCCATCTAAGAATCAGTTTACTAATTATTCCCCGTTTGCCTCAAATTAAACTCATGTTCCCAAATCAAATATTAATTTGACAGAGTAACAAATTTTAATGTACGTTACATGGTTTGATTTTAAATATTGACCCATCAACATGTTTGTCTCCACCACTCCTCTCTTTTCTTCGGCATTTCCTTTGAGACAAGATTATTATCCTGGCATATTTTTTCTACTGGGGATATTTGTTATTGCTTTCTGCTGTACTTTCCCACTTTGTTCAGCACTTTGGTAACCCTTAGTTGTTTTGAATTTGTGCTTTATAACTTCAGTTGATTTTCAAAAACATCTAATTTTTGGTGTTTCATTAAAAAAAAAATAAAAGAACCAAAAGTAATAAATTCATGCATGAGCAAAAAAAAAAATCCCATGACATAGACAAAGAAAACAGAAAGGAGAAATCTGTTCTTCTTACAAGCCTCATTAAGATTTTCACTTTATTTAAAAAAGTTTATAGAAAACTTTAAAATCTTAAAACTTGACAAGTTTGTTTTTTCTAAATAATGTCTTGAGCTAAATCTTATGAATTCATTCATTTATAAAGAAAAACTTTTTCCCTATATGTTTCTCAATATTATAAAAAAGTTCCCAATTTTTTGTGTGTAAACCAACAACTTTAACTGAGGCCCTTTTCAAGTTCAATAAAAACAATAAAGACAGACGTGCATGGACAGTCTCTCTCTTTTCAGAGAAGGTCTCCTCAGAGGAAGTTCCAAGAAATTAATTTTTCAATAAAGAAACCCAAAAGATAAGGAGTCGCAGTACTTCCTTTGTTCTGTACCAAGTTTGTGAGAGTGTGTGTGTGTGTGTGTGTGGTGTGTGTTGTGTGAGTGCGTAAACATTTCATATGTGATGCTGGTCTTTATCAGCAAGAACCAGCTGGGTGCAGAACACACAAACTTTTGAGTCACACACACACGCAGCCTCTCAGAGGGAACAACTATAAGAAGAAGTACAGAAGTCCTCTGAAGACACTGCACAGTAGGTAAATGAATTCCTGCTGACTTTTTAAGACTTCATATAACTCTCCTCACTTATGCTCTGTGGAATAAGTTCATACTGAGGTCCTCAAACTTAACAAACTTAACTTTTAATGCAACTTCAACTTATAACTTAGCAACTCAGGCAGGGTACCCTTGATATATGACAGCTTGACATTCTTTTCTTTACTGTTTCTGTTCAAAGAAAAATGTATATGTTTGATTTTTTTTTTAATGAAGGATTAAAAGTTTCCTTTTGGGTTGATTAAATTTGCATCTTTTGCTACAAGAGATAACCTTTATGGGTTTGGACTTCAAAATTCAAAAGTCAAAAATATGAAAACAAGCTAAGCAAGGAGAAAGTTTCTCGACAGCTGTAACACATTATAAACCTTGATAAAGAAGCTGTTTAAAACTTAAAAACATCACAAACAAACATGAGACAGTTAGAGACTGGTTAAGTTCAATGTTTTGATTCCCTAAAACTTTAAGGATTAAAGGGATCAAAGTGGATTATTTCTCCTCTGTTGTTTAAATATGTCCACAGAAGAAACAATCTGATCACTCTTTCATCTCTCTTCTCTCCAGTGATCCATCACCATGAAGGGGCTTCTGCTCCTAAGTCTGCTTCTTCTAGCTGCAGGTCAAAGGTCATCATCCTGCCCTCACTTTTGTTCCTGTCATGGCAGACAGGTGAACTGCAGCAGCAGGTCTCTCACCACCTCTTCGCTGCCCATCAGTTTCCCCCCTGAGACCACTGAGCTCCACCTTCACAACAACTATCTCACTCACCTCCCGAATGGGCTCCTGGATAGTCTGACCTCCCTGCGCTCCATCTCCCTCCATGGTAACTCCTGGGTGTGCGACTGTGGCGTCCTCTACCTGAGAGCCTGGCTGCTGCATCAGCCTACCAGCCTCACGTCACACCTGGGTGTCAGCTGTAAGTCTCCTCCGGGCCTGAGAGGACGACTGGTGGTGTATCTCACTGAGGAGGAGATCCTGGAGTCCTGTCACTATTGGTACTGTGACCTGGCTCTGGCCTCACAGGTGTGTCTGTTTGTGTTTGTAGCAGTGCAGGTGACCCTGCTGGTGGCTCTTCTTGTGTTCCTGAGGAGATTTGAGAGGCTCTCCAAAGAGGCGAAGAGGACCACGGAGGAGAGCTTCACAGCCGGGGAGAGTCAGAGGGAGAACGACTATGCAAATTTAAAAGAAAGTGGCATCTGAGAGAGAGCTGTGTTGTGTTTGGGTGTTGGATTCAAACTAGCACGCTGGACTAAAAAAAGTGGATTTTTCAAATTTTGAAGACAATACCACTGATATTAACAGGTAGTTAAATTTTCTGTCAGAGTATTCTGAATGGTATTTATTCCATTGAATACTCTTAATCAGGATTTCTAAAACTTGATTGAGAAGATGCAATGACCAATATGGGTTTTATGTAAGGAATACAACAGAAAAATGAACTTGTAATCTATCTTTGTTGAATAACATGAATATATCACTTACATATCTGAACAGCTGTTATTTCATTAGCCATGAGTTAAAACCAATAGGCCTTCATCTCTGTGAATGTAATAATATCTGATACCACTGCTCTGTTTTAGGCATTCATTGAACTTTGTTTTAACAACCTCCTTCTTTATTTATGGAATTATCACATAAAAGGGCAGGTTTATCGCATTAAGTTTTGTATTTTTGAAAACGTGGACCCTTTCTGCCTCAACCAAAACCGAAAAAATAAAGTTTCATTTTTATTTCGTGTCAGGTTGAAAAGAGGTGAACATATTGTCCTGGTTTGCCACCATGAGATAGTTTATTAGTTGATGTTAAAAGTTAAAATGATATTACTGAGTCTGAATTAGTAATGGTTATGCTTAAAATTATGAAAGATTTCTGTGAATGTGTTTTATGGGCCTGTGTGTGATGTTAACCATTTTTTTTTTCTTTCAAATATTTCTTACTTAATATTTCCTATTGATGTCTTAATATCTTGTGACTTTTTTTGATGTATATTGTGGAATTTGTAACTTTCCACTGGACCATGTTTATGTTTGCCCAGGACATGTTATTGTGGATTTTAAATGTACTTGAGCCATATTGAATGCCTGCATTTTATATTAATTTCGACACAATTAAAAAAAATCTTGTACAGAAATATAAACAATGAAAATGTGTCTGGATTTCTTTTTTATTCGCGTTTTCAGATGAAAATATTTCCTTTAGATGTTGATATTTCACTTGTAGAACATTTTACACTCTTGTTAGTCTGGTTAGTCTGAACCAGAGCACAATATTTATGAATTAATGCTTTCTGCTACTGCTCCACTGATTAAAATTCTTTAGATTTTTCGTTTCAAGTACAACAGATAATATTCGGGATTATTTTCGACACGTTTCTTTTTAATGGGGAACCTTTCTACAGTTAGTGTTTCGGTGGCGGACAGTTTAACAAGACGCACCCTCATCTGTTTACACGTGAGGTTTCTGGAGGTCTGTGCTTCAAACTTCCAGTGGTAAAATCTGTAATACAATTCTTGTATAAAGTAAAATACAATTTTTAATATTTAAATAGTTTTATAAAGAGTCAGTCGTTTGTTCTATTTAAGTGTGCACCGTAACCGTTAGCGTACAAATAGCTCGGTAGCTCGCCTCTAGCTGTTATTATTTTGTATATTTAATATTATTTATTCTTAAGGCTTACTTTTATATTTTGCGTTGTACATCATTTCAGATCTCGGCTAAAATGGGTAAACTTAGGAGGAAACACAACTGGAAGGGAAGACAGCAGGGTGATCCTCAAAATCAAGCGGATGAAGTGAAGACAGCTATTGTTTTGGAACTGAAAGGTGAAAAATATTCATTTTGTTTCTCTAAAGTCCCAAGTCCCTCAGATTTTATGCATTTTAAGCGCTGGATTGTTAAAGTCTCTGGGTTTTGTCCTTTAAAGATGGAGACCGTCTGAAAGGTGTAGATGAGAGCAACGCTTTGGTCCTCCCAGCCAACAAAGCCAAGAAGAAAGCCTCATTGACGCCCGTCTCCACCAAGAAGCCCCTCACCAAGAAACAGAAGAGAGAGCTTCAGAAGGTTCTGGAGCGGAAGGAAAAGAAAGCTCATGTGAGAGACAAATGGACACGATTCTGATCCAATTCTTTCCTAAATATAAGACTGTCTGACAATCCCCAGTACATTTGTAGTACCAATGCACCTCCACAGTACCTCAATGTCAAAAAAAGATCCAAAACATTCCTTGAAGTGGACTACGATAGTTTTGTGTCTTCTTTACTCAGTAATGTTTTATTGACAAGCCATTTTTCCATTGTATGACTTCTTATTCAGAACTTGAGTATAAATTGTCTTGTTTGAACTTTTATTCTGTCAACTGAAAAAAGCAATGTAGCAAAAAAACATGTTTTGAGTCAGTTCTCATAGAGGTGCTCCTTTTACATCTGAAATAAGAAATAAGATGAAGAAAGCATGTGAGAAAATGTTGTCATTAAGGTTAATTTTTAAAACCAATTTATCCCTACTAAACCCATTGTAACCGACCCTGAATAAGATCTTCATCATAAGATCAACATCACAAAACAGCAATTATTAAACATCTGGCAACTTGTCCTACTTATCAGTCCTGCTGTTTCTCCCATCCAGAGAGCAGACATCCTGACCAAACTGGCTGAAGTGCAGCTTCCAGAGTCTGAACTGAAACTGCTCTACACCACATCCAAACTGGGAACAGGAGACAAACTTTACCAGACTAAACAGTAAGTTTACTAGTTCAAACCTTCAGTGACGGTGAACAAATGCGCATCATTCACTGGAGCTTTCATAGTTACTCTGGGGTAATATTTGTGGTTAATTTCAGGTTGCCAGATGAAATAACAAATGGTGATTCAGGGCCAAAGATCAACAGCGTAAGTGGAGCAAACAGAAAGAGAAAGTGGCAAGAAGAAGAGGATGAGGAAGAGGAACAAAAAGTAGAGGAAAGCAGTGACCCAGACACCTCTTCTGATGAAGAAAGTGAAGATGAACAACTAAATCAAACCATAGAGAGTAAATCTAAGGAAACCCCAGATCCCTCTGAGGAGACAGAGGACAAACAGGAAGTGAAGGAAGAAACACTTCAGAGAGAACTGGACGAACAGAAACAGGAAAAGATTTTAGTTCAGGAGAAAGCCCAAAACAAGACTCCTGTGCAGCCGACAATCTTTGTTCCTGTCGACAGAGCAGCAGATATACAGGTGTGTGTTTGCATGTGACTATTTTTACTGTACAGATTTGAAACCAACTAAATATATAAGTAAGGTAAGCATAAGTGTTCTTTTGTGGGCTTGCTCCAAGTTGTTTTCTAATCTGGTCTTGCAGGAGGCTCGTCTGAAGCTTCCTGTGCTGGCTGAGGAGCAGGTGATCATGGAGGCAGTGAGAGAAGATCCCTGTGTTGTCATCTGTGGAGAGACAGGAAGTGGAAAGACCACACAGGTTCCTCAGTTTCTGTATGAAGCTGGCTATGCCAGGTATGTGATACTCCTTTGAAGAGCTGTTAGTATAAAAGATATTTAACTAAAGACATAGCTGACATTCACAAACATTCTATTATGCTGTTTACATCTCATTCTCTTTTTTTTTTCTTGCAGTGGCAGTGGTATAATAGGCATCACAGAGCCAAGAAGAGTCGCAGCTGTCAGTATGTCACACAGAGTGGCCAAAGAGATGAATCTGTCCACAAGGTAACAGAAATTTGTTAATAACTGTAATTTACAAAACCCTAAAACTAATTTTTGAATATTGGTGTTTGTATTTTGTCTAATAATGGAAATATGAAGTTTCTTATGTGGTTCATGTTTGTTTATTTTTAGGGTGGTGTCGTATCAGATTCGATATGAAGGAAACGTGACCAGTGACACTAAGATCAAGTTCATGACGGACGGTGTTCTGCTGAAGGAGATTCAGAAGGTATCATCTTTACTCTCTGTTGAGTTACATTAAAGAAAAGTAAAAGTAAGCATGACAGGAAGTGTTGAGTGTACGAATACAGAAGAAAAGTCAGGAGAAAGAGTGGGAAGAACATGTGATAGAGGACCATGGTTTGACCCCCCCCCAGTCTGAGGACTTTAGTCTTTGCACTGCACAAAGGTGTGTGTTTTAACTGGTAACTAAACAAACTGAAAAGTGGCAGCCCTTAAATGACTTCATAGTTGTTTTTTTGCCTTTGAAAATTTAAAACTTCAGTCAGTAATTGATTTGGCTGAAACACACATCATACAGATCATTTTGTCTATATAAGCCTGAGGTGTACTCTGCTGAATCTCACCCCTCTCTCTTGTCTGTTAGGATTTCCTGCTGCAGAGATACAGTGTGATCGTCATAGATGAGGCCCATGAAAGGAGCGTGTACACGGACATCCTCATCGGACTGTTGTCTCGAATTGTTCCACTCAGGAATAAAGTAAGAAACTGCTGGCTACAGAGATGCATGATGCAGTGTTTCATTCTGTTTCTGTTCTCATTTCATTACCTCCCTTCCCCTTCACGTCTCTGCAGAAAGGTTTACCAATGAAATTGCTGGTCATGTCAGCTACTCTGCGAGTTGAAGACTTCACAGACAACACAAAGCTGTTTCCATCGCCTCCACCTGTCATCAAGGTAGACGCTCGTCAGTTTCCAGTTAGCATACATTTTAATAAACGCACCCCAATGGAGGATTACACCGGGGAGGTATTCCAAAAAACCTGCAAGATCCACCGGATGCTGCCTCCAGGTGGTATCCTGGTGTTTCTGACCGGTCAGGCAGAGGTCCACAGTCTGTGCAGGAGACTGAGAAAAGCTTTCCCTTTCAGAAAGGGAAACACAACCACAGGTTAGTAAAACAAACATATATGCATGCACGCACACACACACACACACACACCCCTATTTGACCCTACACACTTGTGTCTCTGAAGGAAAATTCAAGTCAAGATATTTTTGTGTTTAGGTGAAGAAGAGGAAGCAGACAGCTCAGAGGCACTGAGGAAATTTAAGAAAGCCAAACAGAAGAAACCAGTTGTAAGTTCACTCTCAGAGACGCTCATCCCAGGTGGAGATTTCTTATACACCTCTGTATATTAAACGTGTGATCTTTATCTCCAGTCTCTACCACAAATCAACTTGGATAACTACTCTGCTCTCCCGATGGATGAAGGAGACGAGGACAGAGAGGCGGGGATTGGGGACGAGGAGGATGGTGGCTCTGATGTGGACATAGGAGATGATCCTGCAGATACAGGCAAGACACACCGAGACTAAAAAATGTCCTCATAACTTAAAACAATGCAATTCAAATAAATGCTTTTAATAATTCTTCTCTGTGTCTTTTCTGTAGAGGAGAAAGCCGACCCCTCCATTCCTCTCTATGTTCTCCCTCTATACTCTCTGCTGGCTCCGGAGCAGCAGGCTAAGGTGAGATTAACAATAATGCATTGGCATAAAACTGTTTAAATTTGCCGACTCATAAAGAAGTTTGGAAATAAGATCACTTTTAAGCTCTTTCATCAAAATTCCCAGTGGCGCATTTACTCTTCAGTGCACTGAACAGGTTGAAAAGGTTCAAAAGATTAAAATAAAAGAGCTCTAATTTCATAGACGTCATGTGCGTCTCTCACTGCAGGTGTTCAGGCCCCCTCCACCCGGGACTCGTCTGTGTGTGGTAGCCACCAACGTAGCCGAGACGTCTCTGACCATCCCTGGAATCAAATACGTGGTGGACTGTGGTCGAGTTAAGAAGCGTTTCTATGACAGAGTCACAGGGGTCTCTTCATTCAAGGTCACATGGACCTCACAGGCCTCAGCCAATCAGAGGGCAGGTCGAGCAGGACGAACAGAGCCAGGACACTGTTACAGGTTATGATAATTTAAAACTGTCTGACAATGATTCTGTGTTATTTTGCTTCACCTGAGGATCTTCACATGATTGTTTGTTTGATATCCTTGCAGGTTGTACTCTTCTGCTGTGTTTGGAGACTTCCCTTTGTTCTCTGAGGCAGAGATCACACGCAGACCTGTGGAGGACCTGGTTTTACAGATGAAGGACCTCAACATTGATAAGGTCAGCATAAAACAAATGACTTACATGATACACTGGTTTGTGATTGAAATATGGCTGAAAATGAGAATAAAAAGCCTTCTCATATTTCGTGTCATGTTTTCATTTTTACAGGTGGTCAATTTTCCGTTTCCTACCTCTCCCTCCGGCGAGGCTCTGGCTGCAGCAGAGCAGTTGTTGGTCTCATTGGGAGCCCTGAAAGAGCCTCCTCGCACAGGAAGGTAACTGACTTTCATAAGCTTGGTTGCTGAGTCTCAACTTGTCCAGCCTAAATTCTCTTGGCCATAGAAATATTAACAAGAACGTATTTGTTTAAATTTAAGTATTTTTTGTTCCTAATTTGACTCAAATTTTGCCAAACCCCCCCCAAAAAAATGGTTTATTATTGAAAGAGTAATCTGTCATTAAACAGCAAGATGTTTGCCTATGATGCAAACATTTGCTGTTTCAGTGAAGCCTTTTTTATGTTTTGATTTTTACTTAGCAAATATCAAATGGTTGTAATGTAAAATTACATAACCTGGAGATACTTTTTTTCTTTTTAATTAAAGGGTAAAAGACATGGAGAGAGCGAGGTTGAGCTGTCCCATCACCCCCCTGGGCAGAGCCATGGCTTCCTTCCCAGTGGCTCCACGTTACGCCAAAATGTTAGCTCTGGGTAAGCAGCAGGATTGTCTGCCATATGTCATTGCTGTGGTAGCCGCCATGACAGTCCGAGAGCTCTTTGAAGATCTGGACAGGTGAGATTACTTTTATATCTCTATTTTTAATATCTTTGCATTTATACAGAAGTTAAAGAAAGAAAAAAATGTGTTTTTTTGCTCATTTAGACAACTTTAAAATCAGTGCCTTAAAGCTAGTTGGTCCCCTGTGTTCTTTATTTAACCTTAGACAATAAACATTTTTAATTCTCTCTTCAGACCTGCAGGCAGTGAAGATGAGAGCTCCAGGCTCACCCAGCGACGGGCTCGGCTCACCCAAATGAAGAGGTTGTGGGCTGGGCAAGGAGAGTCGCTCCTGCTTGGGGACCTCATGGTCATGTTGGGTAAGTTAACTTTTGTTCAGGTATAAAACCAGCAGTGGTGTAACAGACCGTAGAAGGGCATGCTGGGATACATTTTGACCTTTTAAGGATCATTTGAGGGTTAAATAATTATAAATACAACACGTTTCACAGAAAATGAACTGGTGGTGTAGTACTGTATCCCTGCATACACAGGTGCGGTTGGTGCTTGTGAATTTGCTGGTTGTACCCCTAAGTTTTGCGAGGACAACGGTCTGAGGTATAAAGCCATGGTGGAGATCAGGAGACTCAGAGGACAGCTTACCAATGCAGGTACACAGACACGTAGATACACATACACACTTTCACTTATAGATCCTAATGCATTAAGTGCTGTAGAAACAAAGCCAAAGGTTTGTGCTCTTTCCTCTTAGTGAATGCAGTGTGTCCAGAGGTGGGAGTGTTTGTGAATCCAAAAATGGCTCCCCCGACGGAGCACCAGGTGGTCTGCTTACGGCAGATTGTTCTAGCTGGACTTGGAGACCACCTTGCAAGGCGTGTGCAGTCTGAAGATATTCTGGACCCAAAATGGAGGAACGGATACAAGGTTAATCAATCAGAGGGCTGATGGAAGAGGGTCCGCAGTGCTCACCTTCACCTCCTCACCTTTGATCTGTTTTTGTTTATAGACGCCTCTCATGGATGAGCCAGTGTTCATCCATCCAACCTCTGCCTTATTCAAAAAGCTGCCTGAGTTTATCGTTTACCAAGAGGTCATGGAGACAACCAAGATGTACATGAAGGGTAAGTGACTTTTATGAACACACCAGATTTAGTTTCTTTGATGCTCTAAAGCTATAATAAATGATTATCTTTTTCTGAACCTTTCTTAACAGGAGCTTTTTTAAACAGTTTTCAAACATACAGCATATAGTTAAGGTTCAGAAAAAGGGTTCACACAAAATGTTTAAAGTAGATTCCAGCAAGCATCCAGGTTTATTTGTTCCCCCATGTTTTAAACTGGTGAAATATTTCCTCTCTGATAGGCGTGTCAGCAGTAGAAGCAGAATGGGTCCCACAGCTTCTGCCTCAGTATTGTCATTTCGGCCCTCCACTAGAGACACCATCACCTTGGTTTTGTTCATCCACTGGCACCATTAGGTGTCACTGCACCAGCACCTTCTGTAAGTATACTGTTGAGGACTGGGTGTTTATTCAAAGTGTCATGCTTTAATAAAAGTGCATTCTTCTGCTTCTTTATCCCTGCAGTCCGTGTTGCATGGCAGCTGCCAGCAGTGGAGAAAGAATATCCAGACGGCCTGGACCGTTACAAACTGTTTTCAAGATTTCTGCTGGAGGGAGAGGTACTGCAGATACAAATTTCCAGTTTGTTGATACAATGATACTACAGAAATAAGCAACCAGTATAAATAAAATGAATCCAAAATGTTCTTGTCATGTTAAACTCTGAATTCTAATCTGTCTCCATCCGTATTCAGTGTTCTCTGACAAAAAAAAATAATGTGAAAAATATTGGTGATGAAAAGCACATAAAAATCCTCAGCTCTGAATCTTGAAGTTTCACAAACTACAAAAAGTATGAATCTGAAAGGAACCTTTCTGTCCACTGAATGTTGTAATGTTAGCCCTGTTTGTTTTACAGGTTTGTCCTAAACTTAAGAAATTCAGCACCCACCTTCTATCAAACCCCTCAATCATGCTGAAAACATGGGCAAAGTAAGTTGGTGCTCTGACACACATGGCTCCACCTTCTAAAAGTCATTCCCCTGATTTTTGTGAAGAACAGTTTTATCATTGAATTTTCTGTTATGATGTGTCTCTGTTGCTTTAGACTTCAGCCCAGGACAGAGGCTGTGCTGGGAGCGCTGGTGTCAAAGAGAGTGGACTGTAGAGACGCTCTCCTTGCTGTCTGGAAGACTGAAGATAAATGTGAGGATTTAATATACATGACATATTGGTACCAGTCGGATTCAGTTCACCACCTTGTTCTTTAATCTTTCTTTGGTGTTGATTTTTCTCTTCCTGCAGTTCTGTTGTCTGCGTACTGTCAGTGGTTGCCTGAATCCATGCATCAAGAAGTTACCAAAAGTTGGCCTCCGTTATGAGGGCAGACTTTAAAAGAGAAGACAGAGACAGTTTTTGGCACACTTGAGAAGTGACATGTTGATCTACAGATCTATAAAAATCTTTGTGTAAAGTAAGGGCTTCTTTAAATCTTTCAAGTGTCACAACACCACAATCCAGCCTTTTTAATGTTTGTATTTTATATAATGTATCTATGACTTGTACAGCTTTTGTTTCAGAGAAATATACAACTTGAGATCTGAAATAACTTTGTTAATACTGTGCTGCTACCAGTGATATTTGTCATACTAGTTCTCATAAGACTGATTAAAACTGTGTGGCTCTGAATAAGGCTTTTGGGTGATTTATTCATTTATTTATTCACTGGGCTGAAAGTTTTAATTGATTTTAAAAGGAAGCTCCACTAATTTTACACATAAGTTTCAACTTAATATTTGAGACAAATCCCTATATTATTAGTGTCATTCCATTAATTTTTCACAGACAGGTAGAGTTTAACATTGAAGACAGACTGAGACTGAGTGATTGTGTACAGTCATAACAGGGACCTTTGAGCAGCCGTCAAGAGGTTTCCAGTGTTTGAAACCATCATTGACAGTTGGATGCTGCCTTGTTGTAGAAATGTAAAAATTTTTCACCACTTTCTTTTTAGTTCTTTTTTTAATTTCATTTTTTTGTTTGTTTTTTTGTTTTGTTTTTGTTTTGTTTTTGTTTTTAACCAGGTGGAAACTGGCTTCCATAGTTATTGCATTGCAGACATAGAGGCATGTTCCTGGTGAATGTAAAAATAAAGTTAGAAAAACAGGATTTATACATATTTATTTATTTATATTAAAGCAAGTTTTTCTCTCCTTTTGATTTTGTCTTTATTTAACTGGCAAAAATGGGATTCTATATTTTGCTATGTGAAACGTAGAAGATTGTATGAAAGCATAGTTATGTAGAATCTTTTTTATTATATCTTATATAATTCTTGCATTTAATAGTAATAATTAAAAAGTTTATATAAACATTGTAATATAATATTCTATTTTATTTTTTTAGATTTATTTGTTTTGTTTATTTTATCTACTGCTGATATTTCGTCACTTCCTACTGTCAGAGCATGAATTTCCGGGGAAGCGGAAAACAACAGTAGGGATTCACAAGTCTTCTGCTTACTTTCATTAAAGAAAAAAACAATCAGGGTTAGGGTCTTCTAACGGTCACAGAACTAATCAGTCGATATGGTGAGTGTTAATTCGTTTGTGCTTTACATTGTCGATTAATTTAATAACGTGTAAACGAATGTTACATTGTGCTTTTAGTAATGCTAGGCTAACAACATCCAGGGAACGACAGAAAGATGCTCCGTCATGATACATTCAAAGTCCTACGTGGATGTTACCTTGTTATTTTAAATGTATTGAAATGTATTTCTTTTAGGTAAGCTTGTATTTTTGTTTCGCAGTTTGCCCTCCACGTATTTGACCCGATGACCCGGGGGTTTCAGAACCGTTTCTCCACTCAGTACCGTTGCTACTCCGTGTCAATGCTGGCAGGTCCCAATGACCGCTCTGACGTGGAGAAAGGAGGAAAAAGTAAGAAATACACCATACACACCCTTCCTTACACGTCCATACACTGTCAGTGGAATGTTTGAGAACGAACGGGAGAAATATGGTGAAGCCTTCTAGTTCAATCAACGCATGGACGCTCTTTTGTTGTAGAGTGTCACCAGTGTTTTCTGCTGCTACTGTAGTTAGTTTCTTGCTGTCAGTGTGATTTTTATTTTCTAATTTTTTGTGCGGCCAGCATTTGTAGTATTTCATCATGTCTAAAAACATGTTTATAGATCTGGGCTTCTCAAATATTTGACTGTTAAAGCCCAGCTCCACATGCCTCTGAAGAAATAACAACCAAGAACAATTGGTGTTACTTTTTAGGGTTAAGTTGATCCCTCATGCATTATGAGACAAGTTCAGAGGCAAGTACAAAAACCCAAGGCTCTACTGTTTGTTTGTTTTTTTTAATTGATACAGATGCAGGGGAATACCTACTAGTTTAGCCAATATTACAAACACCTGACTCTTCAGGAACCCCCAGATTGTCTTTTTGGCTGTGAATTGCAGTTTAATTTCTGGAAAATGTGCTTCATTCCAAGGCCCTAAAAATATATTTTCTCTCAGTGTTGGGTTTGAGTACATTGTTTACTGAGTTTGAGTTGAACAAGCTCATATTTTCTTACCCATTGGATACACATAATTTGTAATTAATGAAAATGTCTGACCATTAATGAGTATTAATCTGGCATGCAAGGTGATTGCTTTTGGAAGTTTTTATTCATACAATTTCTGTCTTGTGTTTTTTACAGTTATAATGCCACCTTCAGCCCTCGACCAACTCAGTAAGTTCAAATGAAATCTCTCTTCATTATGAAAGTTCTGTGTAATCTTTTCTTAAATTTTAACTTGGTTCTCCTTTTCTGCATACAGGCAGGCTGAATATCACATACCCAATGCTGTTCAAGCTGACCAACAAGAACTCAGACAGACAGACACACTGTGGTGTTTTGGAGTTTGTGGCAGATGAGGGAATCTGCTACTTGCCACACTGGGTGGGTAACAGAAACATTTGGCTTTTGCATACATTGTGTAGCTATTCTGAGAAAAATATAGTGCATTCCTATTTATGAAACAGAAAGAGGCAGTTTGAAAATCTAAAGAAGTAAAAGAGTGTAGTTTTTGAAAAAGAAAATGCTGACAAAGTTAGGAGGACTTGATGGACTTGATTTTCAGAATGTGTAAGTGACAAAGAAAGATGAACTGAATCTGTGTGTTTCTCACCATGTCTGAAATGTTCCCCTTATTTTTCCTTTAGATGATGCAGAATCTCCTTCTGGAGGAAGGTGGTCTGGTCCAAGTTGAAAGTGTAAACCTCATGGTGGCCACTTACTCAAAGTTCCAGCCACAAAGCCCTGACTTCTTGGACATCACAAACCCCAAAGCAGTGTAAGAAATATTATTAAGCATCAGTGTTTGTCACATTTTGTTCGACTGAAGTGATTAACTAAGTTTTCTTTCGATAACAGACTGGAGAATGCTTTGAGAAACTTTGCATGCTTGACAACAGGTGATGTCATAGCTATCAACTACAATGAAAAGGTACATCACTGATTTCAAATAGGACAGATTCAGTCATTTTTGATCTTGTCATATTTCGTTTTATTCATTTTTAGTGAATATAACTGCTAATAAAATCATTTTTTGTTTCAGATCTATGAGCTTAGGGTGATGGAAACAAAGCCAGACAAAGCAGTATCCATCATTGAGTGTGATATGAATGTAAGAGCCTCTATCATCATAGAGAATGTTGAATTTTTCTGTAGTGTTCTCTGTGTTTGATAAGTTATGGCTGTTGTTATCAGGTGGATTTTGATGCTCCCTTGGGTTACAAAGAGCCTGAACGTCGACCTCAGAACCAGGATGAACCAACAGTAAGGACTAAACTCTAAAGCTGCAGTTGTACATTTTCTGAACATTTTTTTTGTCAAATATTTTTGTTGACTTTTTCCATTTTTAGGGTGGGCATAGAAAATGAAAAGGACATTATAAATGTCCATCAGTGGACATCTTCCAAATGTTTTAAAATTGTCAGAGAAAAAAAAAAAATATTGTCTCCTTAGAAACCAAAATGCGCTAGAGGGTGAATACCCCTACCCAACCCAAACAACTCACTCAATCACACTCATTCATACTGCAAGTAACAGAATGGACAAGACAGTACAATTTAGTGTCAGAAAATGAACATTTTGCTAAAACATATTTCTTCCCAGGAGGAAGAAGGAGATCCTATTAGTTACGCTGACATGGACACAGGGTTCAGAGTGAGTAAATGTTGCTCTGTGTTTCAGATGAATAGATTTTTCTTGTAAACTAATAACAGTGGTATTTGGATCTAATACAACTTGTAATCCTCAGGCTTTCACTGGCTCGGGCAATCGTTTGGATGGTAAAATGAAAGGGATCGAGCCCAGCCCTGCTCCTCTTGGCCCAAGTGACATCAAAAGGTGTGAAGAGATGGCAAAGTTCAAGGGAGCATATGCACCGTGAAGTAGATCTATACTTTTGTCCAGAAGTACTGCACTAAATAGTCTAATGTGTAATAAGTTACTGGTACAAGAATTTAGAATTTTCAGGTTGTGTGAACACATATTATCGTTTTGGTTAGTGATGCATCAGACAATTTTAGAGGCCTTGTGAATTGAGCTCTTTAGTAAAGTAGAGCATGCCTAGAATTCTCAAAAGGCCATGTTGTTTGTCAATTCCTTGAAAACAGTTGCTGTAACCACTTACTTCCTCTGTTAGGATGATTAGATGGTCCACACCTTTTCAGTCTTTCTGTTACAACGCATCACTTTACATTAAATGATTCTAACACAGTTAAATTTTTACCCATCATCTCCTATGACACAGAGGGATTCCCAACTATGACTTCAAAGTTGGCAGGATCACTTTCATTAGGAACTCGCGGCCTCAGCCCAAGAAGTTTGTTGAAGATGTAAGTAATCTGACAGATTTTTAGTACATTTTCTCAAATTGCACTCATTCTGTAATTTTCCCATCACACCAGCTTTCAATGTCTTTTTGTCTTTACAGGATGATGCTTTAAACAGATTCATCGCTTTTTCTGGACAAGGACAGTCACTACGCAAGAAAGGCAGGAAGCCTTAAAGGTTTTGATGTGAAGAGATACTAGCTGATGTGCACAAACCCACCATGTTTGGAGTAAAAAAAAAAAAACTGTCCCTGAGACGCACAGGGAGTCTGTTCTCTGCATCATTGAAATGGAAGTTTAATGGTGTGAGTTATCTAATTCATGACACTGATGTTCAACTCAACTAAATGTGAGCTGCATAAGACACCATCATTCAAAAATGGTCTACACAAACAAGTAGTGACTGAATTAAACCAGGTAAAACTAAATTTATCACCACAAACCCATGTAAAGAATTGCTTGTAAAGATTTTTTACATTATAAGATCTTATTTGTCTTTGATGCAGCCCCATCCCTTCTCTTTTTTTTTCCCAGAAGTGTTTCATTTTTGCAGTTCCCTTCGAAATAAACTGCTTTTCAGACTTCCAATCTCATGATAGAAAGGGGCAGTTATAGCTCAATTCTATTGTTTTCAATGAATTTAATGTTTATGGTTTTTTTTCTAAGTCTCAGAAATAATTTTGAAAGTGCTTTTCCTTTGTTTTTGGTTTATTTATAGACAAATAAAGAAATGTGCATTGAATTGATTGGAGAAATTATCTATTTCATATCTATATGTCTTCAGGATAAACATAAACAAAAGAATAACATCAGAAAATAAAGAGATGATTGTGATGTCAATGATGGACAGCAAGGAAATCCAAGTTTGTTTTTTTATAGCTGTACAAGCATTTGCCATTAACACACTCAGAAGTGTGAATTTGTAATGATAATTTTAAGGAAACACATTCTCCACATGAACAAGCATTGTGTTGTCTCCTATAGCATCTGTATATTTTACCTGCGAGATCTGTGGGATGGAGTGCTATAAAAAAATAGAAATGCTGTTTTGACATCTTAATGCATGAAGGCAGAGGGGGAATTTGTGTTAAGTGTTTGAAATGTGAAGAACAGTCCATAGATGGGTGGTTATAATTAGAAGTAATACTACCTCAATTGATAAATTAAGCGTTCATTTTTTTTGACAATTGTGTTATATAATCACACGTTGCATATATTCAGTTCTAAGAAAAAAAAATTCTCTGACTGCCAAACAAGCTATAAGACATTACATAATAAGATGCTATTATTATTTTTTATTTATTTATTTATTTTTTTTTTATTTATTTTTTTTTAATGAAAAAAGCCCAAATACCTCGAACAGGGTTGACAATTAATTTGCAACGGCTTTTTAATATTTGGTCACCACCACAAATCGTGGAGTCGTTTCTGTGCCTTCTGCAATGAACGGTGAGATTTATGTGTGCTTGGGGCTTTTCTTGTGAAAGGAAACATACCGGAAAAGGTTAGCAGCAATGGCTGGGTCTGGCGACAGATCGTGGAGGGTAATTTATCCAAACTTTAAATTGTTCCTCATGCTCTTTTGGATACAAACGGAATTCATTCTGTCTTCTATTTTCTTTCCAGCCCTTACAGAAAGTGGAAAATGGCAAATTTGTCCCGAACAGTCAGCTTTGTGGTTAGCCATCGTCTATTAATGTAGTAACCTTCAACGTTAGCTTCTGACAAGTAGTGTGGAATTGACTTGGAGGTTTTAACCACAGACAGTTGTAAGATTTTTAAAGTCTTGTTTTACAATTTAATTTTCATAAATACATTTAAAATTGGATAACGGTAAGGTTCCCAAACGGAGGTCTGTGTGGAGTTTAACAGCCCCGGGTTAGGTTTATGGATTGCAGTTTAAGTTCTATTGTCCTCTCTGTTTAAATATATAAAGAAATTGTCATATATTGCAACATGTTTTTAAGAAGGCATCTTGCTGGTGGTAACATACGATGTTAAAGCTATAAAAATAATATTTTTTCCCTACTTATTGTCATGATATTGTTTTGGGGAGTCAATTTCAGTGTAATTTCTGGAGTCAGGCCTTATTCATCCACATCATCATAGTTTTTATTCATATCCTCAAAAACATTAAGAGATAAGCATTTGGCATAATGAAGCAGAAGTCTGTTCTTTATGTATTTTTTTTTTCAAATAAACATCTTTATTAAATTATGTCCACGTCGTTCTTCACCACTTCTTAGACAATCTTATAGTTCAAAACAAACTTTGCCATGTTGAATTACCCTGTTGAAAATGTTTTTGCTCATACAGTACTGTCATCTCTTTACCAGGGTCCATTCAACACAGAGACAACAGTAAGCGGCTAAATTAAAATTTATAAAAAGCTGTTTTAGTGATCTTTTCTGTCTCTTCATACAGTCCCCTAGGGCTTGTGACGACTATTGGAGCGAATTCAGACATTGCAAAAGCTTGAGGAATCGTTTTCATCACTATTACACCTATGGCACCTCACCTTCCTGCCAGCAGTGGAAAGAGGATTATCAGAATTGCAGGGAATGGGAGATACACAGAAGCACAGAGGCCAAGGTACAGCTTTTGTTAGTCATTGTTTTAAGACCTGAATTTCAGATCTTTCTGACACCATGTGGAATCTTTGTGTGTTTCAGGAAGCATTGCTGAGGAGTGAGAGGAACAGAATGGCAGAGCAGAAAAAGTTTACCCCTGTGTGGGAGATGAGGCGAGGCCCTCCTAAGGACTGGCACCTGCCGCTGAACCAAGAGAGGCCTCAGGACTCCTGAACTGTCACTATTAACTTGCTGCCTCTAAACAAGGAGGAATGGAGATTCAATGGACTTGATTAAAACTCGAAAAGCCACATGGAGGGACTGCATGTCACTTATTGATCTATCGTGCTGTTGTCCATTAGCTGTTGTGAGAAAACATACTGTACGAATGTTTAAAGTTTTGGCAGCATCTAGTGGTCAGTAATGACCATGGCAACATCTTTTTAACCTGTCAATTACAATATCAGCAATCAAGTAATTGCAATTAATCCTACAAAACACAATATTTATTTAAGGGTATAATTTCAGGTTTCCATGTTCTCCATCTCAGAAATGGAAAGTGTTCAATGTATTGATAGAGATTAAGTTAAAAACTACAACTGTGCTGTTTTTAACCTTCGTACACAGACATCGTTGGCTATAAGAGCCCGTCAGAAATATTCTTCTTACAATATCGTTTCCTTCAAACTTGGTTGCTTGCTTTTTAATGGTGAGTTACTCTGCATACATTTATTTTGCCTAATTGGCATTTATTATGATAAATATGGGTTTATCCTGACATATCAAAACACTGAAATAGCACCGAACAATTTACTTTGATTAAAAAAAAAAACCCAAAACATTTTTATTCATCATTCATTATCACAAAGGTTACAATGGACAGTGATAAGTGAGATGTACAATTTCAATGAGTTATTTGTATCGTACACAGAAACGAACAAATGAGGTGACCATTCAACTCAACAGAAAGAAAAAGATGTGTCAATTTACTCCCACAAAGGCCAGCTTTCATCTTGCCTCATGGACTTAAATACAAACAAAAGGAAATTCACCAAAGACAAACAAAGGCTGCACTGATAGTCATCCCCAGTCCATCATTGTGTGTAAACCCTAGTGATGTCGTTGTATTTCCCATCAGGTGCATCATATTTTTCCTTTGCTGGCGTGTAGGCAGGACCTTCATGCGTGAAGGGAAACAGTAGGGGGTCTGGCTTCAGTGCTGCCTGATACAGTTCCTCTGACTCCAACTTCAGCTCATTTAACGCCTCTCTTTGAGCCTCTAGAGCAAGTTCAACAGCCTCCATCTCAGCCATGTGTTGCTTCTGCAAAAACAAAGAATGATGAGCACCTCATTACAGAATATGTAATAGGGAGCAGAGGTCAGGAGAAGCACTTAAAGTAAAAGCACAAGTGATGGAGGTGTGATGGGTAAGTAGTGACCTGTTTGTATCGACACCACTCCTTCAGCAGCACAGCACGACGCTCGCTCTCTTCAAATGACAGCCTTGGTGGAGACCGTACCCTTTGGAAGAGAAAAACAAAAAATATAACACTTTAAAGACAGAGAACTGCATTGGAGACAAAAAAAGGTACAGTGAGTCAAAGAAAAAGAAATAATTTATAACAGAAACAGTCATGTTCACTGATGGTGTTGATGTTTTGAAGCATATGGCTAAACCTTGATATGAAAACCTAAATTCATATGAAGGAATGTTTTTCAGGTTAACTCTGAGAGCACCATAGCTCTGTCTCGCACACATTTGAGCGAAAACCACAACATCTTTAGTTAATCGGATAAAAACCAAATCTTTTGAGAACACAGACACAATGTGATTGCTGTTCTAATTCCATGTTGTGCAAATTGAATATTAGCAGCAGATCCAGAGATAAAATTTAGAAGTTACATCACTATTATTTTCCTGACAAATGAATCTAATGCAAAAAAGCTTAAATGATTAAAGCATTTAGTATTTATATGGATACACAGAGCTATGACTTTAAAGGCAGGACTGTGTCATTTGAAGCCAACAAATCTGCCTTGAAAGTAACTGTCTAGCCAACTGTACCTTGATTCATCCAAGTATCTGGAAGGAGTAATGAAGTCCTCTATTGGGATGAACTCCGGTGGAACCTTCTCCAGCTTCTTCAGCTTCTTTTTCATCCTCTCTCTTGCTACCTGCTCCCTTTTTGGGTCCACTTTCTTCTTCTTTTTGGGCTCAGCTCTAAGACACAAAAACAAAGCTTGGATGTAACATGTAGTATCACAAGTTACATTAGCAGACCAGGGAAACATAAATATGAACTTTATTGATTCTATGAAGTTAGAATAAATATTGTTAGGGATTTACACTGCCATGGTTATTTGGAAATTTAACAGATCATATGCATGCATACACTACAACCCAAATTCCAGTGAAGTTGGGACGTTTTGTAAAACAAAAACAGAATACAATGATTTGCAATCCTGTTTAACCTATATTCAATTGAATACACTACAAAGAAAAGATATTTACTGTTCAAACTGATAAACTTTACTGTTTTTGTGAAAATATTCAATCATTTTGAATTTGATGATGTTCCAAAAAAAAGCTGGGACAGGGTCATGTTTCCCACTGTGTTCCATCACCTTTCCTTTTAACTACACTCAATAAGTGTTTGTGAACCTTGTTGAAGCTTTGGAGGTGGAATTCTTCACCATTCTTGCTTGATTCACAACTTCAATTTCTCAACAGTCCGGGGTCTTTGTTGTCATATTTTGTGCTTCATAATGCCCCACACATTTTCAATGAGAGACAGGTCTAGACTTCAGGCAGGTCAGTCTAGTACCTGCACTCTTTAACTACCAAGCCCCGCTGTTGTAACACATGCAGAATGTGTCTTGTCATTGTCTTGCTGAAATAAGCAGGGACGTCCCTGAAAAAGACGTGGCTTGGATGGCAGCATATGTTGCTCCAAAACCTGTATGTACCTTTCAGCATTAGTGGAGCCTTCACAGATGGTCAAGTTACCCATACTGTGGGCACTAACACACCCCCATACCATCACAGATGCTGTTTTTTTTAACTTTGCATTGAAAACAATCTAAATTGTCCTTTTCCTCTTTGACCTGAAGGACACAGAGTCCATGATTTCCAAAAACAATTTGATTTCTGTTTTTAATGCAATGCCGTCTGTGGGATCCAAGGTCACTGGCATTCAATGTGTGTTTTTAAAAGGAAAGGTGAGGTAACACAGTGGTGAACATGCCCCTGTCCCAGCTTTTTTGGAATGTGGCCATGAAATTCAAAATGAGGGAATATTTGGGGAAATAAAAGTAAAGTCCATCAGTTTGAACAATAAACATCTTTTCTTAGTAGTGTATTCACTTGAATATAGGTTAAACAGGATTTGCAAGTCATTGCATTCTGTTTTTATTTGTTTTACTAAACCTACCAACTTCACTGGAATTGGTGTTGTACAGTTTTGCAGTGACTTCTCTTTAAGTCCACCAATGAGTCGTGCTTGATCTATGAAGCACGTTTCATACAAACCATATAGAGTACAATTCACATACTGAATACTGTGATTGAAAATAAGGCTAAGCAGAACATGAGGACAATATCATGGTTAATGGTAAAAATTGAAATGGATTGTAAAGT
The DNA here is from genome assembly GCA_030710495.1 of Labroides dimidiatus. NCBI lineage: Eukaryota > Metazoa > Chordata > Actinopteri > Labriformes > Labridae > Labroides > Labroides dimidiatus. Next base: position 11,918,314 of record CM061153.1, on the reverse strand, counting down.
AGAGACAAATTCCCACAAATAGCAATAAAGTATATGCATTTTAAATAATAGAGACAGTAAAAAAATAAGTCAAAGCATCAAATGTGATAGCAATTCAAATGGTAGTTATGTATCAAAAGATAGACTTAAAAATTGGTATAACAATGAAATAACATCAAAACTCTGACATTTATAAAACCCTACACTATAACTAGACATAAAAATGGGTTTTCAGTTCTTTAAAATTTAAAGTTTCTAAGCTGTCCCAGAGTTTAAGTATAAGGCTGGGATGGGTGCACATCTGTGACATTGTAGGAATCACCAGCCCCCAGTTATTAAGCCTTTGACTAACCCATCAATAAACCTCTAGCCCATTTTACTTGTGACCAGCTCCTTTCTAACTCCAAGCTCTCATTAATTCCTCTGCACACTGCACCACAGCAGTTTCAGACCACCTTCTCATTTTCCAAATTAGCCTTGATCATACCTCAATGCCGCAGTTGTCTTCAGTGTCATCACTGGTATGAGCCAAGGACTCTGTACAACATGATGGTGCTCTGTCTGGAGAACGCTAGAAAAATAAAAGAAAGGGAACCAGTTTCATCATTCCATCAGATTCACTCGTGTGTGTGTGTGGGGGGGGGGGGGTACAGTGTAACCTTAGCTATTAGCCCAAAGTTGCTAACGGTTCATTATTTTCTGGAGAAGATTACATACGTACCTTGACGGAACACTCTGTCGGGACAAAACCCGAGACAGACAGCGCAATAAAGCCACAGACATGTCTTTAACATGTATTACTTCACTTCAAACCCATAATATTAATGTTCACGTGTGGACAGTAACTGCATTTGTCCCCTTGCTTCCAGCTTGAGTGACAGAACAGATCACGCGCGGAGAGATGACGTAGGGAACAGTCAATGAGGTTAAAGTAGTAAAGTCGCACTTTCGTGTATTTTTTTATTTTTTATTTTTTTTTGCAGGACAAAAAATAATAATTCATATATTTATGTATTTTTAAAAAATAAAATAGGTGGTGTTGGTTGATACTTTAAAAATAACTTTGTGTAATTTTCTTCAACATTTTTTTGTCGAATCTAACGCAAGGGGAAAAGTTATCGCCTGCACAATGTAGGAGAAAGGTCAGGGTAGTGTGTGAGGTTTTATATTCACTGTGAACTTATTCAGAGTGCCATAAGGGGGACTATCGGTGGACAGACTTGATTCAGTGGTGATTTTTTGTATCGACATTATGGCGCTCCTCAGAGGTAAACAAAAATGTTTCTGAACAAGAAGTGCACAAAGGAAGCATGTATGCGGCTGGGTTAGACTGGCGCCCATCTGCTCTCGAAATTACTGAAATTGTCCTTGCTGTGTCGAATTTTAAACATTAAACCCCTTGTAGCTTGTATTGGTAGTTAAACGTTGGGGGTGTTCTAACTTGCAGCTCTACCGCTTGATATAGCATTTTTGAGTTTCTTTATTTGTTGAAAACATGTCGCATAGAACCTGATTGGATCGTCTCTACAGCTTGAAATATTTTTTTCTAAATTTTGTGGTGTCCGAACTTAGTGTCCTAACAAACATTAAAAAATACAAAAAAAATGTTTTCTTGGATGGAACATTAAAAGGTTAAAAATGATAAAGACTTTATATCCCTTGCGTTTAAAAAGTGAAAGATAAAGGGTTAAAAGGACATGTAGTTAAGCATTTTCTGACCTCAACGTTTCTGCAAATGAGGCGAAAGGTGACCCAGATGTTCGTTGGTAGCTCTTTTATCTGTGGTCTGAGTTTGTGTATAATGAGTTTATAAATTGTCATCTGTGACAGAGAAATTACTCGATAGTCTACCTAACTGAAGTAAACGTTGGAATGTCTCATCAATAAAACACTCAGCTTTACTCCATTCACACTACACATCTAGTAAACCGTCTTATGCCTCACTTTTTAAAAAAGTACTTTCCACAACCAAAAGGACACATTATAAAACAATGATAAAAATAATACACCCCTCGAGCTTAGGTCAGGTGTTACATTAAGTTCAATGCAAACGATGTGATGGGTCAACTTATCCTGTGTTCCTACCAAAGGTCAGCCAAAAACAAATTGTGTGCTTATTAGCCTTCAACCGTTTTTAATATCTTTATCATACTAACAAAAGATAAACCACAAGTAACTTTTTATATTACACAGCAATAGGCATTATCACATCCATTTTTTACAAGTAGGTTCTTGGCAAATTTTGTTTTGAGACAGCCATTTGTTTAGAAGATAAATAAATAAATAAAAATCCTCATATTTTGTGGCTTGCACACACAGCGGCATGTAAAGATTTAAACTTTTATTTGTCAGCATACTGTATTTTCTGTCAAAGAAGACATCTCACTTTCTCACATCAACCAACATATAACCTGCAAAAGTTATCAGTCACTGCTGAAAGAGAGAGAGAGAGAGAAAAATGATAATATCTGTGATTCCAGAAAAAGATTAGTATACTGTACCTCCTGTGTATAAAATCCAAGAGATGCTGCTCCTCCTTTACTACAGTATTATTTATTCCATCGGATGCATACACCTCTTATACAGCATCTTTTTTTATGTTGTGTATCTTGTTGCTCAGGACGTCAAGCGTCTCTGCAGTATATACCACCCAGCACCTTCTGTCACGGTGATCTGGCTGAGTTTAATTGGTGGGTGGTGTGAAGTCTGTGTTGCTGTTCTACAGTGCTTTGTTTCTCTGCAGGTGTATTTATTGTATCTGCCAAGCGCACACCATTTGGTACCTATGGTGGTGTGCTGAAGGACCACAGTGCAACTGATTTGGCTGAGCATGCGGCCAAAGCAGCCCTCGCTGCTGGGGGCATAGCACCAGAACTTGTAAATAGTGTCATCGTGGGAAATGTGATGCAGGTGACTAACAGATCAACAGACAAAAAACTATTTACACGATAGAGCTATCTGTGTGTTGAAGTGCCCGAACTCCTTTATTAACCTTTCATTTCAGAGTTCAGCTGATGCTGCTTACATTGCTCGACACGTGGGTCTGAGGTGTGGCGTCCCCATCCCAGTGCCTGCTCTCACTGTGAACAGACTATGTGGATCCGGTTTCCAATCTATCATCAACGGTGCACAAGTAAGCATGCAACCATGAACAAAAACATCCTTGCATATAAAACATACAAATGTAAAACCCTCACACTTTAGATCATAAAGGCCTCTCTGTCAAATACAGCTGAATGAACTATATGATTGCATACAACTTTCCTTCCATTGCGTCCACTTTATGATAACTGTTAAGGCATAGAGTTAAGTACATTAAAGTTAGCTGTAACATGATGGCATTTCTAGTATTCTGCTCTCCACATACATATTAACTGAGGCACGGACAACACTTTTTTAACCTTATTTGTCAGTATCTGTAAAAGTCTTATATTTCTCCAAATCAAAAGTTATGTTATCATGTATGCTTGCAGGAGATTTGCCTTAAAGAGTCGGAGGTGGTTCTGTGTGGAGGCTCAGAAAGTATGAGCCAGGCCCCGTACGCTGTTCGCAACATCAGATTTGGTACAAAGTTTGGATTTGACCTCAAGGTGAGCTTCAGGTTGTTTTTCTCATTCCTTTTTTATCCCCAAATGTAAGATGAGCCACATGATGATCATAAGGACAGCTTGTTATGTAACTTAAGAGGCTTCTGTCACAAAGATAAAACTCTCCTCTTGTGACTGACAGCTAGAGGACACCTTGTGGGCAGGTCTGACTGACCTGCATGTCAAAACCCCCATGGGCATCACCGCAGAAAACCTGGCAGAGAAATACAAGATCACACGAGAGGACTGCGACAACTATGCATACCAAACACAACAAAGGTGGAAGGCCGGTAAGATGGGCTTCATTTTCATCATCTTTTAAGTACTTTTGCTTAAATTATGATTACACAGAAATGACATACTTTTAAGAGCCTGTTATTTTATGTTTTTTATGTTGTTCAAGATAAGCTGATTTGCAATATCTCAATCCTATTTTTGGACAGCCCATGAGGCCGGCCACTACACCGCAGAAATCGCTCCCATTGAGGTGAAGGCTAAAAAGGGTAAAGTGGCCATGGCTCAGGATGAACACCCTCGTCCTCAGACTACACTGGATCAGATGGCCAAACTGCCCACTGTCTTCAAGAAAGGAGGGACTGTTACTGCTGCAAATGCCTCTGTGAGTTTAGGTCTACCAATTTTTTAATCATTATTGTAGAGATGTCAAGCAAGTAGCCTGTTTTCTCACTAAGCACAAATAAGAAGAGATAATGTAATATTCAACCTCATAAATGTTAAGCTGATGGCACACCTAAAGCTGACAGTATCAAGTAAGTGTTGAGAAAGTTATGTTGTGGAAGTGTCATCTTGTATGGATCTGTCCATTTTCATCCATTTTATTTTTTTTAGTACAAAATCTAATCATCCTGACCTCTACAGGGCGTGTCTGATGGTGCTGCTGCTGTGGTGATTGCAAGTGAAGATGCTGTAAAAGAGCACAAGTTCACGCCATTGGCCAGAATCGTGGCCTACCATGTATCAGGCTGTGACCCGAGCATCATGGGAATTGGTGAGGGAATGATATCACTCTCATGGAAGTTCTCTGTTGTTCTAAAATTACTTAACAAACTTGGGGTATTCCCTAAGATTACTTTTAAGAGATTTTCTTTTTTTTCCTAATATTCTCTTAGGTCCTGTTCCAGCGATCACAGAAGCTCTAAAAAAAGCTGGTTTGACTCTCAACGACATGGATCTTGTGGAGGTCTGTTACTTTGTAACTAATTCATGATTTTTTGGAAGTGATTTGAAGCCCATGCTGTGATTTCCACCACAGAGTCAGATCTAGGTTTTTTTTTTTAGCTGTACTGCCTGTGGGTACGAGGATCATGGCCATCTACAGTATTATTGTTTTTCTGCCTTGTTTCTTTTCTTTTTTTTAAACAGAGATTTCTCCAGATTTTCTGTATTTTATTCTTATCTTTTAATGATTTTATGATAGAGGATGAATAAATGTCCATATTATCATTTGTTTTACACTTTAAACAACATGTTTAAAGTGTAAAATTTGAAAAGAGCATACATTTACATAAAGCAACAGAAGTTTTCAGTATAAACACTTGGTAGGTATTTTTTTTGTGCTGTTTTTATAATTTATGATTGAAGACCATTAGAATCAGTTCTTATCAACAAGTTTTCACAGCGATACAACTCTTTTGGAACTGGGTTTGTACATGAACAGTGTTGTTGTGTTCTTTCTGGTGGCACTGCTCTGTAAGCAACCTAGGCTCTATTGCTGCTGCAGTTTGCCTCTTACTTATCATACTACTATTTATTTTACAGTTGTAACACCAACTCAATTTGTTTTTCCCAGGTGAACGAGGCCTTTGCCCCTCAGTACCTGGCTGTTGCTAAGGCCCTTGGTCTAGATCCAGAGAAAAGCAACGTCAACGGTGGAGCTATTGCCGTTGGACATCCTCTTGGTGCTTCTGGAACACGAATCACTGGCCACCTGGTCCATGAGCTCAGGTAACCTTTTCACAATAATTAAAGATAAAATATATTATTGGAAATGTCTGCTCTGATCTAGCTTTGACAAATGACCTTTGTGTTCCACAGGCGACGTGGAGGCAAATATGCAGTGGGCTCTGCCTGTATCGGTGGTGGTCAGGGTATTGCCATCATCATTGAAAACTGCTGAGTGAAAAAGCTGCAAATATGATAAAAACTCTTTAAGAAGAATTTCACGTACTGATGCCCAATCAAATACAATGAAACCTAAATGAAAATAAAAGCTAAAAGGAGATTTATAACAGATACAAAAACATGGACATTTTGACCAACATGATCAAATTTTCTGTGGTACACAATGAAAACAAACACGTAACATACAGTTTAGTGCTGCTTTTGAAGCGTAGTAATGGAAAGAGCTAACACCTGTTGCTTCAAAATCAAGTAGCATCTGTGTGTGCCTAAGAACAGATCTAGCTCCTTGGTTACATTTACATGTACGGTAAATATTAACCCAAGAAATTAAGCTTAATCTTTGTTTTCAGTAAAAAAAAAGGAAAGGGGGTTTAAGAAAAAGGTTTAAAGGAAATCTGAATTCTGATGTTTGCCTTAACATGATCTCTGGAACTCAATTATCATACTGTATCAGCTATCAATTATATAACTACAATATGTGCCGTCTGGCCTATTATTTGGTGTGGATCTCAATAAATTACATTTCAAAAGGTGGGGTGATGCTTCTACGTGCTTCTTTGATGATACATTGTTTGAATGATGGGTTGTTTGTCTTTATTGGTAAATGTGAAATAATGCCATTCATCTTCCAAACCGGGGTTAAAAATAGGACCTCTTTGACACATAAAATCACTCCCACACTTTCTTTAGAGAGTTGTTGAGATGCCCTGGATGCAGGGACCTATTTTGAATGAAAAATAAATAGTAATAAATATGGAGTGACATTACTTCGTAAGAAAAAAACATTGATCCTTCAAGATCAATGTCTGTTGCTTTTGCTGAGAAAAAAAAAGCACGTCAAACACATTATATCAGTCAGTATTGTTTATGTCTGCTTCTCTCTCCTCATCTCCTCTCTTTCTTTTAAACTTTGTGTGAACGGGTTAGCATTGGATTTTAGCGCCTTGAGTCGCGTTGTACAAACTGATCTTCAATGACCTTTTCATGGTCAGTATCATCCATGAGTGCCTTCTCAATGGACATTACAGCCAAGTTGTCTTAAGGCATTGAAAGATAATTTGCATATGAAGCTTCTGACAGGGATTGGAGCATTGGGTTTAAAAGAAACAAAATATCTTTTTTGGATCTCTACCTGGAGAAAGCACAAAAATTAGTGTGCTAAATAATCTAACGGTGATGGTGAAGTGTCAGTTCAATTATACTACACTTATGTGCAACACATCAAGAGAAGAATGAAATGACACACAAAAAAAAGACTGGAGCTTCTTAACATGATGCCTTTAGACTTGAACAGCTCATGAATGATGAATGAATGACTAGCTTAGGGTTGGCAACCTTTAACACACAAAGAGCCATTTGGACATGTCACTGAAAAGAAAACAGAGGCAAAGGCAAAGAGCAGTTATGATGCAAACAGTGAAACTGAGAAAAATGTCTTAAAAGTTTTTGGTTCGACAAGACAAATCTGTTGTTGGTAGTTCAATGTAAAGGTTTTCATTTGATGTCTTTTCTTATGGATTTTTTATGTAAAAGAGCAGTCACTGTAATGGGACACATGACCCAAAAATACAAAGCCAAAGTGTAGTATCTATTCCCCTTTCTTCTTTACAGCTAGAACAAATGTTTTCATTCAATTTTAAAACTATTGGTGGTTTAAAACGCCTCTACATTCTTAGTCATAATGCCTCTTTTATTACAATGTTTTTCCCTTACTATTTAGAACTTACCCCAAGATGTGGATTTTTAAATCTGATCTGGTAACCTGTGTGGTGGCCATAGATTGTATAGAATATGAACACTGTACACGAATAAAAGACATCTTGTAGCCTATGTATTTAAATCTATGAGTATTTTAAATTAACTCATTCTAAAAACCTACCAGTTTAGTTTTTTAAATGTTCCTCTCTCCTTGTTAGCTAGTTAAGGGATCTTAAGACATGAATATTTATTTTCTAAACAAAGACTGTAATGGTTGTAGGAAAATGAATAGAATAAAATGGAGAACAACAAGGAACTCACTGAAGGATTATGAGCACCTCAACGAAGAAATGTTAAAGGGTATTATGGACGCACTCTTAGAAAATTTGTCAATGCATAAAACGTGCAGAAACACCTAAAGGTTTCCCTTTAATTCATTAAAATTCAAAGAAAGGAAAAGTGTCTCTGTATCTGTGAAACATGTTTCTAAGAGCCAGTCGATTTTATTTTTAGAATACTTCCATAATAAATGTCATTTTGAATTTCAATTGGGAGCTTGATACAACAAAATACCCATATTCTTATTTTAGAACTACAAAGACCGTCAACATCCTGTGGCTGTACGTATTGACGTCAAAAATGCTGCGTCCTTATATACGTCACGTGCCCGGATGTCGGTCTTTTTTTCATAGCCAAGGTAAGACGCCCTTGCCTTCGTGAATCTGTAGGAATTAAATCTGCCTTCATCTGCGGTAATAAACGAATAATACATTGTTCTGATACCAGGACATGGGTTCTTGTATTTGTAAGATTATTAAGGCACCATAATTTCTCTGATTTATTCATCATGTTACTGTAATAATGAACAGTTTTGAGGACGAGGCCGCAGGCTAGCCCTCTGTATAGCATCGGCTAGCCGGTTGGTAGAAACGTGTCGCCTGTCGTGAGGAGTCAGTGCTGTTAACGCATTACATTTCACTGCCGCCGAGTTCAATTCTTTAATTCAAGATTAGTTTCATGTGTGGAGGTTAGAAATGTAAGGCTAGTGCATACTTGAATGGCTACTCCACCAGCATGTTGCTAATTGCTAACGTTAGCTTTCGTCAGTTGCTGAGCCTGTTTCAACTCTTAACCTAATGTGGAAGGCTTTTTGTTAATCAAAACGATTGCGGATTTATTTACGCAAAGTTTACAACAGATAGCTATTAAAGGCCATGGACATTGATGATGGAAGACGGTCTATGTAGTTGACATCTCAATCACAGCTCCATGAGCCTGTTTGTAACCTAAGACTACAGTTCTTATACTGGACATGTTTTGGCTAGAAGTTTATATAATTCCCACCTCTTCTGTTTTGTGACATCATTGACTGTGCATACAAAGTTGTTGCTATGGAATACTAACTTTTGCTACACTTTTACAGATGCCAGAGGGAGACAAGAAGGCTACCAAGAGGAAGCATGGGAGCCGGAACCCGCGTCTGGCCAAGGGCATGGGCCGTTACTCCCGGTCTGCAATGTATGCCCGGAGGGCCATGTACAAGCGCAAGACCAAGACCACTGAGACTAAGGTAAGGGCATTTCTATTAGAGCCACAGAACTACATTCTGATAGTTATGTCAACATCAAATTCTATTGCAACTCAATTTGATCTTCTTTCAGGTGGAGAAAAAGATGAAGGTGAAGCCTAGGTTTACAGTGGTCAAGACTGTTGGTGGAGATAAGAATGGAGGCACTCGTGTTGTCAAGCTGCGCAAGATGGTGAGTAATGTGTAAATATGATTTTCTTGATTATAGTTAATTATCGCAGTAGATAGTTGTTGTTTTGACTTTGTAGCTCTTTTACTGGGTTTCTCCAGACTTTAAAGAATGCACTGTGTTCCATTGTAGCCCCGCTACTATCCCACAGAGGATGTTCCCCGCAAACTGAAGAACCACGGGAAGAAACCCTTCAGCCAGCATAAGAGGAAGCTGCGAGCCTCCATCACCCCAGGAACTGTTCTTGTCCTGCTCACTGGTCGCCACCGTGGAAAGGTATGGTCCACATTTATGGTTAATGTCTGGATAATGACTTAAATACTTAAATGGAACACAAGAAAATATCTGGTCACACTTCCAAGAATGGAAATTAGTTTCAAGAAGTAACATTGTTTCTAGTGGTGTGGAAAAATTTGGTGTGAAAAAGGAAGAAGTATAAGGACTTTATTTGTACTGAACCTGTTTGACTGATGCAGACACTATCTTGAAATTAATACCAAAATTTAACAGTCACTCCTATCTATGATCCATGTAAAAACAATACCAAAGGAACAACTCACTCAATAATAAGGCTTTCACCCAATAAAAACTGTAAGACTTCATTGCACAGGTGAATTCTGGAAACTCCAACAAGGCAACTGGACTGTGTAGAGTTGGGAAGACGTTTCACCTCTAATCCAAGAAGCTTCTTCAGTTCCAAAGAAACTAGTGAGTGAAGCAAATATATTCGGGGTATCTTTGGAACTGGAGAAGCTTCTTGGATGAGAGGTGCAACGCTTTCCCATCTCTACACAGTCCATTTGCTTTGGTTGAGTTGTCAGAATAACCATGCCTGGATGTATGGGAATCTACATTGGTGCACAGGTAAATGGTCTGTATTTAATCAAAAAAATTACAGAGAAACACAAATATAATCTCACACTGATCTTTAACGTTTTTCCTACAGAATAATGTGATATCATTGTCAGTTTACACCAGGAAGAACTTTTGTTTTAATGGGATCTACATTTGATCAACTTGGGGTTGGGCTAAAGAGTATATACTGCAGCCAATCACTGGGCAGCATGTGTGTTACTCATTAGAATTTGAATCAAGCTACCCAGTCCTAAACCTCATTGACATCAGAGCTGGTCACAGCTTTTGTGATATGAAGGCACCAAGAAACAAACACTTTCCTTAAAACTTTGCTGCCTGTTTTTTTTGGAATGAATACCAATATTCATGCGAGTGGCTTCTGTGGTAAAAATCCAAAACAGTCACATCCCTGTTTAGTTGAAAAAGTTGAAAAATTTTGTAACACAAATTCGATGGTGTTCTGTTTCAACTTGTTTTGAGTTTAAACCAGTTGCGTGAACAAAGAACCATGGGTAAATGTTTTCATGTGAGTTGTATTTGATCAAGTTTTGCTTGAATTACCTTCCTATTCCTATTAGCCTTCTGTTTCTATTTGAACACGTCTGGTTGTCATGGAAAACTAGCATGAATTAGAATGTAGCATCTCCTCAGGACTCTGTTTAGCCCCCGACTTCCCACACTCGGAGCTCCTCCAAAACAACTCCCCTGCGCACATGCGCAAGCACCACTGATTTGCGATCATATGATCAAGACTGATTCAAAACCACAGACTCAAACTGGTCCTCAAAACATCATTTTTGTTAATACTTCATTACTAGTAATTGGGGTATAGGTAGTTTTTCTGCCATTCTCAAAATGTATGCGCTGGAGGTGGGAAGAAAGACGAGATTGGATTTGATTGGTTTAATAAATTTGACCCTGAACGTCAGGATTGGCTGGTGTTTTACTCCTGCTGTAGACAGCAGATATTTTTTACTCTTTTATTAACACATCATGCATTGATTGCCATCGGGACATAAAGATCATTTTAACAAGAAAAACAAAAAGGGTAGCTAAATCTGAATACCAACACTACCTTGAAATTGGCTCTGCTTGTGTGGGCCTAGAGTACACACCCTGGGATGAGAAAAGTCCTCCCCATGAGTAAAAATCCAAATGCTACATGCTGAATATGTGACAGCATGATGGGTGGACACACTTTGGTCACATCCAATGATTGGAGGATTATAGTATGGTATGATTTCTTGAGACCAATTGCATTAGCACTCAACATGAATATGGCAAACATGCTTAATACTTAATCAAAGGTGATGAGCGATTTGAGGGGAAAAAACTGAGCAGGGTTTCAGCCTTTTATAGGATAAGAGTCCCTGATCCTGCAGTATAATAACCTGTGGGGCTCTAGTTATCACAAATTTAGTATTCAAGTATTCTACTGGAAATGCCATTGATTAATCAAGTAATCAGATAAAATATATTTTTTCATTAAAGAGCATTTTTTAAAAGAAATTGTTTGAAAAAAGTGGAAAATAAGTGACTTTGTTATATTTTAAGTTCATTTAGATATTTAAACGGGGAAAGGACGTTCTTGATAAGATGTGGAGTATTTGCAGTGTTCAAACTAAAATTATGATACCTGCTGTATTGCAGCACACTAGGCACCAGTGTTACTTTATATTTTATCCATCAATGACCGGCGGGCTAAAATTGACAACTGCCCAGATAGCCCCATGTTAGCACTGTTTTTACAGATCAAATAAGTTGCTGAAATGACTCTATCGCCTATTTGCATAAAAATCTATTTGCATGCACCTGTTGTTGACGCTGAACGAGAGAGAAAAAACATTGTAGGAGAGACAAAGTGTGTAATAATACACCGTAAATGTTTAAAACTACAAATTAACTTTCTTTGGATGATTCTTGTTTTTTTTTAATATCAAAATATCAAACCCTTCATCCGGTCTTGGGACCAGCAAAAGTGACCAGAGAGAGAGACAAACATAAGCATCGTTCATTTGAATGTGGTCTGGCTGTGAGTGAGGAGTCTCTGTGAGAGTTATATATAGGGGAGGGGCTGAGAAGCAGAGGGTGCTGGAGATCAATACATGCTTTAACGTCAGTCTCCAAACTCCTGAAAATTTGCTAGATTGGTTGCTAGGTGCTTTTTTTTTTTAACAAAAGTCACTAAAGGGGTCTGAAAAGTCACCAAGTTTGCTGATCAGATAAAATGTGTATTGAATATTTGAAACTGCAATTTAATGTTAAATACAACCACAAAACAATCTGTGCTGTAGAATTAGAATTTCATTTATGAGCCTCTGTATTCAGGTAATAGATGCCTATATATCGTAATGCATGTGTAAATAAAATAAAAGGGTAAAAAAAAATGTGGTTACTAGGTTTGAATAATTTTTTTTCTCTGACTTGTGAGCTAACTAGTGTTAATGTACTGTCTTTATAAAAGTGGTAACCCTTTAAAAACTTTGTTTTTGTAGTAGAATCCTGTTATGTTAAATATATATTTAGCATTTGCATTTTATGGTTGAACTGTCAGTTAGCTTAAGTCAGACCAATTTGTTTTGTTCCTGTACTATTTAAGACTTGAAGACTGAATACGGAAAATCTAGGGCATGTCTAAAGAGAACATGCCCTTGGTATTTACAAACTGAAAAACAGTCTGTTTGCACTTTCTTTCAAAAGATCTCTTGACTTTGCCACGTAACTGTTGTCATCACCATTAGTTGTCACAGAGCGAGTCAGATCACATGGTATTAAGACATTGTCCACATGAGTGAGATCAGCGCTGCATCCTTAGTGTGCATGAAAATAACAAGTGTGCTCCACACATCACTATAATCACACGCCCTCAGCACCACAGACATTGTCCCTCCCTCCCACACTCGAACGCTACATGGGCAAGTTATAGGAGCTTGTGAGTGTGCCCACACACACATCGAGTGGTGGCTGACCTAAATAACATTTCAGCCTTAAAATGGACAGGTATAAAGCCATCCGGATGAAAACGGCTCAGAGTCAAGTGTTGTTACTTAACACCACTTTAAAGAATCGGTCTCAGATTATTGTACAACAAAGGCTTTTATTAGGTTTCAGTGGACTCCCTTAAGTTAAGGGAGTTAATATTTGAAGTGGGGTTCATTAAGTAATTGGTGTCGAAACGTGTTTTCTTTTTACTAATGATCTTTGTTTTTGATTTTAGCGTGTGGTGTTCCTGAAGCAGCTCTCAAGTGGTCTCCTGCTTGTCACTGGTAAGGATTTGTTTGTACTACTTGAACTTACAGATTGATTTACTCAGGTGCATAAACCACAACCAAACTAGAACTCCAAGCAAAAATAAATGTGACTGAACTCTTCATTTTTTATCTGAATCCTCCTTTTCTGCATCTTTGTAGGCCCTCTTGCCTTGAACAGAGTGCCCCTGCGCAGGGCTCACCAGAAGTTTGTCATTGCCACTCAAACCAAAGTGGACATCACTGGCATGAAGATCCCCAAAACTCTGAACGATGCCTACTTCAAGAAGAAGAAGCTGAGGAGGCCCCGTCACCAGGAGGGAGAGATCTTTGATACAGAGAAAGAGGTGAACTAAAGTTACTGTTTTACATATCCTGACCACTGGAGTTTGACTTGGCCCTAATGTGCGTTATACCTGATTCAATGGATTCCTTCTCTTGTATTTGCAGAAGTATCAGCTGACAGAGCAGAGGAAGGTGGATCAGAAAGCTGTGGATGCTCAGCTCCTGCCCCTTATCAAGAAAGTTCCCCAGTTGAAGGGATACCTGCGCTCTTCCTTCTGTCTGTCTAATGGAGTGTACCCACACAAGCTGGTTTTCTAAATGTTGTAATAAACAGTACCACAGTCATTAACCTCTCTTGCCTCATTTGTGCTTAGTTTGATGTGATGTTCAGACTAGAATTATAGTCTGTTCAAAGCTCAAACATTACATTCAACTTGTTATACCCAAGAAGAGGAAAAAATGCTATCCATGGCAACTGACTAAAAATATCAAAAAGTCTCAAGCTGTGTTCAGGATTAATGCCCTCAAAAAAGATGACATTTGTCTGCTTTGTATTGCAGTGGCGTAATCAGTGAACCTGTTGGTCTAAAACTAGTGAGACTTCAGAATGTGAGGTACCAGTTTGGTCGTAAAAGCTGCACATTAATGGTAGCGTCCTGTCAGCTGATAAGGGTTTTACAGAGCAGATTGGACAATGACTGTTGTATAATGTTATCAATTTTTGTTCTTTTGAATTTGATCAAATATATTTAAATTACATTTAATCAGTCTACATTGCAGTCTAATAAACATGGTTCTCTTGGCCAGTATTTTTTTTATTATATGGAAAAAAATGATGGAGATCATTAACACTAGTCAGCATAGCAGACTTAGATGCAACTTGATGCAATCGCTTGGGATGGAAATTTTTCAATAGGGGGTTTGTCAATGTTGTACCTCAGCCTGCAGTGTCTGTAGGTATAATTTTTCAATTGGCTTTGTAAGTGCCCACATTGGCAAATGACAACTATTTCAACTTTATTTGTAGCTCTTTTTCCAATCTTTTTATACATAAATGATCTTTAATACTGTATCTCAAGGTACATGTAATGTTATATGAACACATTGGTTACTTTCACATAATGCAATAAAAAACACAATAGGCATTGGACCCAGACAGCTTGAAAGCTACACTTTAATTAAAAAAATGACGTCTACTGTAACAAGACAAAAATAAATACAAGTGTTTCATCTCTTTTACATGGCCACGGGTTGTTTTCTTATCCTCAAAAACAAAGTAGAAAGCAGCACAGAAAAAGGCAGCGGCCCCTTGCCAAGGAATGATAAGTGCCTTTGTCGAGTCAGTCAGTACTGTGTGTGGTCAGCTGATGTGGAGAAAATGCGTTCTCTCAGCCGGACTTGAACAGCAGAATGGCCACCTGACCCAAGTAGAAGTAAATGAAATGCTTGGTCTCGTGAGTCACGTAACTGCCAAAGTTCCTCCCAACGATGCAGTGCCAGGTTGGGTTGTATTTCTTGTCAAACTCCTGAGAGAGAAAGAGAGATTGTGTCTATGATATGGCACTGATAAATGAGTATGATCTGAAAAAAAATCTCTCAGAGTTAGAAAGGATACTTAGTAGACATGGCCATTACTGACACCACAGGCTCTGAGGTTTGATTTGACAAAGTATCACAACTGTCTGCCCTCAGTTGAACACTAACCTGCATCATTCATTTACTCAGAACATTCAGAGACTTTTAAAGCTAAAAGTAAACCCATAAACAAAACAAATTACAGATGATCAGTTTTTTTAAACAATCATTCTCATTCACTATTCATGTTGTTTACTTGCTCTAACAGCTACAATCCAAAAATCTTAAGTTTTTGTATCAGTTTTGAGCTGTATGATTTATTCATTGCTTATATAGGTCTGAATCATCACATTTCAGCAACGATCTTAACAGGTCTACCAAACCTTTATCACTGCATAGAAAACATGTTAAAACCAACTGAAAGAAGTGATCATTTCTAAAAGTATCTTTTCCTGTTATAAACTGCCTTTATATAATGTTTACTTCCCCTCACTCAGGAATGTCTGATGGATAAGATGGAAATTTACCAAAGTATTTAAACTCTGTTTTAATGTCAAATTTTTCTCCTCTAATCAAGTTGTGCCCCTCCCTGTACTGAGCAGCAATCCTCTGTGGAGAAGAAAAATGTGGGCACGAGGCTTCAGCAGGACAGTCAGTCCACGAGGAACAGGTTTCCACAGGAAGAGTGGAAACAATTACAAATACCAGGCTGGGTGTAACACTGATGATGCACAGGACGTCTGGTCAGTAAGTGAAAATTAGCTTAACAGCACGGGTTACAGCCCAATCACAATAAAGATTTTTACACTCAAATCGATAGATTACAGAGTTGGAAACTCCTGATGTGCTTTGGAAGGTGCTGGGTGCGTCTGCAGTGCGTTTACCTTTTTGATATATGCAGCAATATCTTTCTCGATGTTGTACTTCTCCAGGGCCTGAGTGGCACACTCCACGGCATCCTGCTGCATGTCTTCCGACATGTCGGCATTTTTGATCACTGCCTTCCTTTCAGACATGGTTGCCCTGGGAAACCAAAACACAGTGGAGGATTCATCATCTTCACAGGCGCATTGGCGCACACATACACACGCACACAAAATGCAACAGACTCGAGACCCAGAGCATCCAAAAAGTCCTCATCGTCTCATCACTTTACATAAGGAGCACTCGGGTCTTCTACATTAGTAAAGAAAAAAACAATTTAGTGCATTACATTACATTAGTATGAGTCGGTCATTATATAATAACCGAGTCATACTATCTTAACTAGCCGTTTCTACAAGTGTTGCATAACAACTCCATCAGCTCACTGGATGCGCGCTCTGCGTAGTTTCTATGGATACGCAAGACATTTGAGACATTTGAGTCTCAAATATACCTGAGGTTTCAACAATCATATGACATATGAGCAAGAAAAACGAGAGCACTTTTCAACTGACTTTGTCAGACGTTACAAAGCTGCAATATTAACTCGTCTGTTTCACCGTAAAAAAACACCATTAAACGTACATATGATATATAAAAGTAATATTTAGCATAATTTGGACTAAAGATCAGCTGGATAAAGGTCTCATCGGGAAAATAGTTTTCTTGCAGGATCTCATCACATGCGCATCTGGCGATGTTGAGCGGTCGATTAGCTACTGTTAAAGGACGATAACTAGCCTCTCATTCATCCCGCAAAAGGGAAATAATGCCGTGAAACGTGATCACAAATGATACAGTTTTCTTAAAATTATACAGATGATAATTGATTAATTTCCTAATGATTTGCATGCATGTATCTTATACCTACTTGTCTCCTGTATACTGCTTTTAGTTATAGACAGACGACCGCTCCTGTAGCGACAACTCCCGCGAAGTGGTTGACACAAAAGTAATGTAGGTGTGTAGCGGTTAGAGCTTGCTGCTTTGACGCGTTTCCATTGGTTGATATTAATGCTTGGGTAGCCGTCATTGGCTCACTCCTGCCAATCTTTCTGGAGTTTTCGCGTGCATTTTGTTTCAACCCATAATGCACTGCGACAGTGTCGTTGCCGAAGAAACCACTGTAAATAACTGCTCATGCTCTTTCCAACTACAGAATTATACAACGACTTAATTTGTGAAGTAACTTACTTTTACGCCAACTAAAAAAAACAGTACCCAACATATTGTTCTGTGCACCAACTCTGACCGAGCCGTACTTTCCTCATATGAAGCATTTATAAGAAAGTTTTAGCTGACTGCCCCATATGAATAATATCACATATAATAGTAATATAAACATTTATTTTGACGATATCTATTTTATGTAAAAGGAAATGTCAAAAAGTGTGTTGTTGTGTCCTGTTATTTTTGAAAAGGTAACTATTTAACATTTAGGGCCTTTAAAAACACATACCCCCCCCCAATCTAGCTTTAATTGAAAATGAACAGTCTATCTTTATTCATTTCCAATCCATTTATTTTGCTCATGCACACTCAATACAACAGTCTCAGCACACCCACAATAACTATATGATTTCCCATCTTTTTGTTTGCTCTCAAAGTTTGCTCAATCCACATATAAGATGGAATAGAAGTCACAATACCTAAAACCTAAAATTTCACTCAGATAAGCTGTAGCAAGATTCAGTTGCATGTTTAGTCATAATTTTTGTTTCTTTCAAAAAGAAACCAAAATAAATATCAAAATTACATACAATCATCAGCACAATGGCACTTACATGTATATTGTTCTTACACAACCAAATAAAAAACTCACCATGTGTGACAGTAATATTCAATCAATACTAAGGTTGAAAGATTATCTTATCTTTGCAAACTGAGTATCATCTTGTCTCAAATACTTCTCTGCAATCAGAAATCAAGTAATATTTTTCATAATATTTCTACTCAAACGCTGAAATGAAATAAAGCTTAAGACCAAAGGCCTCAGGATTAATACCATATACAATTACATTTAAAGTAAAATCAACACTTTTTTGAATCCTGTGTACATATTAAGGTTAAAATTATACCACCGGGGAGTACTTTAATGTAAGATTAAAAATGAAACTGAATGACTTCCATGGTTGTTTTTCAGTAATAGCTGAATATTTAAAAAATGACCCAAAGAAACACACATTTAAAACTATGCATCTGGTTATATTTGTAGCTTCAAACAGAAACAGATGCTGGTAAAAGCCATCCTTTGTCACTCGCTGCGGTCCTTTGGTTCCCTGTATTTGTAGTGGATGTATTCAAAGATGTCTCTCTCACTGTCCACCAACAGAGGCTCTCCTGCCACACCTACAACAGATCAATAATGACAAAAAAAACTCATCTTAAGGGTAAAAGTATTAATTATTGGTCACACATTGCTTCCACAGTTCATTGAGTTCATTCGGTCATGTTTAAGTGAGACTCACCAGTGACTCCAAGTGGTCGAATGGTGTACTCATTCAGAGTGAAGCCTTTCTCCAGAGCATGAGTTCTCATGTTTTTATTGAAGATATCACTTCCAGTGAAATACAAAACCCCACAATAGTACTGGTCCTTGGGAATTAATCTTTGAGAGATAGCAGAAGAACAATTAGAAAACACAAACAATAAAGATATTAATATCCAGTTGTGAGTAACTGAGCCTAGCTGGTATTGTAGGTTGTAGAGGAACATTTCAATTTGAATATCACAGATTTGATTACCTCAACAACCATGTGTCATAATTCATCACTCTGAATCTAAAACCACTGACTCAGTCTATTCTGTATTGCATAAATACCATATGTACCTAATGTTTAATTAACTGTATCTGTTAATGTCAGTATGAAGAATGTCACCTGATATCAATGCGTCTGTGAAGGTACTCCTCTTCATCTTCATCACTCTGCTGCAGCTGACAGACTCCCTAGACAGAGAAGATCCAACAAATCATCACCAAAGTAATGTGCTACATGTGTATCGCATCACTGATCCAAACTCAAAAAACAAGTAGCTGAACATCAGCACCGGCCTCACCATGAACTTGGTGTCTCCTTTGGAGAGAGTATCAGTCACAAACCCAAGGGACTCAAAGTGGTCGACTACTCTATGGAGGAGCTTAGGCTGAAAGAAAAAAACAACAAATTAAGTATTTGGAAATACAGCCAGTGGCAAACACTACAATTAAATAGGATAAGACAGCTACAGATCTGTACTGAAGAATTGCACTTTCACCAGAGGACTTATAAACTTGACGAAAAACAGTTTCACAGGACCTTAAGGTCACAAAGCAGGCCCTGCAAACGATCACGATGACGTTAATGGGAGCTAATAAAAATGACAGCTTTTCAATTTACAGTCTGCTTAAACAGATGCAAGGCATCATTTCACCCCCTCTTTAAAGGCTAATACCCATTCACTTTTGGTTTTCCACAATCCAAAAAAGAAAAAGAAACAGACTTCCTTTTTTGAATTAAATGTTGATCCAAATGTTATTTGAACCACGCACTGATGTCGAGACTTGGTAATACACATCCATTAATCCAAATGCAAAAGGTTAAAATATTCAGATGGGTTAAGAATTCTAACAAACTAGACTGAAGATGGTAAAAGAAATTTTAGTGCCATCAAAAGAAGACACCAACCTCTGTTGACTGACTGAGACTTTAACAAAAATAGAAGAACACAGGCTTCACACTCTCCCTTCTCCTCCAAGCTAAAGCTGCTTCACTTAGCTGCATGCTATGACGCTCTATTGTTCAGGAGTACTGTATGACTCTGCAGAGATGGCTTCATTTTTCATCAGTTTTAACCGTTTATTGTGGTATTTTTTGCACTTATTTATTGTTTCATTACTTCATCACCAACAGGGATAAATTATCCCTTCATATGACTGTTTTGTAAATAGCATTGGTGCATTCATTTATTGATTCAAGTATTTGTGTATGTTTTTTTTTTTCATTAGTATTGATGTGTCTAATGGAGCTTAGTTGTGTTTACATCTAGTTAGTAATATCATATGTTATCTTATCAACAAAAACTTGGAAATTTGTTCATGTGTGCACAAGTTCCCATGGTCCATGAATTTATAGGACACATCAGTGAATTATTGTTTACTTGGAAGCAATATGAAGTTCTGATGTTTCTTTGTTTATTGCTATTCATATATCATGCGGTCACATCGAGCAGGGAAATGGTGGATCACATATATAGGGGCAAGGATGCTGCATTGACAAAGCCATCTGTTCACCTAGGAGACCTGTGAGAGAAAGAGGGAGGGTGGATTGCAATATTTTTTCCCGACTGCCATTTCTGCTGTGATCACTTAAATGACTTTGTGTAAGTTATTATGAACCAATTAAAGACACAGTTGGCAGTCACGGAAAACTAGCATGAATTTGAATGTATCATCTCCTCAGGACTTCGTTTAGCTCCTGCCCTTCCACACTCAGAGCTCCTCCAAAACAATGCCCATGCTCTCGTGAACAAGTGCCACTGATTCGCGATCATATGATTGAGACTGATTCAAAACCACAGACTCAAAACCGGTCCACAGCACATAGGGTTTTTTTTGACAACAAATTGGCTGCCAAACGCTAGGATTGACTGGTGTTTTCTCAGGTTAACTCCTGCTGTAGACACCAGATATTTTAAAAACACACCGTGCATTGATTGCCATCGGGGCATAAATATAATTTTAACAAGAATAACAAAAAGTGAATCTAAATCTGATTACCAACACTACCTTTAACTTTATTTTTAAATGATGGTAAAAACTGAGCCACTACAGACTCTGTATCTAAAATGCTGCATGAACCGTCACATACCAACTAAGAGCGAAATTCTGTGGTTTCATATAAATGTTACATTTCCCAAATTATCGAAAAAATCTTCTCTTCTGATCAGCAAATCAGGAACCACTTCCTTGGATGAGTTAAGATTTAGTGCAGAAGATGAGTCTGACCTGTTTCTCAGTCTCAGAAGTGTAGTTTGGGTGAGTCAGCAATATATCAATATCACCACTCGACGCAGCGCCTGGGAATTAGGAAAGAGCAAATCATTTCAATGAATGAGGGTGCAATAACTTCATATCAACAATTTTAAAGTTAAAAGGTAAATCTCACCTCTCCTGTAACTTCCACAGATTGTTCCAATATACTCGGGGCTAATTTTCTTCAGCTCTGCAAGAATCAGTGTCTGAAACAAACGTTAGTATCCACTGTAAGAAAAACATTAAACAGTATACTCTGTACTGTTCAGGAAAACTCGAGAAAAAAACAAAGGATGTACCTCCATTTTTTCCATTTCACTACGAGGAATTCTTTTCTCAAATTCCTCGAAGTACCTGGAGGAAACAAAACAATTCATCACATACAGCTCACACATGAAAAAAATGTTATTTTTACAATACACAGATTTAGAAACTATCAAAGTTTTCCTCCAGACTTACTTGAGTCCAATCTGTTGATGATGGTTCAGCTTGTGCTCAATTTTTTTCAAATCTGAAGACAAAAGAAAAACATTACATACATGAAACTTTTGCAAAGGTGACTGCACACTGCTCACAGCAGTTATTGTGAATGTTAAAGTTTGTATGTCAAAAATGTAAAAATAAAAGTGAAGAGTGAGATTGACCACTTTAAACTATCAAAAACTTTAACAGTACAATAAGAGTCACCTTCTAATGTCTTCACCCCCTCGTCATAAAACTTCCTTGCAGCAGCTGGTCTGAAGTAAAGAACCAAGAGAGGAAATTGGTTACATTAAGGGCAGAAAGAAAATTTAAATGAATAACAAATCACAGGACTGCCCATTTACTCAAATCACTCTGAAAAACTAACCCTATTCCAGTAACTCTGGTGAGGAAGTTGATGGAAGAGCTGGTGTCATCATTTCGAATCTGAAAATCAAAAGCAACACATCATCACTAAGTGTTATGTGTTTAAATTAGCACCAACTTAATTTTCCAAAACTCACCTTTTCCAGTTTCCTCAGTTTGCCAGTTTGGAGGAACTCATCAATCTTTTCTGCTATTTTAGCTCCAACACCATCCTGTTGAAATGCAGAGACGTGAGGATACTGACTTGTGCTTTCAGCAGCAGTTATGTAAGACATTAACAGCATCTTGAGGCTACAGCAGAGGGCATCATACAACAACAACATACAATCACATCAGCATGGATGCAACAGTGGTAGGAGAGACAAATAGTGATGTTGTCATTTCTAGTTTCGAGGCACAATGGAAGGGATGTCTAAAAGCAGACAAAGATCCGTATAGGCTCAATACAGAGAGAAAGATTCCAAGGGTAACTTTGAACAAAGTGACTGTGATTTAGAAATCTAATCCAAAGCCTTATCCTCACTTAAGCACACGAGAAGTCACAACCACAAAAGAGACAGATACACATCATCAAGTATAAATCCTCAATACTTGAGTATATAAATAAAAAATAGAACTCGATATATCAGCACAATTTTCTTTTCACAACTCCCAACTAGTGACTCAGTGCTCAGTGTTTTAGGAATGTTTATTTTTTATTTTGCATCTGAATTTGCAAAAAAGTCACCATGCAATGTTATCCCTGGGTTTTATTATAACATTCTGTTAAAAACAAAGTGTTTTTCTTTAAAAGGGAAACAACTGAAGAGAGAGAGAGATGACAAACCAGTTTCTTGGCCTCCTCTCCATTTTTGATTTTGTTTGGGTATTTAGAAATGGTAGATGCTGCTTTCCTGGAAAGGATAAAGCAAAAATTCAAATGAATGTAAAACAGACAGTGGGATGAAAGAGATAGTTAAATAGCCAATCAGTATATTGAAAATTAATTTTTCAGTCATTTTAAGATTACACAACAAACCTCAACAAAAAAATAACAAATCAATACTGATAATTTGATAATGAATTAAATAATTTAGTCAGATGTCTATTTGTTTGGCACTTGTAGTTAAAATACTGTAAAGGGATTACCTAGAAATAGATCCTACCTCTATGACGACAAGACTGTATTATAACATTCTTATCATGATACATATAATGAATGATACTGTGACCAATGGTCTTCGTGGTTTCATAATCTGCATGATCTTTAGTTTAGGACATGAACCGGATATTAAGTGTGTAACCTCAGTGGTTCCTCCATCGATTAACTGTTATGATATGTTTTTGTGCACAGTAAAGACTCTCATTCTGAGACAAAGCACTTCTCTGTGATGAAGATCAAGATTCTCACCTGTAAGCATTATACTTGTGTATTGCCCTGTTGACATTTTTCTCGTAATTGGCCAGCTCTGAAAACAAGAGGGAGGATGCAAAGCTTAAAATTGACCTCATATCTCAACCCAATGCCAGTATGTCAGACCTGCTAAGCAAGCAAAGCCATTTAAATAACAAAGCAGCGTTAGCCGGAGGAGAAACAGCTTTGAAATACAACTACGAAAATGAAAAACACAGCATTATCTAAACACACCACAGTAAATTGCATAAACTCATTGTACATTTCGTTTACATGTCTGGAATGTTGAATTTAAAAAAAGAACCAAGCTGTCACCCCGGCTAACGATGTTATTAGCCAGTGTGATGCTAATCAGTGAGACTCATCTTTACGTACCAACAAGAAAGTCTGTTATTCCCTCATTCAGGGATTCCTGTGGTGCTTTCCTCTTGCTCATTGTTGATCTAAAAAGCTATCAATAATCCGCCGAAATGGAAACAGTCTTGTGTTCACTGACGAAAAGTTGAACCTCTTTCTTTGCGGGTGGCTAGCTAGCAGCACCGTAGCTTGCCCTAACTTGCCCAAACTGAACAAAGACGACACACGTTGAGGGGGTTGGGCTTGCGTAATACGTCATAGGTTCTTAAAAAGGAGACGTCAGAGGCACTCAAACATTTTTGTTTTTTTTTATTTTGGCTTTTTAAAGACCTTGGGGAATTGTATACTATAGACAAATATTATCAAAAAAGCGCAAATATATCATAACAACAAAAAAGTTCGTATTCCATATTTAAAGCTCCAGACAGCTCTACACAGAGACGAACAAGTCATAGATTAAAAAAACCTATGGATTTTAACTGATAATTTTACAGTGCATCAGCATATCATACATAGCATACATTGTCATCAAATTAACTGAAAATCACCAAACTAACATTCTACTCTGTTATGTAAATCACGTTATAACATATAATCACAATTACAAAAAATAAAACACTTTTCTCATAATCAAATGCACATCTATTCAACAAGGTTCACGCTTATCTCATAATGCAACCACAAATTTAAATGAATCTCAGTAAAGCAGCACATTTACAAGTCCATCTCCTCCTCTCTTATGCATCTTCCTTAGTCTGTCAGGAATCTATTTTAATATAAACTCTGTCCCTGGAGAATATTTTAATGGCCTCCTCAATTTCAGAAAGTCTACAATCAAGATGAGCGCGACGTGAGCGAACACTTAGACCATCAGCTTTAAGAGGCAGTGACAGAAGCTCAGTGACCAAGGAGCGATGGGCTGAGGAAAAGAAAGTCCAAATTAGAATCAGGGGAGCAGACAGTTATTTTTCATGCTAATTACTTGGATTTTGCCACCATTAATGTCAGTGCAAAGACAAAAGAAAAGCAGCGAAGTGATGACAACACATACTCTCTTGTAGGGATTTCAGCGTCTCTTGTCTCTCATTTTCAGGCATCAGTGTGTGACCAGCTGGGGCCAAGGGATCGGGAGCATTTCTTTTCCTCTCCTCGTCTTCTTTTTGCCACTGTTCTTTTCTTTCCTCGAGACTTAGAAATGGAAAAGAAAATGGCAGTAAAAATTGTCATAAAAAAGTCAAAATCCACCGCTGATGATTAATAATGTGCTCATAACAATTTAAATTTTAAAAGGATCATGACTGTAGACAAAAA
Source organism: Labroides dimidiatus (assembly GCA_030710495.1). Classification (NCBI taxonomy): domain Eukaryota; kingdom Metazoa; phylum Chordata; class Actinopteri; order Labriformes; family Labridae; genus Labroides; species Labroides dimidiatus. The sequence goes on along the minus strand of CM061153.1, from coordinate 11,893,343 downwards.
AAGGTGAAATATAAAAAAAAATACTCACTACTGAGGCACCTGGCCCTTGACTGCACTGGGGATTGGTTTATTTCTGAGGTTTGTCAGTGACTGGGAACGACGCATCACAGTTTTTCCTGCAGCCTGGGCATTATGCCTAATAAAGTCTATGGTCTGACCTTGTACCTGTAATTATATCCACAAATAACCATGTAGTTGATGTCACAGTAAAACACTAAATAAGATTTTTTTTTCTTTGATCATGTAAATGTATTTTAATGAGTAAGCAAATCTCACTTGCAAGTTATGGTCCTCTATAGTGTTGCAGGATGTTGGGCGTTTCAAGGCTGTGAGAGTGGTTTTGGACTCTGGCCTTGATGGAGCAGCAGTACCACCTCTGGAGTGTGCCTTCAGAAAATTCTGAAACTGTGGTTTAGGGGTTGTACTTGAAACCTGCATGAAAGAAACTGGATTAAAACCACCAAAGGAGATATTCATAACTCAAGGTCCTAAATCTTCTGCAGACATTCTCCTTACCTCTAGCTGGGCCATCACCTTGGATGTGGCGTTCTGATACTTTGATGAGGTCCAAAGAGCTTTCATTGGGACTGGCCGAGACTGTGCTTTCCCAGCCTCCTGCTCTTTGCATCGTCTCTGAATCTCTCTGAGCCGGCGCACATTCTCTTTGCCAAAATCCTGCACCCGTTGTTCTAAAAGTCAAAAACCACAAAAGGCATTGACAATTCTGTTTGATCTTTTCATATCGGTTATAAAGCTCAGTAAAAATCATTTAAGCACTGATAGCTCCATCATGGACAAATAAGTTATATAAGTAACAATAATTTCTGCCTTCAAGAAAAACATAACCACTCTTTTAGGCAGCACACAAATAGGACTTACTGGGTTTGGGAACAGGGGTGATTGAGACACCGTCTAGTTTTAGTAGCTCCCCGACTACCCCTCTCTGTCCTCTTTCCAAAATGTGGGCAGCATTAGGGCTAATACGGGGTTGATGTCTAGGGGTACGAGCACTGTAGTAACCAGGGTACAACACAGGGTCCGGAGCGAGTGGCCCAGTGAGCAGACTCAAAGTCCCATTGTGGTTTCCTTCTAAACGACCACGAGCTTGAGAAAGACAGTATACACCAGAGTAGAGTCAAAGATAAAACAACAAACATATTTATTAATTCTGTTTTGTGAAACAAAAGGTCAAATGTTTAATTAAATGAAGAAATAATTTAACAGAGAAGTCATTCCAGTGATGGTATGGTGTTTCATTTAACTGGTATCCACAGATGTCAGTTTAACAGTAAAAAAAATCCCAGTCTTTTGAACAGTTTCAGGTGAGTTAGTGTAACATCTCATAAAAAGTCCACTCCTCCTTCACTGATTGAATTTATGTTCAGAGACCAGCATAATTGGAAGGTCGCACACATTGCAGATACAGGAGGTTTCAAGATAACACCCAAGCATCAAGTTGCATCAAACCTGAGGCTGGTCGTTTGTAGTACTGAGGAAACAGAGAGGGGTCCGGAGGGATCGGGCCTGTTATAGATGAGGGTCCCTCACACATCTGAAGCTGTTACGAAAATATCCAAATGAAAAAAGGGTAAACGTTTCAATGTTAACTAACACAAATAATAAAGGTCAATGGAACTATATTTTAAAACAGTATAAATTCAGTACAGCGTACTAAAGACCTACTGGTGCTGTGATGATGTTTTTTCTAAAAGTATAGGCCCTTCAAGGTCCCAAACCATACAAAATTGATAAAGAATTTTCTACAGTAGTGTGTTTCCTTCATTTAGAATATTTAATGACCAGCTCAGTTAACTCTTTAATGTTTTGATTAAATGTTCATATGAATGAACTAGTAATTCTGTAGAACAGCTATAATCGTATAATTAACTCTTACACTTAAATGCAAAAACAATTAAATAAGACGAACTAATGTACGGAACAATTCTATAAGCCTGCATCAGCATGAACATACATCCACATTCGTCTATTATAATTATAAAATTGTAAATTATTTTCTTTGCAAATTTTTCGTGAAAGGCTTACCCAACGATGTTGGTCTGAAGCTACTGTCATAGGTAGAGGAGCAGTAAGCTAGCTGTTGATGTCAACAGAGGCTCTGTCGTCCTACTGGTAACAAACAGCTTTGAACGAAATAAATATCAAATAGCTGCAACCGACTAAGCTGCATAAATTACTTAAGTTAAGTACTTCACCTTAGATGAAGCCTTGTTCATTAGTTAAGGATTTAGCTCACGCAGAGTGATGACGCTCGTATCAACACTTGTTTGAATATTCCTCACCATGGCAACGGACCAGCCGCACACAGAACTAGATGTGAGAGAAGGTACCAGTCAGCCAAAAATCTAAAATTACATCCAAAATTTATCAAAGTGGAAAAACCCAAACTATTCAGCAATGCGGTTTAACAAGGACTCTGCAGTAAACAATTGATTAAAACCTGCAACTAATGTGCTACCCACCCCATTACAGTCAACACTGAGATTAGGATACTTAGTAAAATGTTAGCAGAAATTGCTGTGGAAAAAATGAAAACATAATCGGGATCGGGATAACGATCTCTAACCGGGGTTAATTCTCATAAAAAAATATCTTAGCGTTGGTTCCCATATACTGTATAAAAGAGGTGTTTACTTGCCTTTGGAACGGTTGTCAGTTCTAGTACGCGCAGCTCTATTGTCATCCTGCGACTTCCTCTGAATTTATTTTTCCTGTGCTTTGCCTGGCAGGTTTAACAACGTACCACCATCTCATTCATTGTGACTTCCACATCAGAATACCACTTTTTCTCACTAAAAATACGCGAAACAAACAAATTGTCGGAGCGTGCTGAAGAAATAAACAGTACTCAATGAAATGTAGAGTAGGGTCAACCTTCAAGGCTAAAAACTGGAAAATAAAACCATTGTTGTGCAGGGACATAGGCTGGAAGTCATTGCCCCCAAGTGGTCTAAGAGTCTTACTACAAAAAAGTAAATAAATAAATAAATAAATAAATAAATAAATAAATAAATAAATAAATAAATAAACAGAATTACCTGATAGCCAGCCTATTGTTTTTTTCGGGTGCTGTCAGATACAAATTTGCAGTGAAACCCTGGAATGCACTGACTTTAATCAGTATTACCCTTTATTTTGTGTTGCTGCAGTCCATAAAGTAGAACGATTTTTTAGAATAAAGAAAATAATAACATCATTGTGGTTTATTTCGATACAATCTGTTTATCATGTAGATGCAGTTGATATGGAGACATGCATGGGGAGAAATCGCCCAATCTCATGTATTTTTTAGATGAATAGTAAACTATATCAAAAATTTACAGAACCATTTGATTTCCCAAACATCTTCCACAAAACTTTCCTTATAACTGTTACACATTCTGATGTTCCAAATGTACAAATGTTAAAAAAAACACCTAACTGAGTAAGTTTCTCGCTCAATGTCAATTACACAACGGCCCCGCCCTCGACCGGAGGTCTGACTTGCGCCTGCCCAGTCTGCTTTTCTCTGCTTTCTCCTTCACTGTACCCCGCTGCACCGAACAGTGCCCTCTCCGCCCGTAAATACAGGTAAGGCTGAAAGAACTTAAACTGTTTCTCATATTCAAAAAGTACCACTCAGGAGTTGTTTTATCTGTATGTTGATTTAGCTGTTGTCAACTGTCGCTTGACTCTCAGGCAAATATGAGTCACACATAAAGAGGTGGGAGTGTAACTGCGGGTACGCCAGGGGCTTACTGACAGTTCAGGCCTATAGAACCCACAAGTTATCATAAATTCACATATAAACTGCCTAAAAAAATCACCCTCGCTCTGGGAGTGTTTTGTTTTTGACAAAAAACGTGCTTTCAATGATTTTTTTTTTTTTTAACAAAGGGACATGGAGGGGTATTTTCTGCCAATGTTATTAAATTGAGTATTTGTATCATGTAGCGCAGTCTTACAAACAAAGGCTGTTATCTTCTTCCTTTTGCATTTTTTGTGTGTAATGATTTAACTAAACAGGCCCAGACTTCTGACGGACGCAGGAACAAAGAAAGCAGAGCTGGACGCGTTTGGCTATTAAAAAATACTCACCATGCTAATAGAACCATGACTAAATAGACTTCGAACCTTTTTCGCTCTTATGTTTACTCAGAAGCACAAGGTTCGCGAACATCTTGAAGACCCTTATCATTTGGCACTAGTATGGCCCATTGACGCTGAGTGATGGTGACCCAGTCCGAGCATTTAGTTGAGGAATAAGTCGTTGACGAAATAAACGCCAACGACATTTTCAGTTTTTGATAATTGGTTACGTGTGTTCTCTGAAAGGTCACATGTAACATTATGTCTGTCCAAGAGATGAAAACGTATCAATAAAAGCAGAGGGTGATCCACCCAGGCGGCGATGTGATCTAAAGCCAACTGGCACTCCATTGTTGTCTCTGTTTACCTCAACACATCTGATGGGACTCTTGTGCAGCAGGACAGATCAAACCACAAAACAAGTGCATGAACACCTCAAGCACCTTTCAAGCTATAAATTGTCTTGGTGTAACTTGACTGCACTTGACCTTATCACACACATACATTCCTCCCATTATGTTGCACACACTTGCTTTAGTTATACTGTATCTGAGGGTCTGGACACTGTTGGGTAACACCTTGCTGACACAATTTCTTAGTTTGAAGGATCAACAAGGAGTCATTCTTTAAAGATTTAACTGTTGATTAAACATTACATCTTTTTACTATAAATAATCTTTTTTTTTTAGAGACACGGACAAAAATAGAGATTTGATGATTGATTCAACATTTATAAAGTAAACACCATCTACACACTAACTTCGTTTTATAAAAAGACTGAGGCAGGATTTACTTACTGAAATAACACGTTGCTTTTATTTTAAAGAGTAAAGACAGGAGAGTTTTTAATTTGAAGAACTATTCTCAACATATTCCTAAGAAGTGATGTTACAGTCCGATAATAATGAAGGAAAGAGTCAGTGTCAGGATTAACTAAATGTGAAAGACAATGCAGGCTGATCTTGGTGTGTGTATATTGCATACTAACAGCTGGACCTAAACTATAGGTCCAAAGATCATATCATATCTCAAAACAACGACTCCTGATGACCTGTAGACATTTTACTGCTTTTGCTACTCATGTATGTCTTCAGGCCGAGTTATCCTGCCCAGTCTTTGCTAGACCAACTTGGTTAAACAAATGATTTAAAAAAAAAATAGAGACTTTTTGTTAAATCAGCTAATGTTCGATCAATGTAGCTGCTATTTTTCTTTCACATTCCTGTGCTGTTTACAGCTGTCTCTGTCTAACCTTTGAGCTCAGCCTTGAACAGGCTGTCAACCAGCTGAAGCTCACTGCGATGTGTGATGTCACTGTGTTTGTATATAAATACAGAGTGGACTTACAACACTGGCAAATAAAGCCATATTTCATAAGGGTTTAATAGGCTGATCTTGGGGGAGGACACCCGTTGAAACCCTGGTCACATGTGTTGAAGTGTTGGGTTCACCTGAGCTAAATTTAGAGCCGAGTGTTGAGACAGAGGGAAGAAGCTGAGGAGGAGGGATAGGGTCAGAAATGGGACTCTGTGGTGGGAGCTTGGAGAAGAAGTGTTTTGAGATGATGTGCACTGTCCTGGGATTGCACATGATCAGCAAAATGCAGGTCAGCTGGCACATGTTTACTCACTATTTTAAAAATGATGGCTGTCAGCAGAGAGAGACGGGACATTGTGACACTCACTGTGATTTACAGTGTGTGAGAAAAAGAAGACCTTCACAAATAATATCAATACCAAAAACAGCCTTTTTTAAATCAGATTTGATTTTTTTCATCTGGATTTTTTTGATTGTCTTTTCTTGATTTTTCGTGGTTGCTTATTTACTTGTGGTTACAGTGCTATAAGTTATGATCAAACCACAGACAGTCTGGATTAAATACAGTTTTTGGATTAAGTCTTGAATTTCGGTTACAGCCTTCTCATCTTAAAATGTCATCAGAGAGATGACATTGTTTGTTTGAATAAATTAAGATTATGCCCAGCAGTGAGGTAGCACCCACCTGTCAGTTAAGGTGTTATATCTTTGATAAACATGACTTTAAGTAAAGTTATAAATTGATGGAGGGCAGGTTTTAGGATACCTTCCAAGTACAATTGTTGCTAACAGAGAATAGCTATAGAAGCTAGTGCTAGTGCAGGGTGTTAAGAACTATGCCCATGTGGAAAAAAAAAAACAAGTTAGAGACATTACTGTGCAGATACAGCAGGAGTTTCCTCATGGTTTGGGATTGAGTCGACCGTTACTGAATCGGTGGGTGTTTGATCCCAGCTCCTGCCATCAGATAAAGTGTCCTTGAGCAAAACACTGAACACTAATTCCTCCTGCTGTTGGTTAGCAGTGTATGAATTAGGTTAACTAATACTGATCGCTCCTACTAGCTGACTGTGAATTTGGTGTGAATGGGTGAATGTGACTAGCAGTTAAAAGCGCTTTGAGAGGTCAGATGGACCAGGAAAGCACTATGTAAGTCCATTCCCCATTTCCCACGGTGTCCCACAAAAGGTAAATGACATTGTGACATTAGGTTGCATCATAGATGCTGATGTAATACTTGTGAACAGATGGTGTTCACCTGTATGTGGTGCTGTGTTTTCTAAACTCCTCAATAAGGCAACGTCATCATTTCGTGCCTTTCATGCAGCTAATCTGTTCCGTTTATCTGATTAAAATCCCATTTCTCTGCACCACACAGAGGCTCTACACAGGCCTTATCATGTCCAAATGCTGTGCACAAAGTACACATGTTCATCATGTGCTGCCCTATGCACGTACTGTATAATGTGATGCAATGTTTAGCCAGAAAGGACAGCTCTGACTACATTTTACGAAAACATGCTAACATTCAAGAAGCTGCAGACAAACCCACATATTGTGAGAGCAGCAGCACATGCCAAAGTTTGCTATTGTCCCTCCTTGCACTTCTCTCCTCTGAAGAGGCATGGCAGAGAAAGGAGTGGTGTTGCAGAAAGACATGGCAGGAAGTGGAAAGCAGGGAGAGAACAAAGGCCACTGTGTGACATGTGAACACCACGCACCCAAGGGACATGGTGAGTGGGGGTGTGTGTGTGCAGATCGACACAGATGACGCATCATCAGGGTCCCTGGATTAGCTTTGGAAATCTGGTGAATCTCCATCTCTGCCATTTGTTGATTTTACAATGTGTGATTTCAGGAAATGAGACAGGAATAATTTTAGTGGCTTATTTTTGAAGAAGATGCAGAACAACAGCAAAGAAGAAGCTGTGTCAATAATCAATCATTAAACCAGCTTGAGGTTAAAAGTAAATGTAGGACGCTCTGCTCCTGCAAAGTCACCTTGTCAGAAAATGTCTTCTTTTTATGTATAACACACACACACACACACACACCCAGGAGACCCTGATGACTGTGTGCAGCCCGGTGCAGTGCAGTAGTGTGCAGAAGTGGATGATGCTGACTAACAAAACCTGCTTCTGCTTAGGTTAGCTCTCACTGCAACGGCTTGGATAGTATTTCTTTACACGTCATACAAATTAAATCTCTTTTACATCCCAAGCAGAGCATCATGAGGGTGCTTTTAAAGTGAGAAGTAAAAGAGTCTGGAAGCAACGTTTTCATTAAGCTGGCCATTAGATCTTAATAAAATGTGCTGCATATTCCTGGGCCCTGCCTTCGTCAGTTAAACAACCTCTGCTGCCTGCAAATGGATTGCTGCCAGGCAATCAATAGGGTTCACATGGTGAATGGTGGGGGAGGAGAGAAGCTGTATATCACCTGCATCCAGACAGGCCCCTACCAGATGGCAAGGGTCTCCTGTCTGAGACAAAAATGTGAACTGATGTAGTGAGATTATTATTTATCTTTTGCAAGTGGATGCTTTCTGTGATGCTCGGTGTGTGAGAGAATATACAGCACAGCAGTAGATAAGATTTGCAGTCTGTGTTGCTTCTGCAGTAGTGCAGAGCTTCATGCTTTTGCGAAAAGTATTCAGCTTGCTTTTTGTTTAAGCATTTTGATTTAAAGGGGCATTACAAAGATTTTACATCAGTGAAGTTTAGGATGAGCAGTTTTCATCACTGCTTGAGAACAGAGAACAGGGGTATTTCAGCCTTTTCTGCATCAATCCTGACGTTCTTTGCTAAATCTGTACCTTAAGAGTCTGTCAATTCTATGAAAGTTATTCAGTGTGCATTTATTAAATGTTCTGTTTCTTCAGGCAAAATGGCCGTCCCTCCTTCATACTCAGACTTGGGGAAATCTGCCAAAGACATCTTCAACAAAGGCTTTGGTAAGTCATACTGTTTTACATGGAACAGAGTTTGATGCTGTTTTAGACCCATGCTGCGCAACAAAAGGATATGAGTTATGTTTCCCAGCCTCTCTGTTCTTTGTGTTTTCCTGACACCCTCTCTGTCTTCAGGATATGGAGTCCTCAAGCTGGACGTTAAGACCAAGTCCCAGAGTGGTGTCGTAAGTACCTTTATGTTCTCTCTGTGAGCCTGATGTGTTTTCTGCTGCATATTCAGGCCTCTCTCTGAGCCCTCTGCAGAGTAGATCTGATGGCTGACTCATGGCCTCACAGCACCTCATGTCAGACTGCATTTTGCTGCCTGACATATATTTGGTCTGACTTTCAGAGTCAGCAGAGAAACACTGTCTGACAGACAAGTTTTTACCTCAGACCTCACCCTCAAGCAACATGTTGCATCATGACCGGGGTTTAGTATGCTGCAGACATGCTGTGTGTCTTTATGTTGCCATGCTGAAACCTTAATGAGCTCTTGCATTCAGTTTCCCACAAACTCAAACCACATAGGAAATAACATTTTTCAAACATTCCCTCTGCATCTTCACTCACAGTTTCCTGCTTTCTGTTGTGCTGTTTTTCATTTTCCCAGTGAGCTGAGAAAAATCTGCATGTAAACTCTGAATAATTCTCCCTGACTTTCTCTTTTCTCTCCTCTTTTTTCTGCTTTCTTCTTTGGACGTTGCTGTCAGATGGTAAGAGCGAGTGTGCGTGTGTGTATATGTAATGATTAAACAGGTGCTCTGCTGGGTAAGCTAGTAATACCAGGTATGTGTTTGTGTGCAGGCTTTGTGCCAAGTGTTGTTTTGCAGCCGTAGCTCGTCTAAGTGACGCCATTACCCAAGCTGCTGCAGCTGTTAACAAACACCGAACCTCAAATGCACTCAAGCAACCTGTCCCACACAGTCCTGCCTATATTTTTAGTTTCCTTCACACCTCTCCATCTTAAAAGTTTCCTTCTTAATCCTGAATCACAAGCCTTACAAACCTTACAGACCTTACAGGGATTGTGTGGCAGAGGAAAACCTTCCCCTCCTCTTTGTTCGTTTCTCTTCTCGTCTCTAGTTTCTCTTCTCGTCCTCAAATGTGGCACTGCTCCTTCTGCTTCCCTTCCCAAATAACTCTTATATTTCCATCTCCCTCCTTATTACTCCATCCTTTTTTGTCCCACAGGAGTTTGCCACCTCTGGCTCCAACAACACCGACACAGGAAAGTCAGGAGGTCACCTGGAGACCAAGTACAAAGTGAGCGATCTGGGCCTCAACTTCAGCCAGAAATGGAACACAGACAACACACTCACCACAGAAATCACAATTGAGGACCAGGTGAAGTCAAATAAGTCTTTTTAAAAGTTCAAAGCTTCCACAGAATAACTATCAGAGAGTTTTTATTATTTGCTCATTGTTTGTTTCTCCTGTCTGTGTGTAGCTGGCTAAGGGCCTGAAGCTTAGTCTGGACACATCTTTTGTACCCAACACTGGGTAAGAGCAATCCTGTTTGTGCCAAAATTTTAAATCAAAGTGAACAAAATAGTTCATCAAACAAATCAAACAAAATGTGGATGAGTGGCCTATTTCTCTTTTATTTCTCTTTTGTGTAGTAAGAAAAGTGCCAAACTGAAGACCGCCTACAAGCGTGACTTTGTCAACGTGGGCTGCGATCTGGACTTTGACATGGCCGGCCCCACTGTCCACGGAGCCGCTGTGCTGGGCTACGAGGGCTGGCTGGCGGGCTACCAGCTGGCTTTCGACACAGCCAAATCTAAACTGACCCAGAACAACTTCGCCCTTGGATACAAGGCCGGAGACTTCCAGCTTCACACCAGCGTGTGAGTCGCTGCAGCGCAGTACAGACAGACAGGAAGAGGAAGTGATTCACAGCATGAGGAAACGTTTCCCCAGTGCTGAACATGAGGTTTAAACTCATATCTCTGCAGTAATGCTCATCTTTTGTATCTGTGTTTCTCTTTTGTATTTTTTCAGTAATGATGGCACTGAGTTTGGTGGCTCCATTTACCAAAAGGTGAACTGCCACCTGGAGACGGCGGTCCAACTGGCCTGGACAGCCGGCAGCAACAACACACGCTTTGGGATTGGAGCCAAATACCAGCTGGATAAGAATGCATCCCTGGCTGTAAGAAGTGACCGCGAATGACACTTGATAAGACTTAAGAAAATCAGTTTGTCGTGACACTGACTGGGACAAAAGTGACAAATTCAAACATAATCCAGCTAACAGGAGTTTTAGGCACATCTAGGAACAGCAAAGAGTTGACTTTAGTGCTTGAGCTACAGTATGGAGGAGATCAGCTGATTTAAGTGGTGCCACTCCATGGAGGGCCTCACAGATTAATAACAAAACTTTAAAAATATATCAGTCTGAATGAAGCAGGCGGCTGGTGATCCTGTTTGTTTTTTTTTTGTGGTGATGTGTAAAATATCAACAGAACAACCCCATTTCTGTGAGCCGGCACTGAGCCTGAAGCAGAAAGCCTGTTTTAAGGGAATCTTAACTAAAGTCTGATGTGAAGCTTCTTTGAAATCAGAATCAGAAAACAGATTTCCAGATTTTTAGATTTCTTCTCAAGGCTTCTATGTTTATAGAGGTTTTAATTCATATTTTTTCTTATACTTGGTACATTTTCTCACCTCTCTCCACATCTTTTTGTTTTTCCTCACAGGCCAAAGTTGACAACGCCTGCCTTGTTGGAGTTGGTTACACACAAACTCTCAGGCCAGGTAAGCTGTTGCCTTCACTTTTTTTCTTAAACTATCTACCAACAGTCTAAATCATTATTACTTGATTTATATAACTGAACCCTCCATCCTGCAGGAGTGAAGCTCACCCTTTCAGGTCTGATCGACGGGAAGAACGTGAATGGCGGTGGACATAAAGTGGGCATGGGCTTCGAGCTGGAGGCGTAACGATTCAGACGGAGAACTGACAAGATGAGAGGAAAGAAGCAACACAGGAAGAAAATTTAAGAGCCCAAATGTGAAAATATGGCGAAGGTCCACTCAGCAACACAAACACATCTTCCCTCTGAGTCCTACACACATACTCACACATTCTTTTGCCTTAACCCTCAAACCCTAAGCAGCCTCCAAGACCTCCAGTACTGTAACCTTAAAAATACATTATTTACAGGTGACACATCTATCTTTGAGAATATTTTACCAGAAAACACCAAATACAGTCCTCAGCAGGAAATTTATGCAAAACCTCCAGATAACGTGCGACTTGACCAGTTTAACAGGACAAAGTGCACTTTTAAAAAGCCTTTGTATGTCACATACATCTGTCCTGAATAGGATTCAAAGCACCTTTTTACTTTGAATGTGTTGTCAGCTTGTTTTTGTTCAGATATGCTCCAGGTTTTAGACATTAATAACAGTAGAAGATGCTTGTTTTGGTTTTGTTGCATGCTTTTAAGACTTGAGGGAATTTATGACTTTACAGAGTACAGAGATGGTAAACAGATGCAATAAAACCTGGAGGGGATAACGCAGAAAGACAAAGAGCAGCTGATCCCTCCCGGACTAAGTGGACTGACCTTGGTTCACTATTTGACCTCAGAAACACAGTTTCACTCTGTGGACCTCCAGTTGCCTAAATGTCTTTTTTCAGGTCCTGTTTGGAGCTGTGCGTCACCTCTTTGTCTTGTCTGGTTTTGTGTTCTGTACCTGTTCAACCTTTACCACTACATTACACTTTATCTGTGCTGTGCTTTGTTTAGGAGAGTTGAGTTAGTCAACAGTTAAGACCTCAAACAGATTTTACCGAGTTAAAGGAATAAAGAATGCTTAACACAGCCATCTTTTTGTTGACTTCTTTTCACTTTGATTGACATACAACAGACAAACAAAAAGAGGGAAAAACCTGTTCCCAAGAAGATGGATGAAGTGAAGATTATGGCACTTAACATCAGTTTTATATTCTCACAGAAACATCTCACATTTTCTTACTGGCAAATTTACAGCAAAGAAAATAAGAAATGGATTAGAAGACCGGACAAACACTTGATCTCATCAGATCTAAACAAAGTCAGGACCAACTCCAGTAGTTGATGCAGCTGTATGATTTTTTAAGACTCTTATTTGGATTCTAAGAAGATGTTGGTGAAGTCAGTTACATTATAAAGATGTCATTATGTTTTTTTAGTAGTCGCTTTCACAGTTTAAAAGTAAAGCATCAATTTGACCACATTCTTGTATTTGCATAGTATCAGAAAAAAACAGAAATTTTTCCAAAACAGAGGTTTGCACAACAACTCATCTACTTGTATCCACATAATGCACCAAGTCATAAAAATAAACAACAGGTTGGAGTTCAGTTGCAGCACTGCCGGGTCCAAAGAGAAGTCAAATACAGGTGGACACATGCTGGCTGTGTTCTGTTTTTCTTGTGAAGGGTGGCTGTGTGGGTGAAAATATAAACTCATTTAAGAAATGAAAAGTGCAACTCTCCTTTAAAACACTTCAAGCTGCTCTGTAGTACTGATTCAGAATCAGCTATTGCTTGCAGAGGCAGCTACTGCTGATAATGGTCCTGATGAAGACCTGAATAGGTCACAACGTGTGGAATAAAGGCAGTGGAGTGTTTGTGAAGGACAGTAAAACTCTTTATATTTTGAGTGAGATCATTCGGTCTCCTATGCAACCATTCCTTCACAAGAAAAACACGTCTTAGTTCCTTTAAACCCATCTGATTCTCTCTCATGATTCTCATTCAATTCTGTCTAAATCTCTGTAAAATTGTCACATGGTAATAAAAACCAGATCACATTAACACTAACATACGGAATACAGTTAAAACGCTCTCTTTTTTTTTTAGTTATAAACATCTTCCAATTATTTTCTTTCAAAAATAAGATTTCCAATAAAAAACAGCGGTCCTGTAAGACAGGAATTCATTCAGATTCATCACAGTTAAAAGCAGTTTTCTTTAGAGCAGAACTTAAAGTCTTAAAATAATATTTCTAGTCTCATGATAAAAGAGAAACAAATGTAACTTAAAATAAACAGCTTTAAAACAAAATAAATTTTTGTCATATCTTTGCAAAACATTATTTATCGTATAGCGTGAACTCTTACTTACGAAAAAGGGGAGAAAATGTGCACTTTGGTGAGTCAGCTGTTTTAAAGGTCACTTTTTTAAGAGGTTAACTTTACACAGTTTTTCTAGCAAAGCTGGTTTGGCCTAGTGGTTCAGTTTGGAGCCCTATGTACAGAGACAACACTGGCAGCCCAACCAACCAACCTGTGGTCCTTCTCCCAAATGTCACGCCCCACTCTCTCGCTGCTCCCTGCTCTATCCACTGTCCTCTTCTCTCTAGATAAAAGTTAAAAGCCCAAACATATAAATAAAAAAGCTCCCCAAAACTGAAATGATGTATTTTTTTTTCACAAAAAGGTTTGTATGATACATTTAATTACACAAAGGGTTTGGCTGTTCTGGGCTTATCTGCCAGAAACACAAAACATTTTGTTAAAATGACAAATTGTGAATTTCCTCTGATGTCAAACATAACCAGGGAGATATCTGGACCATTGATTGGCTTTATATTTTAGACAGCAATAGGCATGTGCCAGCTCTTAATTTATTCACATTGTTTAACCAACCAGCCACCTCCTCCCCATTGTGCAATTCAACATCCTGTCCACATGGTGGCAGTAGAGTACCGTATGTAAAAGAAATAGGATTCAATTTAGGACAGGTCACTGGAGAAGTTCTGTCCTCCACGCAGCCACGTCCACTCATTCAACATCTGAGAAGAAAAACAGGTGGTTTTTTATTTTTAATAATTTCATACAAGGCAGAGGAAAACAACAAACCCCACCTGACAGCTGTTTTACATCAGAAGAAGATGAGTGTGTTTGTGTACCTCCATATTGCTCTCTGACTCCTGAATGGTGTCATGCAGCAAACTCTGGAGTCGAGTCTCAAACGTCCTGCTCTCCTCCACAAGAGACTCGTCACTGAGGAAACACAAAAAGTGATTCATGAAGATGTTATCCACACTTCCCATCCACTGACTGACAGCGGTGTGGAGTCAGTAAAAGCAAAATGCCTTCATATTCAGCAGAAAGAAAAGGAGTGAAAACCTTTTGAGTTTTAATTACCAAAGACGAGTCTGGGACTCTTAATGAAACACTCAATTCAAGCCTGAGTGTGCGTGTATTTATACTCACAGCTGCTGTAAGCTATGTCTTGGTGTCATGAGAGGCGGCACTGAGGAGGGGTTACGAAGTCCATCAGGACTTCCACTCACCGGGCTGCGAACTTTACTCTGCACAAGAAAAGATTAAACATTTTATTAATGCAGCTCTCAGCACATGCTAATCGAGAAAGTAAAAACAAAACCAACTTTAGTTTGGATTCTTGGTGGTAACATTTTCACTAAATTTAAACAAACCACCTCCAGCTGGCATGTGACCAATACATGTGTTTTTTTCCCTTCTTAGTTTTAACTAAACATTATCTGGAATTGAATCATCCAGTCTCTGCTCTGAAATATAAGAGAACTGAAATATCGATGGGGAAATTTGGAGAAGTTGCTCCTAGAGAGGGAAGTAGTCTTGATTTACAAAAATAGTATTTTACACCTAAAAGAAAATGAAAACATTTACAGTCAAACCTTTTTTTGTGACAGTTCTATGACTTAATCTTTAAAACGATTTGCAGCATTTGAAGACTTATTCTATGACACTACTCCTAAATATTGAGAGGTGGAGGTGAAACTCAGGAGCAGATCAGTGCCACTGTGGAATAAAAAAAAAATTGGAGGTTATGTAAACTTTTTTTTTTTTTTTTTTTTTTTGAGATTTAATTTTTTCTTTTTATTCTGACTCTAAAGTAAAAATTTTGACTGTCTTTTTTTATCATGATTCAAACTTTAATCCTAGAGTTGAAAAAAAAGAAGGTCTGAATTTCTTTTCCCATGGCCCTTGTTCTCTTTTGTAGAGAAATTAGTGTTTTGGGGTTTTTTATAATTAAAATTTGGAGGAGGGTTAGGATGTGCATACATCCCTTCGTCTCTATGCTTTGTAACAAACTGCTGTCAAAGAACAAAAACAAAAAAAAAATTGAATAAACATTTTTAGATGATGTATCTGTGACAGTATCTGAACACCATATCATAATATGGTTTCATGCAATCACTGGGTGTCTGAGAGAGGAAGTGAAACTCTCTATTAGCAGTCGTGAGTCCTCACACATGCAACTTTGAGCAGGTTCCACAGCTCCCTCTGTCTCCTCTCCTGCAGGCTCATCAGGATCTGCTCGCTCTCAGCCATCCACTGAATGACTCCCTCCACCTTCGGCAGGAGCTCCATCACACGCTGACGGCACACCGTGGTCTTACTGAAAATAGCACGCACAGATCATAGGTACAAACATAGGTGACCACAGACCGGACAGCTTATTCTAAAAACAAGTTCTTCATTAACGAAAGGATGTGAGTTTTTACACATGCTCATAAATTTATGTTAGCTTCTGTTAAAGACTTACAGATTTGTTCCCTTGCGCTTACCCTTTAATGTTTGATGCAGCTGTAAATTTTAATACATCACAAGCCTGAGTGGGAGTCTTTACACCACAGAGGTTGACAAATTGTATTTACAGTTTGTCTCAAAGGTGGATACTTTCCTTAATATAATAACAGAGAAACACAGATGAAGCTTTTGATGTTGAAGAATATTCATATTTTTACTTTTCATTTCAGTTGCCTGAAAAAAAATCAAGAAGTGGTTTGCGAAGGTGTGAAAAGCGACGGTGATTCAGTTTCTATTACTCTTCACACCTGTGACTTGTCTGCTGTGACAAGTAAATGTTTGCCATTCAAAAATGCTGCTTTAACATTTTAAGGTTCCTTTTTACTGTCTACCTTCTTTTCTCCTGAGTTTAGAATTAATTTTAATTTTAAAAGCTCTGTTTGTGCTGCATTCAAGATGTCTCAGGATGTGAAAATTGAAAAGTGACAGCTCTCAAAGTCAGCAGCTCCATGACCGCCAACACTTTGAAAAAAATGATCTGTGTAAAATGTTGAGTATATTGTGCTGTTTTTATCTTCTGCATTCAAAATATCCCCTAAACCTTATTAGGTAGCTGTAAATTCATGTGTTGGTTTTCCATTACATGTTTTATTTATATATGTGAGGAGGTGGGTTCTGTTTTGTTTACTTAAATTGTCACGGTCAGGCATCGAAAGTGCACCAGGACTCCATTCAACTCCTCACAACAAATTTTAAGAAGAATGAAGACTGATGAGCCTCTAGCCAAGCAGAAGACACAACTTTAAAACAACAGCATGTGAGTGCAGCTTGTACTGAATGGTTTTAGGTTCAGATTGGAGGCCAGATGTGGTTAAATTTCCAGTCTTGTTTTCTGTTATTTATCAGCATAATAAAACATATTTTGATAAATCAAAGTTTGCCTGTAAATGTGGCCAAATTTGACCCTAAAGTACAGTTAAATAGACCGTCAATTCAAGTATTCTCTCAAATTCCAACTTATCCAATCTGTTTTATGAGATATGACATTTCATTACAGTTTTGTGTGTGTGTGTGTGTGTGTGTGTGTGTGTGTGTTTGAGTACCTGAGGTGTGTGTAGAAGTCTCTGAGTCTCTTCTCATAGAACTGCACAGCCTGAAGAACCAGACGCACCACCTCCTGACCGTCCCCTGGACACCTCTGGTCTGAGCAAAAGGAAAAGAGAAAAGAAAGTTTATTTTCACATCAAAACACCATCATGAGGGTTTGGTAAGGAAAGTACAGATGCGTGATGTCCTAACCTCTGGGTTTCTCTCTGAGTTTGCGGAACAGCTCCATGGCTTTTCCTTCACTGAGGAACGAAGAGAAGAAGACAGAAGGATCCAGAATCATCAGAGAAGTTTCTGTTTTTTGTTATTCCGGCAGTGAAGTTCAGCTCAGACTTACAGTGTGTCTAGGGACTCTCCACTCCTCCACGGCTGTCTCTGCACATCCAGGATGTCCTGCTGCAGATGCATCATCTCCTCCTCCAGTTCACTCACCTTGGCCTAGAGATACAATGGTTTTTAATCTATTTGAAACCCACTAACATGCAAACATGGAGAAACACTGTACTCTACCTGACCACAGCTGACAGCAGTCTGCTCCATCTCTCTCCACACACCCAGGAGTTTCTCTGAAGCTGACAAATTTAAAATACTAACATAAGTCAGTAGAAGATAAAATGTTCCAAACACTGAAGTGTGCTTTTCACCTGAAGTAAACATCACAACCAAACCAAGCTATAAACAATTACAGTTTAATGAAAGACTAAATGCAGCTGCAGAGTAAACTTCCTGCTTTCTACAAACATGTTTTTGTCACACTCTACCGATCCCGGTGGCCGTCTGCTCCTGGTATTTGTCCATGTCTATGTGAAGGCTGGTGGTGAAGAAGTCCAGCTTTGCCGTCAGTCTCTGATACATGGAGACCATCTCGTTCTTCTGTTTGGACAGTGAGGAGCTGTGTCTCAGCAGACTCATGCTAAAGGAGAGGATATGTTCAAAATAAAAAAAAGCATGTGCATGTTATGTGTAGGAAGTTGTGTGTTTTGTGCTTAGTGTTTCCTACATGGCGGCTTTCTGTCCCTGCTGTAGTCTCTGCCAGTCTTCCTTCAGGGAGCGAATGGTGTGCCATGCCTGGCCAACAGTCCTCCTCAGAGGGCTGTACTGCAGGAGGTGCTTTGGGTCGTTTTCTGTGAGTAAGAATGTCAAAAAACAAGAGATGTTTTTGTTTTTTTCACTCAGGCATAAAATAGCTCCTTTTTTCACCACATTGTTTGCAAACACTGAAGTATGTGATTCATAAAAACCTCAAATATTTTCTTTGACAGCTTGAGTTTTATCTTTGCACGTCAGCCATAAATTCTGAATGTGAAGGCTGTTTTTTTCCTCTCCAATAATAGAGTTTGGTTTGAATGAGGTCTGATTTGTTACGATTTTTTCTATACCAAACCAGTCTTTGATTTCAGTCGTGCTTTTCACCAGTGAACTGGTCTGCAAATTTTGATAGAGAAAACAGGTGAAGGTTTTTTTTTAATTGCTGTTTACTCACGAACAAAGCGGATGTTTTCTGGCAGGGTTCGAGGAGTAAACTGAGGTTCATAACGGCAGGAGGAACGATCAAACAGGAAGACCAGAGGTAGATCCATCCGTCTGCCATCTATCTCCTAGAGAAGAGGATGGTGATAAGACTTATCAAAGCCTCAAGAGCATTGGTACATCATGCTTTCAACCATTCTGAAGAGGTTTTTCATTTACAGTGTTTAGGTTAAGATATTACTGTGTAATCTATGGCACACTGCATGGCCAGTCCTTGTGGCTCCAGAGCTAACCCGGCCTCCAGCAGCAGCTCCTGATTGGCTGCAGGGATGCTGGTGTCTTTTTCGATCCTCAGCTGCAGGTTTGCCACCGTCTCATCCTCAGAGACCGAGTACGTCAGGATATTAGCAGACATCATGTTCAGGACATGAACCAGCTGACACAAAGAAAAGGAACAAGTCAATGTGAACACAACCCCAGATTTCTGATTTCAAAATAATGTTTTCAATTATCACTGGAGCACAAGATGTCAAACCACAATCAAGATGATAAGTGTCTGAGTTTTTTCAAAATAGACAAAGAAGAAGAGTAAATGAAGGAAATAATGCACCCTCAGCTTCAGTATGATGTCCAGCTGAGAGAAGCAGTCGCTGGGTGTGGACTGAGGGTCTTTGCCTCGTTCCTGAGGAGACCACTTCAACATGAGCTTCAGCCACCTCTCTAGTTTCTTTGATAACAGACTGGAGAACAACAGTCAACATATCAGTCAGAGATAATATAGATATAGATTGAGTTTGTTCACATGCAGGTGTGTGCTGGTCACCTGTTGAGGTTGTTGGGCTGGGGCAAATGTTTAGAGAAGCGCACCTCTCCTGAGAGGTCCTCATAGACGACGATATCATCATCCTGCTTGAGCCTCAGTTTGTTGTGCCTGGAAATGACACAGACGGATCGTATGAGAGAAAAAAAACCTACAAGAGTTTTGATTTTGAATTTGTTGTTCTATTTTTTGTCTTATCTGTGGTCGATAAATTCTGCAAATTGAAAAACTGAACAAAAGTTTCTGCAGTGATGAAAGAGTAATTTTCTTTCAGATCCCCGGGGACTTTCACATCTTTCATTCCTTTTATTAGTGAAGCATAAGAGGGATTGATGTTTCCTGCAGTTCTTTGCTTTGGTAACTCCTGTTTATTTATATGTTCTTGGTTGGTTTTTATCCAGTCACGAATGATTCTTTGGGCTACAGCTTATTGTGATTATCATCACTGTTTAGCTCATTTAGTTTAAACGGAAAAAGTTAAACTAGAGTCACACAAGCTCAGATGAAAAATGGGGAAACAAGGCTTGAGTAAGGTGAAATTGTGGAAATTCTGCCATGTATCATCTTTAAAGTATGACAGAAAACATGAGCTCACTTATGTGGCATCTGAACAAATCACCAACTGAGTTGTAGGAATTTTTTGTTAGAGGTGGCACTACCAAGG
The DNA here is from genome assembly GCA_030710495.1 of Labroides dimidiatus. NCBI lineage: Eukaryota > Metazoa > Chordata > Actinopteri > Labriformes > Labridae > Labroides > Labroides dimidiatus. The sequence continues at coordinate 11,873,414 of CM061153.1, read as the reverse complement.
AACGGGTTGCCAGGTTGGTAAGAATGGGCGAAATCCTGTGATACACTCAAACACCAGAGTCCCAAAGCTCCAGTAGTCCACAGTGACTGTGTACCTCTGCCTCTCTAAGAGCTCTGGAGCCTGAAAACAGAAGAAAAACAGACGTTTTTACAACAAAGATTTAAAGATTTTGTAGGAAATGTCTCCAGTTCTGTTTTGAACACTTACTAAGTACTGAAGTGTTCCCACAAATGAGGTGCAGAGACTGCTCTGGTCCAACTCTTTGGCGTAACCAAGATCAATGATCTTGTGAATCAACTACAGTTAGGAGAAGAATATAAAGGGACAGTGATAGTGTTAGAAGCACAATCATATCCCACAGATTCAAAAAGATAACTGGAACAACAAAAAAAAAAAAACAGCTTTAACATTTCTATGCCTGGAAACTGCTAAGAGCCATGAAATGATCAAGCACATAAAACCAACAAACAAAAAAAAGGTTCAAAATGTTTTAGTGAGCATTAAAGGAATAAATGTGACATTTTGTTGCTGTATGACAGAGCTGTGTTAGCTGTTTCCTCTTGTTTTCCAGCTGCTACTACTACTAAACAAATGGATATGAAAGTGGTCATCGCCACTGAAAGCTAATATCAAATTATTTCTTTAAACCCGAAGGGGAGCATAAACGTATAAGCAGAAACCCTAGCAGTATGTTTTGTCCTTCCCTCTTCACCCAGGACTGCATGTTGGATTTACTGTTTCTGTAGCATGTCAAAAACAGGTCTTCATACAAAACTATAAACAGATAAAGTGCGGTTAGCTCAGTTTCTATAAACACTGCAGTGTGTTAAAACATGAATATAACCTCTTTAATATGTCTGGCCTCATTTATTTGTAACAAAAAGTCCTGCTAGCTCCAGAGTTATACCATTTTTTCATAAATGATAAAATAAGCAGAGGCCCAGGAGGCAACGTCAAAACAAGCTTATCCTAAATGTTATTTGTAGCTGTTAAAACTTGAAGCATAAAATGTAATATTCACTGGGGCAGCTGGTAAGCCCAAACAAGGGGACATAAGAGAGACGCGTCTCCTGAACTTATCCCACAAAAGCTCCTCTTTGTTGTGGTTTGGGTGTCTTTGTCATATAAAGATGCTTCACAGTCACTTGAACTCACTCGCTTCTCTCCCTGCTGCAGCACAATGTTTTCTGGTTTCAAGTCTCTGTGGATGATCCTTTTCTTGTGGAGGTAGGTAAGAGCCGAGGCTGCAGGGACAAACATGAGGAAGTACACATTAAGAGAGGGGATAAGGGTCAGAAGCAGGCTGGATCAGAGTTTGAAATACAGTCTTAACATTTATGTGAGATCATATACATGAAAAACTTTTCGGGTGAATTTATTTAAAAAATGCACAGTCAGTATCAAAAAACATCAGCTTAATGAAGGTCTTAGAGAAAAACAGAAGAATCAATAGTAGTTTCAGAGATACATTACCCATAATGCATTTCCTTTTCTTGTGTAACAACAAACATCAGGTGTTTTTATTTCACCCGTACATGACTAATAAGAAGGAGGATAAACTACAGTGATGGCTGAACATACTAAAACCCCTTGAATGCACTAATATAATGAAAAAATAATTAAAAAAAAGAAATACTTTCTCTGAAATAAATTAATGATACAGAACAGGCTCGCCTGGAAAACAAAAGAAGCAGAAATGACAGATCTTTATGTCAGAATGTAGAAGGTTGAAGTAAGACGCTACGGGTAAAGGGCCCAAGCCAAGTTCAGATACCTGAAAACCTTTCTTTACTCTCGTCACACACAGTGGTTTCAAAAGGGTGGGGTTGAGGCTGGATTTAAGCTTCCCAGCAAACAAGTCTGTTAAACACTTTATTGTGCAAAGAAAGGCAAAACTCTTGGCCCTAATCTATCGCAACAAATGCATCCCAAAAAAACTCACCCTCCTGTATGCCGTGTCCAAGAAGACACATTATTAGAACTAAAACTGTTTTTTTGAACCTGCCTGTAAACAGGATAATTTCTGTCTAGACAACATTGTTTTGAAAATAAATCAAAACTGCTTCACAATTTTTTTGATTTTGATGGTGAACGTGTGTGATCTCATGTTGTAGCAGTGAAGCACAGGTGCACTCCAGATCTGTGATATCACTGTTTAACAAGCCTGATATTATCAGCCAGTGTTACATAACTCTTTAATCAGATCCATAAGAGCTTTAGAGCCCTGTTTACATTCTGATACCTTTGATGTGCAGGAACTGAGTGAATAAGTTTTGTCTGAACTTAAAACCAAAATTATATTGTGGCTTTACCTCTGCGTCAAAGTGTGACTCGTGAGTGCGTTGGCAGAGAGTGTTCAACGAAGCGGAACTCATAACCTTTGGGCACCTACGTGTGTGTGTGGGTGTGTGTGTGTGTATCTAAGGATGTGGGTGTACATGCCTGTGTCTTTACCCTCACTTATGGAGCAGTTTAAAAGGCATCAGTCATTATCAGGAAATGTCCACCAGTTGGTAACAGGAAAAAGGAGTTTCTGTGTGTGTGTGTGTGTGGGTGTGTGTGTGTGCGCACGCCAGGTTTATGTTTGACTCTTAAAACAAATCTAGATGTGTGTCTGTGTGATCCACACCATATACTGTATATCCTCTCTCTATTCTCTCTAACATGTTGACTCAGTGTGTTATATATACAGTACTCTCCTGATATGAGCTTTCAGACTTTAAGTTAGTGACAGAGCGTGAGTGTCCAATCGTTGACGTAAGCCTCGATGTGAGTGTATACGATCGCCTCGGTGACTAAGACCTTAGTGGTTTGGGGTCATTGATGACATAATCCTGGTCACCACAACTGCCTCTTTCATACGACAGGAAACTGATCACACCGGCCAGCTCATTCCATCTCACAATCAATCTATCACTTGTGATGATTAAAGATGTTACAGTAGAGACTTGTGCGATACTCACAGATGTCACTCAGCAGGATCAGAACGTAGCCCTGCCTCAACCCACAGCAGTTCTCCATGAGGTTCAGATACTGCAGAGAGCACAAACAGACACTCGAAACTTACATAACAAGAACCAGGGGAAGAAAGCAACACGAGGCGACTCAGTCTCTGAGAGGTTCATTAATCTGTCTCTTTTATTTATATGAGAGGACTAATCTGCTTTAAAACTGCCATTTTCCCCCCATTAAGTAGATTGTGTTTGTCACAACAAAATCTTAGCAACTCAGCACTTTCCTTCTAATGTCTTTGATTTGTTTTTCTCTTTAAACAATATATTTACAGAAGTCCACAGTTGGAAACTTGTGGCAGGCCTGTCAAAAAAAGGTCAGTCCGTTTTCCACTCTGTCCCAAACTAACCGCTCCATCCACGTCCAAATGAACTGCTCAGTTTTTGACCATCTGGGATGCTTTGAAATTTTTATGACACTGTGGTTTGTTGGTTGACGGTTGGATTTTCCTCTCCCTCCTTCTGGTGACAACAGAATCTATCGCCTGGGGGTGACAAACTGCTCCTGATTTTTCCAGTGGAATTAATGCAACCAAACACATCAGAGATCCACATTCAAGTGTGAATAAAGTGTTAATCTGAGCCAACCAACTTAATGTGGCTGCTTTTGTATTTCACAGGAACTTCTTTGTTCTGTTTGTTTGTAGTCGCCAATAATTTCAGACTCCAGCACAGAAAAATAAAGAGATGTTTTTCAGCGAGAATGAATCATGAGTCATACTCTCTAATCGACAGGGAGTTACTGTGATTCAGCGCTTTGGCCTAAAGGTCTATGGGTTAAAATCCAGACATCTTAATCCCTATTTTTTTACACCCTGTACCTTCCTCAGGTCTCCCCCCTGGCAGTACTCCATGGCCAGCAGCGGCAGGTGATGGGCGGCCATCATACTCCACATTTCCTCTGGGACTTCCCTGGCTGCAACAACGTTAACATGTTCCAACCTGCGTGAGTAAAATAATCAGATATCAGTCGGTGGATTTTTTAAAAATAACAGATTACTGTAGTAACATAACTGAGATATGATTTTATACGATAATCACTTTTCCTCAGACATGGAACAACGTCAAGTTACGCGACATCTGGCTGAGATTAAGTGACCTAACATATGGATTCAAAAATATTAAAGCTCTTTTTCTTATTCCAAATTTGTTTATGGGCCCTGAACAGACAAAACAATCAGCATTCAAGAAAAACTGGAGTACAGGAGGAATTTTAAATTTCCATCATTTTTACAGGATTACCTCCACTGAACCAGTCAGAGAATCTTATTTTACTCCTCCAAGGCTTTGAAAACACATTCATCTAAAGGTCATGCATTCACAGTCACCTATAAATGTTTTTATTGGTTAATAAATAGTCTGTATAAATGATTACAGCACTCTTTTCTCCTCACAGTACTCCCTCCTGACATTCTTTTCTCTCTCGTTTTTGTTTTTTTGTTTTTTAATCCTTTGAGATTTATGAACTCAGACTGACACAATAAGTTTCTGATTACCACAGGATCTGGAACATCTTAAAAAAGCAAAGGAGGAAAATAAAGATAACAACGTCAGACGGATACCAGAGAACAAGAAGGTGATTTACACTGTAACCAAAACATGGTACAACATGAAGTCAGAGGGTTTTAAAGGCTACGATAACAGGAGAGAGGTGATAGACCCCCCGCCCCCCCAAACCCACCCTTTTCCCAAAAAAAGGAAAATACATCTTTATCTTTGCTTTGCCTCACTGGAGTGAATTGAAAACACACTTAGATGGTTATTGAGAGAAAACATATTAAAGAAAGTGCAATAAAGTAGCGAGAAGTCTCATAACAATAAAAATAATCATAAGATAAATTTTTTATTTTAACAACGTACTGAAAAACCTGCAGCACAAGTTCTGCACACACGAACATAGTCAAAGTACGGTATTTTTCAGTACACGTGTGTTTATACATCTGTGTTAAGTAGCTGTAATAGTATAATTATAGGTCATGCCATGCATGTGTCGCCTGTGCTGTGGTTTCTCCACAAGTTAGCGTGGGTGCACCGAGGGTTGTGGTTGTGACCAAGTCTGTCTGAGAACAACACACTTGTTAAAGTGGGATTAGGAAAAAAATGTTTTTATGCTTATGTTTGCAGCAGCTAATGGCACGACACACACACACACACACACACACACACATGTAGTAACCAGGGGTGACCTCTCTTTGAGATCAAAAAAAAATTGCTTCTTCAGAGCGTCTTGGCAGCTATGGCTGCAGATGTAAAATACAACGTCATCATCAACTCCACTGACCTGACACACAAACTGTTAATTGACAACACAGACGAGTGTGGAAATGAAACACTGAAAAGCAGAACAAAATGAGGAGGCGGCACATCATCCTGTTAGACAAACCACCAACAGACTGAAATAACTCAAACTTCCACACCACTCTAATTTTTTCATGTCTCGTGTTAGTTTTTACTGTTTAAGGATCCAAAATTAGTATTTATTTTGAGAATACTTGTGAAGCAGATTGGTAAATAAAAGTCAAACGTCACATTCGTAGGCACACGGCTGGTCATGGAATGTACTGAGGTGAGTCACAACACGTCAAACTAAATCTTGTCTTCAATACCAAAAACAGCCTTAAGGCAGAGCAGGAAATAAAAGATGAGGTAAAAATAGAGTAGGGGAATCACAGGTTTCTTTAGAAGAGTCAAAAAAACTATGTGTCAACAAGGCAAGGTGCTGCAGTCTGGATATCTGGTCTTTCAAAGCAAGGTTACTGTAAACCTCTGGGGGAGGACAGCTGGAGCTGACGAGATAAAGCACATTTTATTTGACCTTTTTACATATCAACATTGTTTTGTAAAGATCTACCTGTATTGTCCTCGCACGACCTTGTATCAAAACTTATTCCAGCTAATTAATTTTATTCATTTGCTTCCTGCTTCCTTCTTTCTGTTACTTTCTCGTAAAGCACAGCTATGCAGGTTAGAGTGTGTCTTGGTTATTGAGCTGTTGTGAACAACACAGGCTTTTTTTGCAAGTCTTTCTCTTGCTCCCTTCAGTTTCCTGTCTTTATTTTTCATTTCATCCTTGTAATAGAGATAGCATTTCAAAATAAGGAAATAGTTTTGCATCTGTTGTCTATTTGTCGTCTGACCTTTACATACTGCAATACACTGAAATCAAGGGGAAACGTCCGCTTGAGGCTGGCTGCAGAAAGACTGGAAACCACATACACACCAAGCCACCCCCCGACTTTTGCAGCAATAAATGCATAAATGCATAAATAAATAAATAAATAAATAAATAAATAAATAAATAAATAAATATTTAGGGCATGGTTGCCAATGATTGGCTTCATTATCATCGCTCTGTTCTGTTCTCGGATGGGTGACATCAAAGAGATTAGGCGTCTATATATAAAACAGTCTATGACTGAAAGTACAGTGACAGTCACTACATTAGAAATGCTGACTCATCCTTACTTTGGTAAACCTAGATGAAGGCAAAGAGGTGGACCTGAGGAAGCCATTATCCTCCTGGCAAACACAAACAAAGCCTCCACCTTTCAATCAACCCTGAGTATCAATATCTTCAAAATGAATAAGTTTGCAAATAATTCTCAAATTTCATCTGAATCAGATACATTTTTTTGTTCTAGGTGTTAATCCTAGCAATGCCAAAAGTTTAAAGACTTATTCGAGACGACGCTAGTGATTGGAAGAGGTGACTTTATTTTGCTCTATGCTAACCAGAAGAACGTATTCCAGAAATATTGCTAGAGGTGGTGTCAATAATGTCAACAGGTACAAAATATAAAAAAAATGCACTTGGTTGTATGTAACATGTTATAATAAATGCATAAAGGAGTAAAACTGACCTCTTCATGATCTGGATCTCCAAACACCATCTTTCCTTGTTCCTCTCACTCAGCTCCTGACGACACTGCTTTATAGCAATCTGCTCATCTGTGTCCTAAAAGAAGACAGAAGAATTAGATAAAAGAATCTAAATCAAGATTCAAAATAAGAAGCAACAACATCTAAAAGTTTTCTTCATAAGTTAGACTCTATGTAACTATTCTGCAACTAAATATTGTTTCATTCATTGGTTGATGTTTTAGCAATTCCAGAAAACTTTAGACAACAACAGAACAACAGAAATGTCTTCATCTTAGAACTTCAAATCATTTCACATATACCAGCTTGCTTGATGTATTAAATGACATGATGACCACAAGTCATCCCCCATTCTCTCTCTCCATTTTCCTAACTCTATTCCCCTTCCTATGCTCTAAATATAAAGGCAAAATAAAATATAATAAAATAAAGCGTGACACAATAAATTCATTACTCTAGTTTTGAACTTAGAGACACACAGATGGTACAGAGTCAGTAGATGATGGACAAACCATAAAAAGAATACACAGAACATTTATGATGACGCAAATACATTTACTACATTTAACCAGCTCCCGCACAGGTACATCTCATTTCCTGTTTCTCATGGCATCATCAAGGAAATGGTTCCCACCCTGCTTCCCAGTGCCAGATCGATGAACCAATAATAGCCCACAGTATTGTCATTATTAGAGGAAATTTCCCATTGAGGAAGTTTAGTCATAAGACCAACAGCAGAGCCCTCTTTGGTCAAGTCATTTCCGCTTGCTTTTCCCACTGTCCTTTGAACCAGTAATGATGATTAAACTGTTAGACGATAAATCACTCCCTCTTGAACTCTAATTCCTTGAAAATGAAGCACAATCAAATCACATGAGGCTATCAATCTTAAAATTGCCCTTTCTTTCAGACAATCATTTCCTCAAGAGCTGCATTGAAGTTTCTGACTAGCCATCTCTTAAATATCTTTGTTCACATGATGATACCGTCTGGCTTCATGCCAGCTCGAAGTCCGCCTCAAAAGTGAATGTGAGTAACGGATCTAAAGTAGAGCACTGAGGGGAGGAAGAGGAAGGTCCACCAAGCGGACATGTTCATATTCCTGCGGTATTCTGTTATAGCTGATGAAACTCTACAATGCTCTCATCCTGTGACTTACAGTGATATCATTACAATAGACAAACTTAGATGAGTAATGTACGCAGCTTCCTGGACATGTTATAATATCATACTATCTCTAAAGCATGGCACAGGAGGAAACCAAACCCCAACTAAAGAAGATGCTCTTTTTATAGACGCTGATTTCCACCTAAAGCTAAAGTTAGATTTTGCAAAGTAAACTCAGTGAGGCAAACATCCCTGTGTGAAATGGTAAAATAAATAAATAAATATATATATATATATATATATATATATATATATATATATATATATATATATATATATATATATATATATATAAAATATTATATAAAATAATATCTATATCTATCTATCTATCTATCTATCTATCTATCTATCTATCTATATATCTATATATCTATATATATATATAATATAAAATATATATTTTTTGCAAATTTTGCAGTGCTTTAGGAAGATGGTCCAAAGTTTCAACATCCTCCTTTAAATTGTTTGAGCTATGTACCTTATTTTGCCATCTTGTTACATTCCCAAAGCCTCCAGTGCCCAGTCGCTCTTTCAGCTCCCAGGACCCACAGCTCTGCAGCTGCTGCAAAGGGACTCGATTCATGGCCTCAGCTGGGACTCCTCAGCTGCAACCAGGAAAACAAAGACAAGAATTCAGTTAAGATTTGGTAATCTGCATTCAAAATACCTGAGGTGAAGTGACACATGCTGCTGTACTCTCCATCAGTGCTCATTGAAGGCCTCTTGTCCAATCACATTGCTGTAATTTAACTATCTTATTTATTCAAACAGATGTGTTTGTTCTTGTAATTGTACTTCCACCTCTAGTTGATGCTGGTGGGACTGTTGTTTAAACTTAATACCCCACTCTGAGTGGTGCTGTTGAACTGGGTATCAAACCAATGACTGAATCACGGCAATACCAACATTCAGTACAACAAAACTTGAAAGCACATGAGTCTCTTTGAATGGTGACAACGTCCACTTCAGGGACCTTGTATTTTATGTTGCCTCAAATACCAGTGACAAGTTAGTACAGACCAAACAAGTCATCCCAGTTGGATACCTGGCAGATTTTACTTGTTTACAAAGATAATGAAGACAGTATCAGATGCATAATCTGCTGCCTATCAGTATTGGTTTAATAACTTCATTAGTTATTGGTATCTCAGATTCTCTGTAGAAATAAAAGCTAGCTATTATAAACCTCCAAACTTTTTGTAAACAATGTTTGAATGTTACTTTCAACAACAGTTGTAAAGGAAAAATATACATCTCGGCTAGCTGGAGGTGTAATAAGTCTTTAATAAAGCCTTTTCTGTTTATTCCCTTGTCGTACAGTTTCTGTAAACATCCAACACAAGGCCCTTCAGTGTTAAACAGCCAACACTGCAGGTGAAGGTATGTAGCCTTTGCTTGTTTCTGACTTCATGCTGCACAGTTCTTACTGATACAAAGTAAGTATTAAAACATAACCACGTCTTTAATTCACATTTCAGTTATCTAGCGTTATATTTATACAAATGTAGTTACGTGTTTTTTTTTCTCATGCAGAAGAGCGATTCAACCACGAGCACGTTATGACGACTGTTATCACAACTAAAGCCTACCTTTCACCTTGTAGGTAGCACTCGCACGCTTTGATGTCTGTTTTTTCTGTAATTACGATACAAAATAGTCTGTCAGTGGGATAAATATTAACATAGAAATAGTTATTCCGGCGACACAACAAAACTCCTAAACTTTCTACTTCCTGATACTCATATTTCCTGTAAACCTGAAGAGACCCGCCCACAAGGAGGCAGACTCCTCTGAGCTCCTCTCCCCTCTCTGCTGCTGTGATGATACCAGTCTGGTCTTTCAGCATGGAGCGCCATCATTATATGAAAGAATAACTGATAAGAGTCTGGATTCTGATTGTTATGGAGAAACCACTTTTAGGTAAATGTAAACTCTGACACATTTAAAACACATTTTTGTTTGAAAGTTTTCATTAATAAAACAAAACAAATGGGGCAAAATACATTCCTTTTTGTGTGTCATAGCCATGGACATAGCATCCATGACGTCATCCATCAGTTTCTGATATGAAGTTTTGAAGCCTTTAGCTGGAGGAAGCTTAGTTGGCAATGAGGCAGGCTTTAAGGCTCCTCACTATCAGTTATAGGATGCAGGTCAGTGAGATGAGCTGTACATCTGATTGGACAAACTTGCAATCTTCATATGCTCTAAACTTCTGAGTTTTTTTTATGCTTCCCAGTACAGTGTGTGCCATTAGAGAAATGAGCTACTGAGAATGAATTCTTTCTTTCTTTTTTTTTCTTTTTTCTTTTTTTTTTTTTTTTTGGACCAGGTCATAAACATGTTTAATTTTGCTGTAAAATTTGTCTGTGTATATGTAGTTTCAGGTATTTCTAGAGACAGCCTCAAGCAGCCACTCAATGAACTGGAAGGGTGAAGAGTGGTGGGAGGGCTTCAGGTTAGTTATAGCTTCAGCAGGTCTCTTTAGACTTGTAATAAAGCTCCTGTGAGGAACTTTTGTTTTAAGTTTAATTTGGCACCACTTGTGGTCAAATCAATACCTCATCTTTCTCCAGGTATTTTCTCCTGCACATGTGAAATGTACTGTTAATAGCTGTGTCATAGATAATAGTCTGACACCTACTCCAAGTCAATAGTTCAGGATATTAATGCCTGCTAAACCTAATTTATCAGTCATTTAGTTTAGGATCTTGTTTGTCTATCAGGTGATACTGAGATATCACACTTACTATTTAGTCTTTTTTATAACCAGATAAAAACTCCTCATAGGAGCTTTAATAAAATAAAGTAAAGGGTGATTTGCATTCATCAGTTTCACATGAGAAGTAAAAACTAAGGTTTTGATTTACTCTTTTCCCTGCTCCTTTCCATACATGGGATGAGACGAAGTGTGAATCTTTTTTTGTGTGTGTATGTGTATGTGTGTGTTTTGACATGTACAGAGTAAATAATCAAATATAAATAATAAGTATATCAATTTCAGTTACACACTAAATGGGATAATCCTGTTAGTTCATTGAGAGGCCAAACTCAAAAAGCACAGCGAGTGAGTTTAATGATGTAATCATGGAGCCTGGACATTACACACTTAATAGCTTTTTTTAATACTTCTTGCTAACGGCAGGATCAAATTCCCAAAACAACCCGGTGGGGCAAAATCCCCCCCATATCAGTTTCCAGACAGACAACAAGTCTTACTTTTCTTGGGTCCCCTTTGAAACTGGCAACTCACTCCAGCAAACAAATCAGTTGACGTATGAGAGCGGAGGGGGACATCTGGATTGCTGTGACGTTACACATGACACTCTGATGACCATCTGATGAAAAAGTTTTCTAAAGAAGGCTTTCTTTCCTGTTTATACATCAAAGTGTGACACTCTCCCAGATACCCAAGCTGGAATAGTACAAAACTGTAAGTACCTCAAGGAGCCTCGAGTAATTTAAGACCAATGTTATGTTTAGCTGTGTTTAGTAAACCCTGTCTGTGGAAAGGACTTATCTAAAAAACATTATAAAACAGATGTTTGTTTTCCCTTTGAGTGGATTCATTTCCCTTGTTATAGCATTTTTAATTTGTCAGTGGCACTAAGAGTCAGTTCAACTCTTTTGCAAGTAGTCAAAAGCCAAATTAGTAAAACTCTTACACCAAAAAGTGACAAAAATGTCTTCATACTCACTGACAGCTGGAATTGGAGAACTACCTTGGTATTTATTTATTTATTTAGTAATATTTCCTTTTTGTAGTTCTTGATTTATAACTTGTTAGGTCAATTTTCTAGCAATAACCAGATTAACTTCGAAGCTAGGTTTCTGAAGCTAATTACACATTCAAAATTATTAATGAGTGATTCTGTAATTGGCGACATTTCAGTTAGAGAAATGTCTCTAATTAATATGACAGTTTAGCCAACTTATAACAGATTTATGGCACAAAATTCACATGTAAAACATTTGACAACACATAGTTACACAGTTGACAGAACAAGAAGAGAGAAACCTTCTCCATTTTTGTCCCTTGTGCAAACTACAAAACCTTCTATCACCCCATATTTCTTTGCATTTCTTTAAATTTTTATTATAACATCTAAAGTAACGACACAAGAAAATGTTGGTAACAACTGATGAACAAATAAGGCGCAACATGTACAGACAATCATTTTGATGAAATATTGATGAGGAGGGGCTGAAGCATACCACACTTTCCTCAAGGTTCCCACCAAAAAAGATGTGACTATTGAAATATTTGTGTCTTATGACTTAAGAGCAAAATCGCTGCTTTTTTATCAGACTTTTTTCCAATGGGAAAAATGGTTGACAGATTTCTCAGACACACATACAAAGTGAATGATTTTATGTATGTTAATTATTTAGATAGTTTCTAAACAGCTTTATATTAGTTTGATGATTATTTTGCAAAAAATAATGCAGATAATAATAATTCACACAAACAAGTAATCTAGAGTTAATTCTGAAGAGCAAAACTGAGCACAAAAACTGTAAATTCCAGTATATGATTTGTATTTTTTGCTAAAATAAAAAATATGAAACTATTTGGCTTTAAATCAAAGTGAAATATCACCCAAAATGTCACCAAAATATAAAATTAGTCAATTAATATTATGTAAAAATTGATGAGTATAGCCCTTGGCCCTTGAAATGTACCTCTAATTATAGAATCACTTATATATGGTACACCATAAGTCCAATTTTAGCTAAATATGTTGGTTACATATCAACTGTTAAAATTGATTTTTTAAAATTTGTTTAATCAATAAAAACAACTTAGCAAGTGTAAGATGAACCATTTCATGTTCAGTTCATGGAACAGATCACCACTTTAAATAAAGGCTTCATTTTTTCTAAGGGTTAGTAAGAATGATAAATTAAGAAGAAATGTTTAATGAGATGGTGAGTTTCTGCAGTTCCTAGACAGAAACAAATACTTATTACCCACATTGCGTGATGTAAAAATATGCAGTTATGAGTTGAAATGTTTTTATAATCACTCAACATTAGGGAGGAGGTGTACAGAACATGATAATCAGTTTGAACGTAATTTGATAAACTCTTTGGCAAAGCAACAAAGAATAACAAACCTGATGAGATTCCTTGTTGTGTTTGAGTAACTGAGCTTAATGGTTTGGACTAGAGTCATCTTTAATAGATAACATTCTTAAAGTAACCCCATCACAACCCTATATAAATGTTTGTGTGAGTGTGTAATTTTTTTTAAACAAGATGTAGGAGTGTACTCTAATCTTATACAGATGGAAACATGTAGAACCGACGTCAAACTAACCATCCCCGCCCATCACAACCTTGAGTACCATGTTCTGAGCTATTTTATATGGCCTTAACAAACAATAAAAGCAATTAACATGAATTATCCGGTGTAAATAAAACCACTGTTGGTGCTATGAAAAGATGGAGCTATTCTTGGGTCCAAGTGACTGGGATTTCCTGAGGAAGGGATGGGTTGAATCCAGGGAAGAGTGGTTTTAAGAAATGGCTTCTGGTGCCAGCTGGTTAACCACACAGATAAAATGTCACCCACAGCTCATCACAGACTGAGGTCCTTGACTCTGTGAAAAATCAATAGAATGCCAGCGTTTATGTCACATTTACCACAGTCTGTTCAGAAGTATTACAACGGCTAGACTGCAACCACTTAACTCCCAACTTCAACACAATTCAATCAAAGTGATATATAACTGTTGAAGCTGCAATGTCTGTTTGACCTGAATTTAACTCATTAACATTAAAATCATTTTCAAAAATGTCCTGATAAAGACAGTCCACAGCATAGTTTACAAAGTCAATAACACCCAATGACCAAACATACATACCAACATAACAGAGAACAGACATTGAAATACATGACATAACATACTGTCTGTCCAATTGAACCAAAATCACAAGTAGGTTTTATCAGGTCTCTACAGTCTGTAGTCCTTACCGTAATACACCTGTTTTTACACATTTTCCTTTTCTCATTGAAAAATACACTTTACCTTGTGAATTATCAGGCTATAAATTACCATTATGAAGTCTACATGAATTTTCAACAACTTGATTCAACTAATGATAAATACTGGCTGTTGGTGATCGTTCTCAACTCTCTTTTGTGTTTTCGCACTTCAAATTCTGGCTTTAATTTCTTTCTTTTTTTCAAATCAGGGAGAGTTGATCGGGGACCACAGAGGGGGTAATAATTACGTAATTTCCTAATAAAACCCACCGGAGTATATCTTTTCTCGGGAAGAGAGGGTGGGATTTTACTGGACAACTTCTAAACTAGCTCGCTGCCGAGGACTGTCTGAGTATCGGCCCCGCCCAACGGGCTGCATCATCATCCGGCCGGACAGCCTCGCTCTCCCGCTGAGGTCAGAGCAGTAGTGGCCCTCCCATCTCCTCGCTCACCGGCAGGACCGCAGCACTGCGATAAAAAGTGGAAGCTGAAAGGATACCAACTCAGTCTGTGCGAGGAAACCATAAGGACACACAAACTTCTCCTGCAGAGATACAAAGAAATCCTAACCAGAAGCGTCTTAACTGGTGAGTGTTTTCTCTACTTTGATGCTCTCGCGATATCTTTACAGTGCTGTGCATCAGGTTGTTTTTTTTCGATTTTATCTTGAGTTAACTTAAATCATGACTTCTAAACATTATAATCCAGATGTAGAGAGATGTAGAGTAAGATTCAATTAAGTTTTCAACACTGTGCACGAGTTTCTTCTTCTTTTCCGTTTTCCCCCGAAAAAAGTAGAAATGTGATTCTCTCATTTGTGTGACTTTCCAAATATGTGAATTACTACTTTCTTCCGATATTTTGACAAATAAGGTACTACTGAACGTTATAATGTATTTTATTTTTTGATTCAACATACACTTTCCACACCCTGTTTTTACCCCTTAAAGAAAGTTGATGAAATTGTTTAATCCAACCAGAATACTAAAGATCAAATAAGCATAAAGGAACAGTGACTTTCAACATTGTAAGCAACCAGTGATTCAGCATGACACATTTTTACATGGATAACATAGATGGGCCTATGTCCTTGTTTCAGACAACTTGTGTGGGAGAGTGAAACTTTAGATTACCCCCTGCTTGCTCATTAACTTGGCATCTGAATTACCCACCCTGACTTCAGCAAGTATTTACCTTTTTCCACCTACATCAACAGTTTTGAACAACTAAGGCCTCCAGTGTTGCAAATGTGACAAGAACTTGCTGATATTGTGCCCTGCAGCTGGACTCGGTGTAGGTTTCTTATCTATGAACATCCCCGCTGTGTTCCTCTGTGTACCACTGGGCCGAAACCTGCACAGGATCACCAGCGTGCAGACTCTTATCAGGCTAATGAGTGGGATTTTGCATCTCTCAAATGCCCTTCCTGGCATTTGCAACAGTGATGTTCTCCACCACACTGATACTCTGTGCTGTTGCATGATGGGAGAAAAGTAGTTTACGTCCATTATCTGCATTCCCGGCAGTGTGGTCAGCTGTGGCAGTGCCTCAGACTTAGGGTTGTGACTCACTGGACCTCAAAGCTGTAAGTTAAGCGTAGGTCAGACAGAGGACGGGGTTGGATTACTTTTTGGAAATCATCTCAAGGCAATAAATTTAATACTTAAATCTGGAGAAGTAAACCTCCTTAATTCCTCTATGACTGCATGTTGGAGTGATATATTCATATCTTTATCAACAGATGCTGATAGTGGCAATAGGTCCAATGAAAGCCTCTTTCTGTCCTGTGCAGTATTGGGTGGAAGCTGGGATGACTCAGGACTACTCACTCTCTCTTCCTGCTGACCGCTGGGATTTGATTTCATCTCCCTCTTTCTCTGTTCCCTCCATCCTTTCATGTCCTTTCACACAGCCGTCTCATGTTCCAGTTTTTACTCATTTCCAATGTCAGCACCTGCTCTTTCTGCCACCTCTAAGTTTGTGTTTCTTTCTGATAAGAAGTTCAGGGCTTCATATTGTGCACAGAGGGAGGCTGTAATAAAGCAACAATGCAGCTCTCTGTTCTCAGGGGACTTCACAGAGATGGATCACAGCTGGTTTACTGAAGCTTGGCTGAAAACTCCCTGAATGAATAATACCTGCTAAGGAGCTTAACAGAGGCTGACATGACATTGCATGCCTGAAAGCATCATTGGCAAACATGTTACACACGTGCAAAGCTCTGAAATAAAGGAGCAATGCCTAATCTAAGGGTTTAGTGTGGATTTATAGACCCCAGCAGGTCAAAACAGTTAAAAAAATCTGCTTTACTGGAAACATAAATCTGCCTGGAAAAGCTTTTTACAATACAAGCTCATAAATCTTGAGCTCTCTAGGAAACACAGCAAGAGAATTGAGATCAGTGCCAATAAAATTAGACTTTACGTGACACTGTGCCAACTGCAAAGATGTTTCCTTTGACGCTTCCTCTTTTGGCTGCCAGTGTGAGCAGACCAGAAAAACTAAATATATTTGTTTGTTATTATCAGTTCTGGCCTTTGTATTGAAAAGAATTAATTAAATCAAACGTTTTCAGTTTAAAGTTTGAACTTCACAGAGAGATGCAGCTATGCCTCCTGCAAGCTCTCTAACCATTCTCACAGTTGTAGTCTTTGAAATGTTTGACAAAAATGTCTCACCTCCAACCATCACTACCTCAGCACACCGTCATCATTGCACGTCTCTGCTAATGGTCCTGTGACAAAGTTTGTGGTAACCTCTTAAGACCACCAGTTCCCTTAAATAAACTGCAAAAGCACCCAAATAGGAAGTGAAAATTGAAGCGTGTATTTCTGTTTCTCAGTCTTATCGTCTGTTGCATGTGTTAGTTTGACCAAAGTGGTGCATCTGAAGCTGGTGCTGACTCACAGTCTGGCTGCTGCTTCTCTGAGACGTTTTCATTTCTTCCATTCATATTTGACCTACTGGAGGAGCCACACGCTCCTCAGGCTGTGTACATGGTAGTACACGTTTCATGTATTGAGTGATTGACTGTGATGTCTTTTAACAGAGCCAGTGGGATGTCAGTGGTATTCTGGATTTTTAAAAAGGACTGAACATCAGCCATTGTTGTGGAGCTGTGTTTTAGTCAGCATATCAGTAGCTTTGGTTCTTCAGTACAACAAAAGTTAGTACTGGTTGTGATGATTCCTAATGTGTGGCTTCACTAATTAATTACCAGAATGAAGTCATATTTATGAGAAATTAGTTGTGTTTTTACAAAAAATCTTGGCGGTGGTTTGACTTTACAAGAATCCAGACTTAAGTTCTTCTTGTGCTTATTGTTTTGGGCCTGTTTGAGTTGATAGCTGTAAGTTCATTATACACTCACAGATACACCAAAGCTCAATGGCTAACAGTTAGCTGTTACATGTGACACCTCCAAATGATCAAAAACATGCATTTTCTATTGGAAATTTTTTAAAAAATCCAAACATTTAACTGAAATTTTAATTTACTCCAGTTATCTTGAAAAGGGACAAAAGAAATGTCTGACCCATATACTGTAGTGTTGTAGGTTGTCGCCGCTCATGGTTTCAGGAGATGATCATCTCTAGGCAGTCACTTCTGCAGTACAGAAAACTAAAAAGAGCTGGTCTGACCTAAATAACTCTTTCCATTGAGTTTACTCTTTGTAGATATGTTTAAATGCATAAAATTGTGTAAGTCACACCATTAAAAGAGCTTAAATGTAGCTATAAAGGCACCCAGGCAGGGCCTCTCCTCGTCAGATACTGCAGACTTTAAAAAAGGGTGGGATACACATATTTTCATATCTGGTGTGTACTCGTCGGCCTGGGTTTTTGTGCATGCGTGTGTTGATATGAGCTCATGTTTCCGAAATGCATGGAGCCTGTGCTGGCTGTATTATAGCAGGAAACACATGTTTTGAGCTGACAGGGTGGAGAGTGGGGTGACTGAACGGAGCTCAACAGCTGCACAAAGGAAACAAAAAGGAAACTGGTGTTGTTGTCGCCCTGTGAGAGAGGCTCTATCGGGGGGTGAAAGTGGAGGTCAACGGGGTATTTTATTCTTTCCAGGCACAAGGATAGCTTTCACGAGACGTGTTCTCCTGATGGTGAGTGTGAGAATGAATTAGTGTGTTTAAGAAGTCAGATCCTGTGGGGTAGTCTTTGTCCCGGTGAACAATGAGGAGAGGGAACAGTAAATCTTTGTGTGTCGGAGTGTTTATTAGCTCCACGTTCCTGAGCAATTTGTGTGTGTGTGAGCGAGTATGTGTGTGTGTGTGTGTGTGTGCT
Organism: Labroides dimidiatus; assembly: GCA_030710495.1. NCBI lineage: Eukaryota > Metazoa > Chordata > Actinopteri > Labriformes > Labridae > Labroides > Labroides dimidiatus. The sequence goes on along the minus strand of CM061153.1, from coordinate 11,855,067 downwards.
GGATTGCCCCACTGATGTATGTGTGTGTGTGTGTGTGTGTGTATATGAAAACACACACTGCTGTTTTCTGTTAGCCCAGTCAACCACAGGAGTTGAGTCAGTGGATGTAAAAACATGCAGGCATGTATTCACACGGATCTTATTCTATGTCTGGGTCTGTAGAAGAATTCCTCTTCACTATTTATAAGACAACTTAGTTATTCCACACATGTAGGTCAACTTTTTTGGGTCACTCTTTCTTTCTCATGTGTTCCCTGTTTTTCCTCACCACTCTATCCTTCAACCATCCTCTCCTTCGTGACTCATGTTTACTCACACTTAACTGAGGAGCAGCATCGTTTTTTCTGTGACTTCTTTAGAACAATGAGGAGGAACAAGTGTGATCTTAAACTTTTTTTTTTTCAGAAATAAAAAGCAGAAATATGACTGTCGTATCTCTGTCTCGAAAAAGGCTTTCCCTGCTGTTGTCTCCTCCTTTCCTTTCCTTTCAAGTCCTGAGTCACTTCATCCTCCCACAGCTTCAGCTCTGCTCTGTTGGTGCAGGAATGTTGTCAGAGCTGTGCAGAAACTTTCTTCTTTGTGTGCTGCTTTTTTTGTTGTCCAGATTGTGTCGTGTGATATGGTAGTTAAAGTCCCATTTTTAGCGTAAAGTGAAGATAGTCTATGTCCTGTTTGTTCCCAGAGAGGAAGTTGTAGATGGAATATGATAAAAGGGAAATGAATATAAACATGGCAGCAAAACATAAATGGCACATCCTATCAGACCATCCTGCACTGGCTGTTATAACTTCCTGTCTGAGTCAAGAAGTCAACACAACTTCAAGGAACTACAAATGACCCTCGGTTTCCCACCAGCACTCCACCTTGCCCACCTTTTCTTTAGCAGCAGGCAAACTCTAGATGACGGAAGGAAGCTGAGAAGGGAAACAAGTCGAGAAACGGTGGAGGGTGTTGAAAGCTTCCTGCAATTGTTGCCTCTCTGTTTCTGACAGATTTAAGACACAATATTTACATTTATGAAAGACATATTACAAAGAACTCTCTGCCTGTTTCCCTTACAGAGATTAAGTACTTCAATATGTCCAGGTTAGCTTGTAAAATGCTTTGTTAATTCTCCCTAATATGTTTTTACGTTCTCTTTATTTTCCAGATAATTGATAACCACTGAACTGAAAACCATGACAATCACACTTGGACTTTTCATGCTCCTATCTGCTCTCTGCTGCAGCCAAGCGGACAATGTAAGTATTACAAGGATGTTTTCACCACAAATCCTGAGGACTAAACAAAAGCATATAAAAACCCTCAAATTCTCTTGGCAAAACTTTCATTTATTCACTATAAGAGGAGATGCAAATGAAAAATGGCGGTTAGAAATAATTAATCAGCGAAAGATGTGGGGTAGCAGTGAGAAGAAACAAGAATGAAACCCACAATTCATAACATTTATCATAATATATGTAAAAGCACTAAAACATTAAAAACAGAAGTATCAATTTAAGATATTAATATTACATGGTTTATTCTTTTAAAAAAATAAAAAGCTTGTAGAAAAAATATTTATACTCTGATAACTTGGTGCACACAGCTCAGCAGTTGCTGCATTTTTAAAAGTGCTTTTTGTCTATCATGATGTTTTGTCCAAATTTTGGCATTAAAACTTAACTTCTTAGTGAAACAAACACCTGGGAATGCATCAGCATGATAATAACTAAGGTTAAAGACAGAATGCATGTTTGAGAAGAAAACTTATTCATGTGTCTTGTGATTTAAAAGTTTAACCCATGTTCCATCTGTTTGGGGTCGGGATTTATGTTCCAGCTGCAGCTCCTATTGTTTAAGCTCAGCTTTGAGGGAGCTGCCATGTTATTTTTCTTGTTATACAGACTATTTGTCAACTCTTAGATGCTCTTTTTTGATACTTGAGGCCAGCTGATAGCTGCTTCCTGAAAGTTCATTTTCAGTATTCCAGTGAAAGGAAATGAAAGCCCTGTCTGTGTGGACTGGATGCTGCAGAACCCTGTTTTACATAAACTTTGTGTTTCAGGTGAAGCTGCTCCGCTCTAAAAGAGGGACTCGCTTTTACAGAGGTGAGCCTGACAGGCAGCCTGCTAGACGGACGCTTTTGATTATTCATGTCCAGAAGTCTTCATCTTCCTTTGACACCTCCTGTGAGCCCCATCACACGCCTGTTTGTCTTTCCTAACAGCACCGCCCTCACCTCCATCACCACCATCACAGTCTGTTAACTCACTGTTTGTTTTGATCGATGTGTTCCTGTTCCCTCTTTCTTTTCACCTCTGTGTTTGCACTGCTTTGATATGTTACAGTGATCAGGTTCTCTGTGTCTTGGCTGAATACTTACTATTTATGTGTCTGTGTGTATTTGCGTGTGTGTGTGTGTGTTTTTCAGCACTATGTGTTGATAGTGAGACGTCAGCTGTTCGTAGTTCAGGGGAGACTTGGCTGCGGTGGAAGGGACAGCGGGTGGAGTATTGTCGTTGTGCGTTGAGAGGACGAGAGCGTTGTCATGTTGTGCCCGTCATAAGTGAGTGTGACATGTATGCATACAAACACAAACACAAACACACACATAGATTGGCTTTCTTTTTTGCCTCTTCTAATCGATCATATTTTGTGTTAATTCATGAGATTATAATATTTGGCTTGTTAATTTCTCTTTCAGTCTTTGGCTGCCCTCACTGACCTCTGTCTTTGTTTTACCTCTAAGTACCGTCTTCAACCTCACATGATTATTTTTTGTTGGCTTGCCTCAATCATGTCTCCAAACCTGTGTTATTTCACTGCATCCAAATGAAGAGCTGCTGGCTCTTCTGTGTCTTTAAGTGGGCGTAGTTTAGTCTGAGTCTGTTAGTACTCCTGCCAGGGGAGCCCTCATGCGCACTTTCACCCCCATTGACGAATTCTGTGAGACATGACTTGCCCCTCCCTCGCACAAATTACAACCACATTTTCAGCCTGTCTGTGAGCTCATGGCACTGAGAGCGAGCAGGGTGCTGTTATTCTTAACGCAAGCCTTTAGGAAACGTTGAAATAATAAATGAGAAAGCGGACTGGAGATGGCAGAGAACCAGCTCCAGTCTGGAAAGAAAGTAAGACGAGAGTCAGGATGAGCCATGCTCATTGACCTTTCTGTACTTCTCATGTTTCTATGTTGAATATGACACACAAGACCAAACTCACAGTTCCAACAGCTGTGTATGCAAGTGGTTCAATCAATCATGTTCCATCTCATTATTTAGATTGTTTGTTTGCTGAGAAACTGCATGACAGATGACTGACTAACCAGCTCTCCGTCTGCCTCCTTCAGACTGCTACGTGTCTCAGTGCTACAACGGAGGAACCTGTAAGGAGGCTGTGTACACGTCAGACTACCTCTGCCAGTGTCCTCCAGGCTTCAGCGGGGCTCAGTGTGAGATCAGTAAGTGCCTGACAAAGTCTTTCCTGTTGTGAAGCGTGTCATTATTTTTTTGTTTGACCTGATAGCTTGTCCTCGTGGCAGTCCAGGACCGAGCTCTTTGAAGTCGTCTGATCAGATTAAAGCTATCAAACTGGATCAGAACTTGAAATCAGCTCTTAAGAAAAGGCTTACAGAATCTGGTCCAAGCTTTAAACAAAATAAAACCTTAAGTTTGTTACAAGCTTATAAAAAATATCTCTAATCCTTAAAAAAATCTGGATTCTTTATCCTGGACAAGGGCTGAAGAATTGAGAAATGCTTTTGAGTAGGTCAAACAGTAGAACATTTCTTCATTATCACATGATCTTAATATTTCAGGATTTGTAAGGACATATCCGTCTGTAAAAAAGAAAAGAAAGATTTATTCCGTATAACATATTTCACCAGATATCTGTGAATATCGGACATTAATTATTAATTTAAAGCAGCAGTCAGGAGCTTCAATTTTTGTGGATTTTGGTGCCCTCCGTGGAAAAAATCTGTACCATCTGTACTATGTGGAGTGCTGGAAATCCAGATTTGGTGATCTTACAAAGTCTGTATCAGAATAAAGCTGAACCAGTTCAGTATTTCTTTAAAAAACAGAAAGAAAGTAAGATTCTCATCCTTTGTGACAAAAAAGTGAATTTCTGTGTCACTAAGTTTGAGATCAAACCCTTTGAACAAACTGGCTTTGAATGTTGAGTCTTAGAGAGGACTACGTTGTAATGTGTTCTGACATAACAATAATAATGATCAGGCATCAATAACTGAAATGATTGAATGTAAATGCGAGGAAACAGAAATAGTTGATGATTTATTTTTTGTTTATCAGCTGATAAATTAATCTCACTTACTGTCTCTCTGCGGCAAGACTTTGGTTTTCATTCTAATGTCTAGTGTTGACATTTTTACATCTTACTTTAATGAAACAAAAAGTTTACTTCAGCCGGTGACACAATCCTGATTAAAACGTTCTAGGAACTTGTTAATGACTGCAGATAAAGTCATAGTCTGACTGTGTGACTCAAACAGAAGGTGTCATGGTCCTGTGGTCTGGAGAGAAGAAGCAGCAGATCATAAACTGTGGAGGGACATTCTGGGACATAAATATTTTTGTTTCTGCGGGCGACTTTTTGAGGCTTTTAGGGACACTCCGCCCTCTCTCTGGGACAATTATGCAAACACTTGTGGTCACATTGGAGTGATTTCAATGACAGAGTAATGAGTTAGGAGGCAAGACTCAATAAATATGATTACTTTTACGATCATTGTAGTTTATGTTTGGTCATTGTTTTACACCACTAAATGGAAAAATACAATAAAAGTGACACTAGGCAGTGAGTTGTGAGTTTAATGTCTTATGTAAGAAATAACTAATAGGTGTTTCCACAGTTTGTCCCAACATGAGTGGCCTAATATTTTCCACAACCAATAAATATATTTTATTGTGTCAGAATAAATAACATCAGGAAAGTTATTAGACTGATGTGAGTCTACTGTAAATGAGTGACACCATATTCACTGTTTTTTTTCCTCCTGCAGACACCAAAGAGAAGTGCATTGTGGGAAAGGGTGAAGGGTACCGCGGCACATGGAGTACAAGCAACTCAAGAACAGAGTGCATCAACTGGAACTCCACGTCTCTAAGAGGAAGGAGGTTCACCGCCAGCAAAAATGACGCTGCAAGTTTGGGACTGGGCAATCACAACTTCTGCAGGTACGTGACCGAAGTGAGCAGGGAGATCTATGAAAATCCTACAAATCAAACAGAGAAGTGGTCATCCAAAATAATACTGGCCTCTTTTATTTTACCGTGCAGGGAGAAAGCATCTGAAAAGGTTCTGTAAACTTTGAACAAATTAATTTGTTGGTTTAAAATGACAAACTTTGAGGATGAAACTACATATCTTATCTGGATGGGGCTCAGCTTATCAAAGCATGATCCTCATATAAGCTGCTAGTGCAAAGACAACTGTATAAGAGAGGCAGTTAGAGGTCAGCAACAAGTGGGGAACTGAAAGAGGCAACAAATATTGTGAGGACAATAGAAAATTGACAGAAACAAACATGAAAATTTGTCTTATTTTGTAAAAATCTTGTTCAGACAAGTTGAGTTTAGACTTTTATTTATTTATTCATTTTTTAGTTCAAACGTAAGCATATCCTTTCACTCCTCAGGAACCCTGACAGTGATGAAACTCCATGGTGTTACATCTATAAAGGCACTCAGATTGCCTGGGAGGCCTGTCCTGTGCCCAAATGTCCTAAAGGTATGGCCTTGGTTTAAACTAAAAGATTGGTTTGTTTAAATAAAGATTTTATTAAATGGTTTAATTCTTTGTGTGTTTCTGAGCAGATCGGAACCAAGAATGTGTGCAGGGCACCGGTCAGTCATACAGAGGAACAAAATCTGTCACCAAGAGTGGCTCTCGCTGCCTCCCGTGGGACTCTCCTGCTTTAAACCGCAAACTCAACAACGCCTGGAAATCTGAGGCACTGGAGCAGGGGCTGGGCAGCCACAGCTTCTGCAGGTAGAGAGTGAGACTCAAGTTAACGCCACATAATAACCCCGACACACACTCATGTAGAAGGGCAGAACAACTGATGGATTTATTTTTCTTTACACAACAGGAATCCAGACGGTGATGTCGGCCCATGGTGTCACACCTACAAGAACATGCAGCTGACCTGGGAGTTGTGTGACATTCCTAGTTGCTGTGAGTTTAAAACTTTAAATTAAACAAAGAGCAAACAGGTCTGTGTATGAGTGTGTGTGTGTGTGAGAGTCTGTTTGACCAGTTGACATCTTTGTCACAATTCAATTTCAGTTTTTTCTGATAATTTATAGCTTTTAAATTTTGTTAGACTGCATGGAGAGATAATTGGATTACATCAGCCTATAGCTATGGTTGTCCTGAATCTGTAGAGGTGCAGGACTTTACTTTGCAGAGAAAAATAAGACAACAGTGAGTAAAAATGTGACAGACAAAAAAAAAACAAAACAAAAAAACCCCAAACAGCCAGAAACTGCTTGGGATTCTGAGGGTTAAATCTTTAATCTTTTATGTTTTTCAGCCAACCGTCCACCTACCATCACAACTCTTGGCCCTCGTGCTCCAACCACCAACAACAATAACGGAGGTAAAATGTTTTTACTTTAAATATCAATCAACAAGACTCCATTTTACCTTTTTGTTTTTGCTTTGTTTTAGTTGTACTGATATTAAACCATCCTCTCTACAGCTACGTGTGGCCAGCGTATGGACAACAGCTTGAATCACCCTGTTTTCCGCATGTTTGGCGGCAGAACAAGTGACATCACAGAGCAGCCGTGGCAGGCAGCCATAAATGCTTATCAAGCCCGTCTCAAAAAGCACTTTCACCGGTGTGGAGGAGTCCTCATTGACTCCTGCTGGGTGCTGTCTGCTGCACACTGCTTCGAGGACAGGTAGAGATCCTTCACATGAACACAGATTATAAAGTTCAACCTGTTTGCCAGGGAATAGGCTAATATTTCCTTTTTTTTTAGTGTCAAAGCAGAAAAATTGGAAGTGGTTTTGGGAAGAACTTTCAGGAAACAGAATTCCAGCGGTGAGCAGATTTTCAAGGTTGAGAAGTACTGGATCCATGAGAAATTTGACCACGAAACATTTGACAACGACATTGGTGAGTGAACATATCAATCACATCTTTTCAGTTTATCTCATCTTAAGAAACTCATCTCATCTTCAAACTAAGAAAACTGCCTTTAAAACTGGGTTTTAAAGTAAGAAACGTGAAATGAGACCCTGTAGCTGCCCAGTTTCCCCTAATGGTGGAGGTTGGGGGTGATAATATGGAACATTAAGTGGGTAGCAGAGGCTTGTTAAAACTTTGAACTCTACACAGACGTTCTCCCAGTGCATTATTACACTGACTTTCCACTGGTTACTTTCCACTTGCAGCTCTTTTGAAGCTTCAGACGGACATTGGCATCTGTGCTGTAAACTCTCCGGAGGTTCTTCCTGCGTGTCTGCCCGAGCGTGGGCTGGAGCTGCCAGACTGGACCGAGTGTGAGATCTCAGGATACGGAAAAGACTCTGAATGTAAGCAAACATGCAGCGGCTTAACCATAGTACTCTCTCATTGTGGGAAATGCATGTATAAGTAAACTGGTGGCACTTACTCGTCTGACCAGCAGAGGGCTGTATGAGCTTCTCACAAACTTTATTTAGATTCTTGCTTGGACAGAAGTTGCTGAATTTCAACTCTCACAACAGTTTCTGCAGAATACTCTGAGAGGGTTAAGAGAGGATTTGTTCGCCTGTGGCCTAAAGAACGCTGCATCCCTGATGTTCTATCTGGACGCACAATAACCTCCAACATGCTGTGTGCAGGAGACACCAGAAACAGGGACGACGCCTGCAAGGTGAGAATTTTTACTCAGCCTCCTACATCCAGCTTCACTGATAACTTTATCTAATTTTTATGTTCCGTTTTCCGTTCCAGGGAGACTCTGGTGGCCCCCTGGTCTGTCGTAACAATGACAGAATGACTCTGATGGGTGTGATCAGCTGGGGTGATGGATGCGGGCAGAGGGACAAGCCCGGGGTCTACACGCGTGTCACCAATTACATTGACTGGATCAACGGGAAAATCAAGTCCAGTCTCGTCTAAAATCAGATTATGACTAATAAGATGACTTTGGATGACTGCACCCATAAACACAGTGGGTTAAACATGAAATGTTGTTTATCATCGAGACGATAGAGAGATCCACTGGATTCAGAGTTTGTCTGTTGGTATATAACTAACCTGATGGAAGTTTTAGACACCTGATCACTCCAACAGAAACACACAAGAACCTCAGTCGTGAGTTTTCACGGTCAGTGTAGCGCTCGTTTTCTGCTCTTTACTCTGCTAAATGTGGAAGTATGTGCAGAGAGAATCACAGGAATCACAGGACAAGCTCTTGATCTTTATTATTTTGTTATCATGTATAAAATATTTTCATGTGTTTCCACAGATTTGTGATACAACATAGGAGGTTAAAGCAGGAATACAGTAAATAGCTTTTTTCTGCCCTTATGGCTGCATTTATGCTGGTTTATGCAGAGGAATCACAGTGGCAGACTTCAGGTCAGTAGCACTTTTAATCCATAAGAGCACTCCAGTTAATAAAAGCAGTTAGTTTGCACAGTAGAGTACGTCACATAGGAATTTAGGCTTTTTGAAGTATTGTGCAGTTGCCTTTTAGAACCAGTTTCAACGCAAAGCATTTGCTTACTTTGAGGTTTTGAGTCGATCAAACCTGAATTTTAGAGAAAAAAAATAATCTGCTGGTTCAGATTCTGCTTAATGGTGCCATTTTAACTCCTCAAACTTTCTTATTTCTCCTTAGACGGGATGATATTTTAACAGGTGGAAGACAGAAACGTATGCTTTTAACTCTGTTGGATGAAACTATGACCTGTTCTTCAAGCTTTTCTTCAGAAGAACAAACTCTCACTTGGTCTTTTTTTAACCAGACTTCAAGAGCACTTCCATGCCGGACTCCTGGGTTGAGCCCAATGTGTACATAACATGTAAATCGATTTTGTATTGAACCCAAGTTGGGGTTGTGTCTTTTTTATTTGACAGTAAACTGCTTTTTGACTGCAAAGCTTAAATTCTACAACAGCTAATTGTTCTATAAATGAATTTTTTTGTACTACAATTTTATTTATGTATTTTCAGACCATTTTGTATGAAACACTTTTGTACTGTGTGTACTAAAGCTAAATAATTTATTGTCATTGTCATTATAACCACATCTTGCAACATACTCCCTGGTCAATAAATAATGCCAGACATATGTCTTCTTCTGCTTTTCTTCTTCAACAAATGAAAATATTTTGTGCCATAGATAAAATAAAATCTAACACCTTACTATATTTAAATTACAGCAATTACCATTTAAGAGTGGCTTGCATGCGTGGATAACTATCCCTGCCATAGTTATAACTTTATTTAGGGTCCCGATGATGGGGCGCTAACGCTGTTTGTGTGTGCGGGGGGAACCATAGGCTGTGTAAATGTCTGCATGACTGTACAATGGCAGACAGGTTGGTGAATTACCGCCACCTACTGGAATGACTCGGCATTACAAGCACAATACAACAACACGTTCGAGATAGAAGTGAAGTGAAGTGACGAAACATCGTTAAATCTTCCTTGTAAATGGAGAAACTTTTAAAAAAAGTATCTTCCAGGATGTCGTAGCAGAGAGCATAGGATGGATAACCTTCAAGAGTCAAGGAAGGAAAGAAGGAAACGTGAAAATGTGCTTTCTTTGGTTTAATTCCAGTGGAGGAATACGAAAAAAGTGCCCTTGAGAGGGTCCTAGCGGATAAAATACAAGTTGCCTTCAGCGGTCCCTTTAAGCGGATAGAAAACTATACAATGCAAATTATTAGTGTCGTTTTTCAACAGACAGTATTTATTGCACGGATGCTCTCTTCCTAATTCATAAAATGTGATAAAGTTCTAACTTCTAAATCCTTTTACTTTACAAACTTTGACAATCAGCCCTATATATTGCCCTCCCAGTGGGAAAAAACAAACAAAACAAAAAAAATAATAAGTAAGCTCCTTCTGTTAGGTTTATCCAGGGGATAAAATGCTACGGGTTTATCCTGTGTGTGTAAGAAAAGTTGATCAATTTCCCTTTTCGATTGCAGATAAATTACAAAGGTTTTACTGACTTTTCAATGACAAAGTATATCAAATTAAGCTGGTTATAAAGCAATGAGCAGCTTGCATCAGGGACATATGGAGCCATGTCTGACATTGGCAGTGACTCCAGCTGTTCATCTAAAGCAGTCCAGCCTCGCAGCAGGTGAGACTCTCTGACTCACAGGTAGGAAATGCAAATGAGATCAGTTAGTGCTGCTCTCCACCTTCCCTTTATATCACTCTCTTTCAATCTCCAAAGCCATTTGCATCCAAGAAGAGAAATAAATACATTTCCTCATGACTTGAGCTGGGAGTCTTGACTTCAAACCATGACAATGGTAAAGTACTATTTTAAACGTTGTCTCTTTTTGGTTTTTCTTTCTGGCAGCTTTGGGTGGAGTTAAAAGGAAGTGAGGAGATGTTGTCGACTTGGCAGTTTTAGTACTCCTCTGTGCTGTTGAGATGTTTTTGTGGTGTTATTTCCTTTCGAGTTTCTGAATGAAGGAAGGATGCGATGACAGCGTTAATGTAGAATATGAGATGTTACCGGGAGTGTATCCAGATGACTAGTGTTTGCAGATTACCTCAAAGTAAACATAGGTTGAGGCATCAGTAATGCTTTACTCTGTCATCAAACTCCATGTAAGGTTAAACTTATTTGTTTGTTTCTTAGCTATTCTCTAAACCTGTTCATTGCATCTGTCCTTACACATTTTTAGAGTTTCCATAAGTTTTTTTCAACAAAAGATGAGCTATATTATGTTTTTATCTGACGTGCTACATTTAAACACTCTTTTTCACTCATCACATCATGTTTGACAAAATATGCCAGTTTCTATTGTTTCAGGAAGACTGGAGGAGCGTAATCTGTGTTACAGTTTTGCTCTCAAAGCATTTAGCACAGGTGGCCATGCTGCAGTTTGGGAGATGCTGTGATTCATTCAGAAATGGTGTTTGGTATTGGTGTGTCAGGCAGGAGAAAATAAATGTATGAGTTCATGCTACATATTTCCACATTTAACTTGTTCATTTCAATGTGAGAAAAGTCTGATCATAAAATTCCCTACATATCTTTGGTCTGCACCACATACTAAGTCTTTATTGTGACTGATAGCCAAGAGCAATCTTGGGGGGAGTGTTTTTCTCTGATGACCTTTTTTGAATGTAGCTTTCATCTGACAGATATTTATCGTCTTTTTATCACTAAATCAGGTAGATACAGGGACAGTGTTTTGTTGTTGGACAAATGTACTCATCTAATCATCAGGAAACAGAGTTTTAACATCCTTTTGAAATACCGCTTTTTAATCTTATTACAATAGCCGATTATGATGCACATAACAGGTAGACGTAATTGTTTCTCTGGAACCCAAATACTAATAGGGAATCATTTGAATGATGTTCAGTTCATCTTGTCCTTGTTTGCATCAGATTTCACTGCATGTTAAGACTACTTTTTCCTTTTTCCTCTTGTTGGCCACTGACAGCCCTTTTACACTGAGACATGTGCAGAGTACAACTGACAGGTGTTCATAAAATGTTCTATTAGAGAGGTGTTACAGCAGTTATAAGCTCAGCATTTTGGTTCACACAAAGCAGAACATGTCAGTGTAAAGTGATGAGATCCTAAAATGCTGACATGTTATTGGAATTACTTGATAACAGCAGGACAGTAAAGTGGTCTTCACCTGCTCTTCATGTGTCAACAGAAGAGTCACTGTTTTCGGTTCATGCGTGTGAAAGCGTGAGACAGAAACTCCTGTCAGTGCCTCTGTCATCTTTTACTGCCTGCCCATAATGATTCACTTTATATCTGCACTTCCTCTACAGTCATTGGTGCACTGTGGGAAAATAAAAAAACAGACACTGTTATTCAACTTCCTGATTTCACCTGATAAGTGTGTTTGTCTCCCTCTCCTCCTGTTGACCTCAGTCCGACACCTGCAGATTACCTTTTCTATGTCTATGCAAATCAATTTCTATTTTAACAAAGCCATGTTTACAAACTGAGATATAAATATGGACACAAAGTTGCCTGCAAGTAAAAACTACTGAAAATGGAGTGAAGTAAAACTTCCAGTGTTTCCTCTGAATGAGTTCAAATTACTTTTGTAAAATTGTATAAACATATATTTTTCTTTTTGTATTAATATATATTTTGGAAATTAACCTGTATACATTCATAAACACCTTATAGATTCTCATACACCTAAATAGCACTGTTGTGTTTCTGTTTGTTACAAACCATGTATGGTGTTATTTCATGCTTTAAGAAGCTACACAGCAGGTGTGCTCCATGTACTGTTTTCACTCTGCTAAATTACCTTTGTTTTAAATAAAGCCGTATTGTGCATCTGTTAAGCTCACCCCTGGAACAGCCACTTACTCAGCTGTGATGGTGAAGCTTAGAGATAACTAAAAGTAAATGATTACCTAGTCTGTTAGCAGTCAGGTTGATTTTGTGGATGTTAAATCTATGAATGCTTTTGTTTTTCAGAGCTTCTTTGGAAAACTTAAAAACTTGTAAGTATTAAGGCCCTTAGAGAAAGATTATCACTTCCACTTTTGGTGTGGTGTAATCTTACCTCTCTTTTCTTGTTTAATTGTAGTGGACCTCCAGCTCCTCCCAGAAGGACGGGTGAGACAAAAACCAAAACTACTTGGTGTCTTTGTTTCTATTGCGTAGTATAGATTATCACTATCATGATTCAATCTGTCCGCTTTAGATGACAATGCTGGATGGCCACAGGATGAGTTTGTAAGTTACAAACTTTTTTTAAAAATACTTTTATAAATTATAAATTTCGGTATCTTGATTTCACTTTTTCTTTTCTTTCACGTGTGTTTCACATTTTAAAATAACTTATCAAGCACATATGGGTGAATATGACACACATGCATACTAATGCCTGTGTTTTTAAGATGACTATCTGATGGGTGCAGCTTTCAAACTGTATGTTTGCAATGACAGGACGATGAGGAGGAAGGTGACATGTATGAAGCCCCTCCCTGTGAGCGTCCTCAGGTGAAAGTCCCACAGAGACCAGTAGAGGAAGACGTTTACCTCGGTAACCAGTCTGCTCTCATCTCTGCAGTTAGAGCCAGCTTTAAGCACCATAAAACTTTTGAGTATTAATATCTCTGGCAACATTTAATTCACAACAACTACCCCGAAAACTTTTTGCAGACACATCCAACCCTGCTGTCCCACAGAGGCAGGTTGCTCCTCCACCTAGGCCAGGCAAACCTTTGGTAATGTAAACTTAAATGTCCTGAAAGCCTGATTCAATCTGTCTGCATATGTTTATACACTTAAAAGCAACTTTAAAATTCAATCATTTCACTTCTGTCACACAGAAACCTCCACAACGGGCTGAGCAGTTCAGCTTTGATCCCAAAATCAAGAAACGTGAGCCTTTCATATTCATTTATTTGAAATTAGTCAGAGTTGTTGATTAACACCATAACCTGATGCTGTTTGTGCTTTTAAACTTCTACCTCCAGCACCTGAGATAGACAGAAATGAAAAGCCTGGGAGGAAGAAGATGATGCCTCCTCCACCTGTACGCCCATCACCTGCTCCAGCTCCTGTTCCCAACACTGAGGAAGGTGCAGCAATCAATTCTACACACACATACAAACCTTTCTTTGAAACAATTCATCAGCCTGAAGAAGATTATTGACTTAAAAGAGGAAAGACATGACACCCAGTTAAAAAGCTAAACAGAGAATGAAAGTGTGACTCAAACCATGAGTGCCACCTAGTGTTGTACCTCAGAGCTGCACCTTTATTAGAAAAAAGATAGAGACCTACTCCTAAACACTGGTGTAGTTTCACAGACAGTTTGGATGTCGGTGCTGTTTGGCTGCTGTTCAACTGTGCTGCTGTTATCTTTTTTCTTTTCCAATCATGGTCTCTTCAAAACGCTTATTCGTGCTGTGCTTATCAGTCTGTCACCACATGTCAGGCACATGAGGCTCATATCACTGCCAGTATTTATTCCTTCTGTTTTCAGATGTGTATCTGGATCCTAATGAAGAACAGGCAAGTGGAACTTATACACATGCACCTTATTTTCTTCCTTTTAGTAAGACCATGATTCAAAGATATCATAGAACTAGCTGATAAAGGAGTATTTTTTAAGACAGGTAGAAGTAGGTAAAAGTGAAGTGATGGTGAGTGAATCACTGACTGGACCATGACTTCAAAATTAAACTGTCTTTTAAGCTTTTACTGCTAATCAATGACAGACGATGCCGGGCCTCACAGACACAAGTGAAAAATGTCTGAAGTGGTCGCTAACAATTTTGTAGGACAGAAACAGGGTTCAGATTTTGGTAAGGTTGTTTTTTTCAGATGGTTTTTTTCCTCTTCTCAACATCCCATGAGATTCACTGTTAATAATGTATGCCTGCACAGTTAAATTGGATAAGAAGTTAAGTCAGACCAGCAGACGAGAACCAAGTCCCACCATATACGACCCCCCCCCCCCCCCCCACCCCCCCCCCCCCCCCGACATAAAGCTCCTGTTGACTCAAAACATATTTAAACCTGAAACTTAAAGAGCTGTGATTGTGACACTTATTGTGAAGAATAGTAATATGTCTCGTCTGAACCCTTTTATTGTTTTGTTGAAATATTCTTCTTTCATTCTCACTGCATGTATTTCAAATGACTAATGTGCCTGTATGCTTCATTATGATATGACAAAATGGGTCATTCTGTGTTTCAGGGGGAAACTGATGAGCTGTATTTAGAGCCTACAGCTGGTATGTTCATCACTCTTTGTAAGAATGAGCTCTAAAGTGGTTTTGTACTTTTAGCTAGCATAAATAGCTTTGTGATAGACGGCTAGATTAAATTTACAGGTGGTTTAAGATAATACAAAAAGATCATTTCTTTTTCTTTCTTTATTATTCCACACCCCAGCTTGCTCTCCTCCCCCTCGTGCACCAATCAGGATGCCTCCATCTCCCAAGACAGCACTTGTACCTGCTCCAATACCTGTGTAAGTCACCTCATCCTACAGACACAGACACAGACACACACACACACACACACACACACACACACACACACACACACACACACACACACACACACACACACACACACACACACACACATCTAATCTACCTGCAAGCTGAACACAGTGATTTGCACTAACCTGAAGTAACCTGTGTTATTATAATCCTTCTGGGTCCTCATACTCCACATTAATCATGCCTCATGTGACAGTAATGCTTTTGTGGTTCTGCAGCAAAATGCAAATGTGCACAGTACAGCTGTGGCATTAAACAGTAAAGTCCAACAAAAATGAACCTTCTTTCTGTCTGCAGGGTGAAGCCTCCAGTTCCTCGAGCCAAGTCTGTGAGTGCCTATTCATCTGAGTGCTTATCAGTTTCTTATGCTAATCTCTGTCCTCATTTTAAAGGAAGATTTAGGCTGGATTAGAAATCAAAGTATTCATTCTTACTCAGTATTTCTTGCTCAGAAAAATTTAAGCTTACTTTATCAGAATGACACAGCAGTGACTCAGACTCCCTTTGTTTCAGAGCTCATTATTTTCTTCCTTAAATGAGGTAAACCCAGGTAACGATTACGTCTTCTTTTCTCTTAAAAAAAAAAAAAACCTAACAAATCTCAGTATAATGTAGCATCAATGATTAAACCATGGTACTGGAAAAAAACAAATCTTGTCTGTACAGCTCCTTCAATTGATGGAAGGAGAGCCACTTTTCCCACTAAACTACCCCCTCCTGCCCCAAGCAATAACCCCCCCAGGTGAGCTCGACTGATCAAAGAGCTTTTTAAGTCATTTTTGGGAAGTGTTTGAAGCACATGCATACGCCAGGATTACATTCAGTGTATGGGATGAACATTCTTGTTTTTATTTCAGCCCTCCAGTGCCTCCCTCACCAGACGCAAAGCCCATGGGTAAGCAAATAAAGATTATAAATGATACATTTAGTATCATCGAAACACAAAGTTGACAAGGCCTTACGACGACTTATTGAACATGATCTGAACAAATAATGCATTCTCTCTGTTTAAGTCTCTTCTGGTGTTTCTAGAGCAGCAAAACAATCTGGAACAGAGGTACAGTAACTTTTTTTTTCCAAACATTTAACAGAAGTTATGAGAACCTGCTTACTGTTGATACGTTTCTTGTATTAAAGGCCAAAGGATGGTTTGTTGGAGACTGCAACAGGAAGCAGGCTGAGGAACTATTAAACAAAGTCAACAAGGTAAACCAAAAAAATTGATGATTTTGTTTATAGTATGAAAATAATCAGTGAATGATAGGTTTGGTTTTTATTTATTTCGCTTTTATTTTAAAAATAAGCAAACATAGCATAGGGCCTAAGGTGAGGGTGTTGGATCTGAGTTTTTATGTGCATGTTTCTGTTGGCAGTCATTCATGCTTACGAGCCAAACCTGAGTCAGGCACCTTCAGGGCATCTCTGTCCACCACTCAGTCTGGACATTTATGGTCTTAAAAATGTCACAAATCTCACAAATCCTTATTTATTCTTCAGCTTTGTATTTATGTGCACCCCTGCTTCTAAATTCTAGTCTCTGTCAGTTTCTCTTCTTTTCTCTTTTTTTTCTTTTTTTTTTTTTTGCAGGATGGTGCCTTTCTCATCCGACACAGCTCGACCCAGAGCACCAGACAGCCTTACACCCTCGCTGTGCTCTACCAGCAGAAAGTATACAATATACCCATTCGCTTCCTGGGGGAGACGCGAGGTTACGCCCTTGGAAAGGAGGGCAAGAAGAACGAAGAGGTGGGGGAATTTTAAAAAGGTTTTAGAGAAAGAGAGAGGAAAAAGAGAGAAAGATTGTGGAAGAATTGTAACTTCATAAGAAGGCTTAAGGCTTTTTTTAATCTTTCCTTTTCCCTTTCAGATTTTCGTCAGCCTGGAGGAGATGATTTCGTACCACAAGAATAACCAGCTGCTACTGATAGACAGCAAGAGCCAAGCCAAGCATACGGCATATTTAACCCACCCTGCACGCTTGTGAAGCTACACTACAGTGTGTTCTATCAGGTTATTTTTCCATGGAGAGATAGTTGCATGGTTTGAAAGTTGTCCACATGGAAGTGCTGTTTTTCTACAATGACCATTGACTGTATATAAATATGGACAGCACGACTTCATCTCCTCCTGTTACTGATGCCAAAATACACATACCTAAATATTGCATTTGTGGAGCCGAGGCATGCCCAGCAGCACATCCCTTCTGCTAACCAACACGCATCTATCTAAAACAGCAAAAAATTCCCTCAGGCCAGTACAGTCCACAAGAGTAACATTTGTCAACAGAGCTGTCCATCAGGGTGTCACATGCCCTCTTTTTTGTAACCACATTTCTGTAACAGTTGGTTACTTGCACATAAATTCGCAAGATAAACATTTACTGCTACTCTGTAAAGCATGTTTAAGAAAACTTTGTGAAGTGTGCTTTAATTTTCTAGATTCATAGGGAGGCTCCATAGACAGTTTAAAAAAAAGGCTGTCATCTCACTCAGCTCAAAGTGAGGTTGCCACAAATACTGCTCCCCCTGGTGACTGGCTGCAGTATAGGTCAAAAACTCTATCTTCACATTCATTCCAGATGGGCTGTGGTCAAACATTAAAAAAAAAAAAAATCTCCTAGAAATGTTTCTCACATCTGCATGCTGTGGTGAAATTTAGATATTAGGCTTCATTGTGTTCAAGTCCTCTTTTTTTTCTGAAAAGTTTTATTATCATTATTTATTAGATGTTAAAAACAGAATTTTACGTCACGTTTCATAATGACTGACAGCTGCTGTTTTTTTTTTTTTGTAGTTTGTATTTTTTTTTTTCAGGAACAGTAAGATATGTTGGGAAGGAGAGCAGAGCCAAGAACTTTTTTTGTCACCTGGCTCCACACAGATTCTTTACTGCACAGACTCTGACTCGCTCTTGCTGCGAGATTCTGGTGGTGCCTCTGACGGTTGTATTTTGGCTTCAAAACCATACAACGGCAAAAGATGGAGCCATGCTCTCCATTCTATACACAGTCCATGGGCAGTTCATAAAGATTAGACTTCACTTTGGAGAAGCTGTTGTGCCATCCATGTTTTTATACTGTCTAGTATTGTGACAAATGCAACTCCAGGAAATCAGTCATACGACTTAAGAGCTATTATCCTTGTGTTGTTTAAGATTGGAATAACACACAAACAAACTTTTGATGCTCTCAAACCTTAGAAGAGATGATGCCACAGGCAGTTACTGTAAGACACTATGTACTGTATGTTTTGCTTTCTGTATTTCACTGACTCCTGAACAAAAAACTGTAGGCTTATAAGATATCAAACTACATCCCTAAAGTTTATTAAATTGCAGCAAAAATCATTACTTCTCCTGATGAGTTCTCTGCTCTTGGTCAAGTCTAACAAATGGTTAAAATAATTGTCACTGTACAGATTTGGTGTGTGTGTGTGAGCTTACCGTAGTCTAGTCTAATGTAGTTTAGTTTGTTGACTCTTGGTTCGAAAACACTGTTTGTTAAACTGTATTTTCTGTGTGATTTTGTAGATACTTACAATACACAACAAAAATCAAACTCCATCTGCTTTCTTCTATTTTATTTGTTTGTTCTAAATTCTCATATTTAGTGATCTTTCTGCAGTGTGAGTGTATTTGTTTTAAGGAGGTAGTTCCTTATTAAAAACTATTTAAGGCCTTTGAGTAAACTGTCTCATCTGCTTGTGATGGATCCTTGTCAGTGTGTGGTGTGTGGTGAGCTCAGGGTTTTGGACAGCAGGAGCTCCACTGTGTGTGTGTGTGTGTGTGTGTGTGTGTGTGTGTGTGTGTGTGTGTGTGTGTGTGTGTGTGTGTGTGTGTGTGTGCGTGTGTGAGTGAGTGTGTGTGTGTGTGTGTGAGCAAAAAGAACAGCTTTACTCTGGCCACTGACCAGATGCTGCTGGTTACACCTGCTTCCTGTCAGAGTAAAACCACCGACTCTGTGGCCACACCATAAATCCAGATCCTAATCTGTTGACAAACTACACAGCGGCCCTTTTTGTACCTCTCAAAGTGTGAACTCAATTACCTCATATTTTTCTTTTGGGGTTTGATACTGTCCTACATACAGTGAATCCCTAAGCATTGTGCTTTTTGTTTGTCACTCCTCACACTGATGTTATTTTCTCAAGTTCTAAAATATGTCTTGGTTTTTTTGCAGCCACTCAGCGAACCATTTTAAGTTTTCTTTGATTTTATCCATGTAGATTTCAATGGAGACTGAGGTAAAGAGGCTCAGTCAGCTGTGGCTGCTGTATTTACATGGGCTGGTAGTGTAAGTGAGCACTGAGCCTAGAGCCAGTGTCATTTAGCATGAAGGTGTTAGGCCTGTTGTAGCTCTAATGCAGGACTACTGCTTACAAACTAACACAGCCTCATGATTATGACTTCATTTGTTTTGTAGGACAGACAGCGGACTGTACAGTTACTCACTAGTCCTGGTTCACAGGTTATCTGTTCCATTTTTGTGTGTGGTGTTATTGCCTTTATAGAGCCAGTAGACAAGAGGCAGAAAACAAGAGTAGAGGTTCAAACCGCTACTGTTAGGCGGCTACTTAGTCAAAACAATTCACACTCCAATCTGCTTTATCATTTATAGTGACTTTAAGTTTTTTTTTAAAACAAGTTTCTGTCAGCTTGTCTCTGGTACAGGAGGTGCGTGCAGCACAGGGCAAGCTTTATTCTCGAAAATGTGGGGGATGCTTGTTTTTCAACATACATAGTGATCCAAAAGACTTTATTCCAGGAGCAATTAAAAGTGGCTGCTTTTTTTAAGCATTGCCATCATTAATCATTGAGTTGAAATGTTCAAACAATGCATTTTTATAAAACATCTAAAAGTAACATTTCACGCACAAGTAAAGCACACCATAGTAGAAATATAATTGAGATAATGTGAAGGTGGGGTGCATGTCACAAGCCCTGATTTCGAAGTTGGTGGAAAGGAAGGGGGAAGGGGCTGTGGCGGAGGGGTACAAACCGCACATCCAAGACAGCGCTGAGAAGAACAGAAAAACCTTCAGATAGAGAAATTTATGCGTAGTCATCACTAACTGTAACTCAGTGCGATTTATTAGGACAGCCCAGTATTCCAACACAGAGCGGGAAGACCGTTCCTTCACATGGCTCAGTAGTAGTTGAAGTGGACTAGTTTTCTTGGCGGAGGTGCGGAGTTTTTGATTCAGGACTGGCGTAGGGGGTCTACTGAATGGGAGCAGTCACTGGATTCGTGCGATACCAACGCAAGCCACCCAGATTACGCTCTACTGCCCATCTTGTTTGACTTTTGGGGACGTTTAGGGCACAAACAGAGAAAGACCACCTCTATTCCTCCTGCTGTCCCCTTCCCCTCTCCTTCCTCGCGGATTCTTCAGAGAGAGAAATCCTGCAGAAATGGCTCAAATACTGCCGATACGATTTCAGGAACATCTGCAGGTAAGCAGACACAGAAAAGCCCTAAAATTAAATCCACCTCATTTGTTTTTGTTTAGACCCCCACCCGTAGAGATCCGCACATACTCGGCACATGTCGCATTTAAAGGGAATCTGAAATAGGGCTGCAGGGTGGTGCTCAATATAGCCACAGGCCTAGTTTTCTCCTGCCGGGCAGATGATGACTTGTAAAAATTGACCAGTTAGATCGTATACAGCAGCTCCAATGCGGACCGGCGTGTGTTGGGTATGTGTGTGGACACAGCACAGTTTTCTCCCCTCATGTGTAAAAACAGTGCTGTCATATTCAATCCGCGCTTATTCCAACTGCGCTGTTTGGACACTTTTTTGTTGCAGGCGACTGAGCTCAGCTGTTGGTGCTTACATTGTAACTGAGACCTGACTGGCACTTGCACTCAGGCTTTTGTGGCTACCATGTTGTTGTCATGTCCTGCAGCATATTCCTACTATGTAACCTTCAACAACAACAATAACAACAGCACCATACAGTATGTGCAAGTGTCCAGTTCCTGAGAAAAACTGGACAAAGACACTATAATAAATAGATAGTGTAATGCTCATTTGAGGTGTTTTGGGCAACATACTTTAAAATGAGTGTATACAGTGGTTTTTGCCAATCGTTTGAAAAAGGCATCTGTTATATGTAAAGATGCTGGAGGAAAACAATAGTACAATCTAAGTACTGCAACATCCAGAATCCCATATGAAGTTCAGTTTCATATTACAGCTCCATTATTTTATCGATTTGATGTGTCTCCCTCCACCGCCTCTGCTGTTCTCATACCAGAGGAGCATCTGTGCAATTTCAAAATGATCAACATGACAGGGGAGCAAAGGCCATGTAGTCTCTGGTTGCCAACCTCTTCAGAAGAAAAAAAAATGCCCTTTTATAATCTGAGACAAAACGAAAACAAACAGCAAGTTATTTGGGAGTCTGTAGAGAGACTGTTTTCACTCTGACCCCCCTTTTACCCTCTGCTTTGGACTTTGATACTGGTTGTCCCATTGCAGCCCCAGTTCTGGGTGTCTTGCAGCCAAAAGAGAAACTTCTGTGACGCACCCCTCCACCTCCCCTCCTCTGTAGCTTGTTGTTATGGTAACAGCAGGCAGTGAAATGGCCTTTCACTGAAGCACAGGGCCCCCACCCCCTCTCTTCCTCTGGCCAGTAGCCCCACTTTCGTCAGCCAAAGATCTTTTATTCACTGAAAAACTCAGCTAGCCAAGGGATCTTGCAGGCTAGCAGGCTCCTCTCCTCCCTGATGGCACTGGTACATGGTTGCTTAATGATGGAGGGCAGTCAGTACCTGGCAACGTCTGGGTAATAAGTTCAAACGGCTCTCAGCTATGCATACCTTTCCCTTACACATGCCCTAAGTAAATCTTCGCCTTGAGACAGTGATAAGCAGCAGACGGCTTTACGTTCCACCTCTACCGTGAAATCTCAGTTCTGCCCTACTCATATCCCTCACTGAATCTAGGTGGCTCCAGCAGAGTGAAAAATGCTTGGAATTTGCAAACCCAGGACTTTGGGCCTCAAGTTGTTTAGCTTTTTTTCTTCTTGGCCTGGTATTTACAGCTCTGTGTCTGCAGTCTGGGTTAGGGGTTCAGGAGTGAAACTTGGACCCAGATTTATGATGAGATACCAGCCTGTTGTTGGTCGCCAGAAAGATATTCTGCTTGAAATACAAGAAACCTTAAAAAAATACCCAAGACAATCTTGAAAACCCTGATCCCCAGGTTTTCCTTTGTAATAATGTATTTTAGATACACATGTGATAACAAATACTGCAAATATTCAATAGCTTTGGGCAATACTTGTAACCCTGAATTGATGTGATATGATATGTGCTATTTTTCTTGCATGACTGGAAATAATATGCAGAAGAAACCTGACCTAAAAACAAGTTGAGAACCAGTAACAAGCTAAGCCAATATTAGCTTCATCTTTGCTAGCAGCCTCCCCTGGAGCTATTTATTTATTTTAAATGAGAATGGTTCTATTTCCTGTTTTTACCTACTTTTAATAATCTCAACTAATATAAATGATCAAAAAATAAAATAAAAAAGGTAGTCTTGATATGTGTGTTAAGTAAAGGGATTACTTCTTGTGAGCTACATTTTTCAGCTAGCATTGTTTTTTTTTTCAACTCTTAATGAATAGTTTCTCAAGCTGGATTTTATTATTATTATTATTATTATTATTATTATTATTATTATTATTATTATTATTATTATTATTATTATTATTATCTGTGAGGGGCAAAGTGTCTGTTCCTTATTATGCTTTTCCTCCCTTACTTGTCTAACTTGTATGATTTATGAACCAAAGTCCTCAGCAGTCACAGTGGGTCATAAATTGTCAAATATATACAAAGTTAAATCAAGGCTGCATCACGAGAGCTTCCAAACAGTTTTTTAAGTTGTGTGGCTCATGTTGGTTACAGGATGAAGGAAAACAAGGACAGAGACTGCTGCGTTGAATAATGAAAGTGATAAAGTGAGAGTCATTTGCAGCGCGTGTGGCTCTGCTGTAGGCTGTCAGTGCAGCAGCCTACGTATTGTAGCAGCTTGTGTAAGTGCAAAAATGTCCTCCAGCTCAAATCGTCTGGTCATTGTGCTGCCGAGCTGAGTTAGTAGAGTCCAACCTGCAGCTCTGCGGCTGTTTATAGCATCCTGATGTGCTGCTGTATCTGTGCTGATGAAATGATGCTCAACAATTGGAAGTGATGGACAGATGAGGTAAGCAGGCCCTATTTAAGTCCAGCAAATCGCATCAGTAAGAGGAAGCAGGCTAACAGAACAGTGTAACAGCACACATCTGTGACTGCAGCAGAGGCTGGTAGCGATGAGGATGAGTGTCTGCGTTCAGTCACCAAAACTTCATCATGAATGCACTGAAAGAGCGGTCATTCATACATACAATACGCACATTGTGTTTCTCTGTCATGTTCAATGACTCACATACTGATAACCGTTTCAAAATTTAGGACAACTGGCTCGGGGCTGAACAGTTTATATGCACACATATATTCTAGATGAAGCGCATTTTCTTCTTTTATTTGAATTAAGTGACTTAATGTAAAATAACAGAGAATTAATCTTTGTTTCTCAAAGTCCAAGGTCACATTTTCAAAAAGAGTCGTAATTGCTCAGCTTTGTAGGAACAAAAGAAGTCAGTAATACTTGCATCACACAGGAGGGAACATGAAAATTATAGATAAATAAAAAAGCCCCAAAATAATAAACAAATGATAATTTTGAAGTTTCTCTTTGGGGCTTTTATGTCTTTAATCAGAGAGAGGACAGGACAGTGGGTAAAGTCAGAAACAAAGTGAGAGTGGGGAACGACATGTGAGAAACAATCCGCAGACTCGAACCTGGGCCACCTGCTCTGGG
Organism: Labroides dimidiatus; assembly: GCA_030710495.1. Taxonomy (NCBI): domain Eukaryota; kingdom Metazoa; phylum Chordata; class Actinopteri; order Labriformes; family Labridae; genus Labroides; species Labroides dimidiatus. Next base: position 11,831,003 of record CM061153.1, on the reverse strand, counting down.
GTGAACCTCATGGGCTGCAACATAGACCATTTGGCAATCTGCGCCCCAACCAGTGTAATAATGAAAGTTTAATATTTTTCTTAGGAAAACAGAAAGTTTCATTATTTTTTTTAATATTTGCTGCAGAAATGCAGCCGTTTCTGCACAGTGGATACACAAGAATGTCCTAATCTCACCTTTTTTTGGATTAAACCATAGTAGTAACTTTACTGAGTTCTAAAGAAGGAAAACTTTTGTAAAGCAGAGGGGAGTTGCAGGGCTTCATGATAATTGTCAGTGTTTTTTTCCCAGTAAGCAACCCCTTGTTTGACACAAATCTCATTTTCATAATCAACTTTACCTCCACACCTGTAGACTGAATACCAAAACTTATAGAATAACCCCCCTTAATAGAATATTTATATTTGACATACATGTGCTTACACAGAAATATGCAAACAAATACACTATTGTTTTTCTATGTGGTATGTGAAAAAGTATTTGTCTGCATGTAACGAAGTGTGAATCAGCACCACTTGCGTGTGTTTTCCTGCATTCTTCAGCTGCAACTGTGTTTGTGTAAATCTTCTCATAAACCTAAAAACCCTCAGCTGCTGATGCGACGTGTCAGTGTCTCAGAGGAGCATCCACCCAGTCCATGACTCACCAAATACCGTCAGCGCTGTATCACCAGTGAAGCTTTTGTTATTGTTGTATCAGTGCTGTTTCTGGGACTGTTCATCTCAGCTGTTAGGGAAGAGGACTTCCAGGAGTCTGTTCTAGGCATGAAGCTGTATTACTTGAGGTTGTAGCTGAGGTGTGATTTTAGTCTGGAATGTTCCACTAAGATGGAGTGTGGGGTGGTGTTTCTTCCGGTGACTCAGTTGCCCCTCCCTGGACCGTAAATTGCCAAAAGCCTGTGTTCCTGGAAACTGCACAGCACAGACCCGGCTCCTCTTCCTCCTCTCTAATAAAAGGTGCATTTATCACTGTGGCCTCATCCTCACACTGCTTCTCTCCTCTAATATCCGCCCTTCCTCCCTTTGCTTTCAGGAGGATGCTGTTCTGTGTCTTAACCTCCTCCTTTCACCCAAACTCTGTTATCTTTATTGTGCATTCGCTCCCTTCTTCTTCTAGACATTGTTTGGCTGTCTTGAGGAGATGCAGCATACGGCTTCAATCCTCCCCCAGGTCATATTAGGCCTTTTTAAGACGCTTCTCTTTTCTACGTCTGCATCACGTAATAGAAACCAGTTGCACATTTTTAGGATTAATGCAAATACATTTTCTGATGGTAATATCGGAATCAGAATCCAAAATGTTTCTTTAACCCTGAGTAATTAATGTGGTCATTTTGCACCTTTACTTCATAGTTTGCAAATCATGAACAAAACATGGCTGCAACTATTGTTTACTATTGTTTTTACTATTGATTAATCGCCCAGAAATTTCTCAAGGTGTAGGGCAGGCGTAGTTTCTTTTTGTTTGTTTTGTTTATTTGTGCCATTCTAACTCAATAATTCAACATATTCAGTTTCATGCCAAAACAACAAAAATACATTAGAATTTTTTCTTTTTCAGGATGTTGAAGCAGAACGTTTTTGTATATTTGATTAAGAAACATTAAATAAATAAATAGTTGCTAATTCATCATTTGGCCAATAAAGCATCAGCTTCAGCTTCAAACTTGTGTTTCAAAAAAAATGTGCATTACAAAAACATTTGGACTCAAATGAAAAACAACACATTTTGTTGTTTTTGAATTGGATGCTTACAATATCATCAGTGTAGAAACTGTAATATTAAAGCCTCAGTTATTGATGCTGAACATGAGGTAAAGTAAAGGATGGACCATAAAACCAAAACAATGAACTAAAAGAGTTAAAAAGCTCTATGAATCTCAAAGGATCAGTATCAGTGTTAGGAATTCTCTCTCTGTGGGCTTTGTCCCTGAGAATTTTTTTTTTTTTTTTTACATAAAATATATTTATAGAGGGCACTTTTAATAAAAAAAGGATCAGAACATCTATAAATTTTACTCCAGCACCACTTAGATGAAGTTCAGCCAAAGATTTATCCCACAAAATTTCTTGAGTAAAGTCAGTTCAAGAACTCCAGTGACTTGAAAAACAGCCCCTCTCTTTGAACCCCCTTCTCTGTTCACCACCGACTGCTGTGACATCCTTCCTGTTTTGTAGATGACATGATTTAAATGTCTCAGCGGTTGGGATTTGTTGTCCTGCTCTTCCAGCCAACAGCGAGATAGTGCAGTCCTTGTGATGAGCGTAAGGATTCCTTTCCGCTTGCCTCAGACTGCATAATGCAGTCAGTTCAGTCATCAGAGGGTGCGTGTTCGGCTCTGTCTGCTCACTTCTCTGTCAATTTGACAATGTGCACAATAATTCCTCTGTTCAGCTGCCGCTAACCTTGCTGTAGAGTCTCATGTTTGTTAGTTCGGCTTAGATTTGATGCAGCTGAACTTGACATCAGCTTGATCTTCAGGGTGCAGTTGTTGCCGTCTGGGACTTCTTCTCATTAGAAAAGTAAATATGCTGAATAATGAATTAAACTGGCTGATGGTGCTTTTTTAAAGATTCAAATTTATTCCTGTGGATCTCTATCGGGGCTCGTACTTGGTTTTCAATAAGTAGTTAATGCTGGAGAAAAATAGAGTAGGGAGTGAAATAAAGCTCTGAGGTGTTAACATTGTGTGCTCTCTGACCTTCTTTTTAGAAACAAACCTTCAAGCACATCCCTGGAAAACTGTAACAGACCCACTGCTGTTAAAATTAAAAGGCATTTTGGGTTCTCTACTTGCCGTTTTTTTTCCCCAGGCAAGGCAAATGTCAGCTGCTGCTGTGTATACTTTCCCTGAGTTTTTTTGTTGTTGTTGTGGTGATGGAAGTATGACTCCTTGAAAGGTCCCTTACATCAGAATATTCCAACTCTACTTAAGTTGAACACATTGAAATGTTGGAAACTCTTAGCAGTCTTAAACTTGTGTTTTCCATATTCTTAATTATTTACCATCCATCTTCAAACAGTTATTTTAATCTGAGTTCATAACTAGACATTTCCAGTAGTTGTTAGCTTACAACATGGTAAACTGGTTATCTTTTAAGTAGAGTAAAGTAATATAGGAAATATACCAAAATGAATACAGACGCCTTTTTCTGATGTATAAAACTGTTTCTCTAAATGTCGTTATTTTAAAAAAGATGATCCTCCATTCATCGCTTCCTAAACAAATGCATGTTTGACATGATTAATGTCTTTAGGACTGTGGGTGATAGAGATCATGGGAAACAGAGTCTTTATCTGTGAAAAACCAATCACAGCCAGAGATGTCATTGCTATCAATGCCAAGTGACTCTCATCTGGCTTTTGTCAGAGGAGTCACCGAATTCAGAAGAGAGCAAAAGCTTCTTTACTGTGGTTTTTTTTTGAATAAATTATCCTAAATAAATGTAGTTCAAACTCAAATTAAAGTTGTGTTCCTTCTACCAGTTGCAGAACATGGGTGTGAACCCGGCCAACATCGGGTTCAGTTACCTGACCATGGAGTCGGACAAGTTCATCTGCATCAGAGAGAAGGTGGGCGAGCAGAACCAGGTGGTGATCGTGGACATGTCCGACCCCACCAACCCAATCAGGAGGCCCATCTCTGCCGACAGCGCCATCATGAACCCCGCCAGTAAAGTTATCGCCCTGAAAGGTAAGAGTATGTTGAAGCATAGATGAGATGAGAAATACTGTTACTGTGAGGAAAAAAAAAATCAGTGTGCTGCTATTATTAGTGGCATTTTACCAAATGCTGAGGATATTATTGTTGGTTTAATTCCCAGAACAAACTCTACATGGCACAAACTGTTTATTTGTCTTTAGTTTGAACAGATTTAGCTATCTCTAAATTTGCTGTGGGAATGCCACAGTCTTGCAATGACTAATGTTTGAGTCAATGCTGTAAATATGCAGAGTGCACTCAGCCCTATTGCCTGAATGTACCTAATTGGTTGTGCAGATTGATTTTATGCCACTGATTTTAGCCCCCAGAGCACAAACACAAGCGCTGGTCAGGATGATTTGCTTGTAATGCTTCTCTCTCCTCCTCTTCTCCCCCTCTCTGAGGGTTTTCTGCCCCTGTTTGCCCCCTTCCTTCCATGTGTTCTATCTTTGTCCTCTCACTCTTACCTGATTGACACTTTGCTTTCTCTCCCTTTTTGCTTTCTGCCTTTTCTCAGACGGTGAGTTACTCTCTCTCTGTCTACCCGTTTGACAATTTGTTGTGATGACACAGTCACCATGTCTCTCATAAAAATCCTCCCACATTTCCATCTCAAGTAGGCGGAGCTATTTTGACCACTGATGGATTTAACAAACTTTAACTGATCTGAAATGACTTCTACTGACATTATATATCTACACACTCCTCCTCCTCTAACCTGCTGGCACATAACCTACTTTTCTGAGAACTATACATGTGTTAGCATGACTCGTTTTGTGGTATGTATCATCAGATATCATCAGACTGTGAAAGGTGCACTCTGCTACGAGCCTGTGCAGACAGCTATATCACATCTTTTACTCCATAAGGGAAGTCTATGGCTTTAGTTATCTGATGGTAGCTCTAGTATTCACTTGAATCATTCATTTCCCATAATTGTCAGTTTCTCTGTTGCTGTATTGGTAAATGGAGGTTGTTGTAGGTCAGATGTATGTCTATTAATAATGTTTTTAAGCACAGAAATGGGTCTGAAAAACCAGCAGTGTATTAAAGGGATCTCTTTTATAGCTGCAGTCTCCTTTCTGCACCCAGAGGTCAGCTGCACACAGGAAGTGTCAGCAGGTTGCTGTGTACACAGTGAGGCTTTCTCTGTCCTCCGGTGGTATGCAGGTTTTTATTTGCACAGGGTTTGAGGTATTACGTTTGAGATATAGGTTGAGAGTGAAGGTGATTGTAATAGTTTTGTGGTACAGCTCTGCAGCTTTCTCCTCGTGTTTTTATTCTCATATTGTGAATAGAAAGTTTTCCTGTTTGGTTTCAGTGTATTTCTGCTCGTGGGATGGTCTGTGAAGTAGTTAGTGCAGTTGTCTGTTAACTCTTTAAGTGTTTCGTTTCAGTGCTGAAAGCATTAAGGAAGTATTTTCAGTGTCATAAAGCTTGAACTGAAGTAAATAAAAACCAAACCTGTGTGTACTTCGGTGGGTAAATTCACACAGAAAGGACCAAATTTCGAGTCTTCAGGAACAGATTTCAGATTTTCTTCATGCTTTACATTTGAGAATCATTCCTCAACTTGTGCCGTCTTCCTCAGTCTTGATTTTCAGGTTGCCTTTGGGAGTGCTTCAAACCCAAACATCCATTTATATCAAACACCCATGCTTTCACTCATTGTTAAAATGTTGTCCTTCCTTTCAACTCATTATTCTTATTTTCATTTTATCAGATTTAGACATTATGGGTTAAAAGCAGTTTGGATTTAACATCAAACAGTTTAAAAAATACAGAAGATGACCAAACCACATGTGCATTAATGAGTATAATTGTGATGTAGTGAGAGAGGTGTTATTATCCATCTCTCCTACACATCTAATGCTAGCTGTCTTTATCTTTCTTACCCTCTGAGCTCAAGCACTAAGTGTTCACTCTCACTCTCTCCTCCCCTCAGCCGCAAAGACGCTGCAGATCTTCAACATTGAGATGAAGAGTAAGATGAAGGCTCACACGATGACAGAGGAGGTCATGTTCTGGAAGTGGATATCGGTAAACACTGTCGCCTTGGTGACAGACACGGCCGTCTTTCACTGGAGCATGGAGGGGGACTCCCAGCCAACCAAAGTATTTGATCGGCATGCCAGTCTGGCCGGATGTCAGATCATAAACTACAGAACTGACGAACAACAGAAGTGGCTGCTGCTGATCGGGATCTCTGCACAGGTGTGGAAGCATACGAGGAAGAGTTTTAAAAATCAGCTTCATCAGAACAAAATAACTGTGCATGTTGCACCTTTAAGACTCAAGATTAAATATGTTTATTGATGATTTTACTAGCTGATGGCTAAAGAGGTTCAGCAATTTTTTTTTGGTGAGTAGAGAAATAAAAAAAGACATGAAAAAGCGAGTGAGAGGAGCAAACATGGACTGATTTCTCTGCCTTTGCTTGAAGCAAGTCTTACTCAAAGCAGTTTTTTTATTTGTTGTAGCCACTCCTCACCAAATACACAAAATTTCTAAAAAATTTCCTACTTTAAAAACACAAGTGTACAGGTATAAATAAACAGTCTGTTCATATAACAAAACTACCAAGTTTGAACCAAATGATAAATTTCCATCCTGAAGGTTTTTCATTTAGGCATCTTTGATCCCGAGTCCTTTGATTAATACGTCAGTGTGAAAGATTCAAATGCATGATTATTTCCTCCACTCTTATTTTGTCGTCTCTTTGTTCTGCAGCAAAACCGTGTGGTTGGGGCGATGCAGCTGTACTCTGTTGACAGAAAAGTGTCCCAGCCCATCGAGGGCCACGCTGCTGCCTTCGGGGAGTTCAAAGTGGAGGGAAATGCCAAACCCTCCACTCTCTTCTGCTTTGCTGTGCGCTCGCAGGCAGGGGGAAAGGTGAGGGACTGTACAAGAGGATTCCTCTCATGATGCTGTAAGAGTAGTTTCTGTTTAGAGAGACTTGGATTCCTCTAAAGGATGATGTTTTACTGAAGAAAGCAGCTCTGTTTCGTTTTTTTTTTTGTTTTTTTTTTGATCACCAAAACATTGACGTCGAGAAAGTCAGAGTTTATTAAAGTGCCTGAGTGAATTCATGTCTCACATTTGTTTACTTTGGTTCTCTGCCCATCGTGCTCATGCGGGCTTTCTTCTCCCAGTTGCACATCATTGAAGTTGGCCAGCCAGCTGCAGGAAACCAGCCATTTGCAAAGAAAGCAGTGGATGTGTTCTTCCCTCCGGAGGCACAGACAGACTTTCCTGTTGCCATGCAGGTGAGGAAGGATGTTTGTTTATCATTTACGAGTTTTGATCAAAAAAAGTGATATAAGAAAGCTCATATTCTGTCTCTGATATTCTCCTCAGATTGGTAACAAACATGGGGTCATATATCTGATCACGAAGTACGGCTACATTCACCTGTATGATCTGGAGTCTGGGGTTTGCATCTACATGAACAGAATCAGTGCTGAGACCATCTTTGTCACAGCTCCTCATGAAGCCACCTCGGGAATCATCGGGGTCAACAAGAAGGGCCAGGTGAGGAACAACACACACAAAGTTTTACAGGCTTAAATATTCTTTGTTGCTCGATCTCACTCGTCTCCTCAACTGTATTTACTTTTCTATCTCTGTTTGTCTTTCCAGGTCTTGTCAGTGTGTGTTGAAGAGGAAAACATCGTCAACTATGCCACCAACGTCCTGCAGAACCCTGATCTAGCCTTGAGGATGGCTGTGAGGTCAAACTTGGCCGGGGCCGAGGAGATTTTTGCCAGAAAGTTCAACACACTGTTTTCCCAGGGAAGTTATTCAGAGGCTGCAAAAGTTGCTGCATCAGCACCAAAGGTGTGTCTGTATTTATTTACATGTTGCAGTCTTTGTACATCCTAATAGACGCCTGGTGTTTCAGCAAAAAGTCAAAACATTATTTGAGTGAAGAGAAGATTCTGTGCTTATGCTGTTTGAGGGGGAATGAAATGAGTATCCTCATGTTTAGAAATGTATCCTTCTCTATGTTTCCCTCATATCCATCATTCCTCTACTCTTCCTCGTCTTCACTCCTCTCAGGGCATCCTGCGGACAGCAGAGACCATCCGTAAGTTTCAGAGTGTCCCAGCTCAGCCAGGCCAGGCCTCTCCTCTGTTGCAGTACTTTGGTATCCTATTGGACCAGGGCCAGCTCAACAAGTTTGAGTCTCTGGAGCTGTGCAGGCCGGTCCTACAGCAGGGCCGAAAGCAGCTGCTGGAGAAATGGCTGAAGGAGGACAAGGTAGGTAGATGTCACAGTGATAATAGTGATACACACGGTTAATTTACTCAACTTGAAATGCTGCTTGTTCATCTGCATCATCGTCTTCTCTGTGATCAGAAACTGATGACTGTGTTTGTTTGTCTTTGATGAAGCTGGAGTGCTCAGAGGAGCTGGGAGACCTGGTGAAGTCCTCAGACCCGACCCTTGCTCTTAGCGTGTACCTCAGAGCAAACGTCCCCAACAAAGTCATCCAGTGTTTCGCTGAGACCGGACAGTTTCAGAAGATTGTGCTGTATGCTAAAAAGGTAATCACATCATTCTCTTCTCTTCTCTTCATGCTCACATGACAATCAAATATTGTGATGATACTCAACTATTAATGACATTTTTTAAAAAGTTATTTTTTGGGGATTTTAAGATCCTTTATTGGAGCAGACACCTGAAGAGAAGCAGGAGATGTAGGAGTACAGATTCAAACCACAGACTGCTGTGACAGGAAATAGCCTTATGTATAAAGGCCAATAGCACCCCATTAATGTCATTTTAAACAATTTAATATGAGAAATATGACAAACTACCTTATTTTAAATTGACAATTATATAAAGAAAACTTCCTCAGCATATTTTTATTGAGTTAGATTTAGTTTCCATTATGTTCAATCTCACTTTAATCTTTTTTTTTTTTCAAACAAAATCAAAAAGACTTTTCACTTTTGGAACAGTCTTAAATACTGAATCCCAGTAATGAATTATTCCTCACAGGGATTTAACTCCTATTTCTATGAACTTTAAACCTCCTCAGAACAACATCTACAGAATTAACAGAGCTGATGATTATTTAGTACCAAAAAGTTGAATTATTGTGATACTAAGCTGTAGCAAAATGCGGGCCGGCCGTGGCACAGTGGGTCTTCTCTCACATGGAAGGTTGGAGATTCATTTTCAGATGACACATCAGAGTCACCTAAGTTCCTGATAGTTATGTGTGAATTTATTTCACTGGGATTGAACTGAAGCGCTCCTTACAAAACAGCCGTGTGTGTGGATGGAAGATTGTGACACGTAAGACTGGAAAAACAGTACACAACTACACATCCAAGATGGGGTTTATATTTTCCCCACATCTAGGCTGGAAGACTCACTGAACGCTGTCTGTAAGGAGGACTGTTAATCATTAAATCTTCCCCACTCTGCATCAAAAAATGAACATAAGGAGTTAATTTGAGAAAACTGCTTCCAGGCTTATTGAATTTAGGGCGAGTGGAATTTGATTAATACAGGAGGTAAAACCATCCACGAATTAAACTTATTTTCAACAAGTTAAAATGAGAAATGGATTTTCACTGAGCTGTTCTTCTGCAGGTGGGCTACACCCCAGACTGGGTGTTTTTACTAAGAAATGTAATGCGGGTCAATCCAGACCAGGGACTCCAGTTTGCCCAGATGCTGGTTCAGGATGAAGAGCCGCTGGCCAACATCAACCAGGTAACACACACCAGTACCACCATCTTACCCTCTAGAGACTCACATTATTTACCCTGCACATGCCCTCCCTGTAAGAAACATCAGATGTGCGCGCAAACACACAAAGTGCCCAGTGTGGAAGCTCCTATCTGTGTTATTCCAGATGTGCCAGCTATTCCAGGAATTCACTGAGTCAGTGACCTCCTCCTCCTTTAAGGGGAACATCCTCACTCTCGTTTTTAGTCGTAGCCTGCACACAAATGAAAAGCAGAAACATCTGGCTGCCGGCTTATTATAGTGTGTGACTCTGATCCCACTTTGCATGCTAACTCAGATCATTCCTGAGATGAAGAAATTCAGAAATCCGAAAACATTTCTCTTCACTTTGTTCTGTCGTTGATTTCTCTGATCTTTTCTTCTTCACCTCTGGTAGATCGTAGATGTTTTCATGGAGGGCAGCCTCATCCAGCAGTGCACATCCTTCCTGTTGGATGCTTTAAAGAACAACCGTCCAGCTGAGGGGCACCTACAGACACGTCTTCTGGAGATGAACCTCATTCACGCCCCTCAGGTGAACATCCACAGTCTCCTGTTACTAGAAGGCATCTTCATATTTGTTGACTTTTTGCGCAGTTTGTGTTTTTCATGGGTGTTTGAACTTTTTTAGGTAGCAGATGCCATCCTGGGAAACCAGATGTTCACGCACTATGATCGTGCCCATGTTGCTCAGCTGTGCGAGAAGGCAGGACTGCTGCAGAGAGCTCTTGAACACTACACTGACCTATATGACATCAAACGAGCCGTGGTGCACACACATCTGCTCAACCCAGAGGTGCGTCTGCGGATGATCGGTCATGCCTGTAAATGTTATGGGAGCAACCACCGTATACTCTTTGTCTCTTTAACCATCCTCCTCTCTCTCCTCTGTTCTCTTTTTCTGATCCTTCTTTCAGTGGTTGGTGAACTTCTTTGGCTCTTTGTCAGTAGAGGACTCACTGGAGTGTTTAAGAGCCATGTTGTCAGCTAATATCAGGCAAAATCTGCAGCTGTGTGTCCAGGTAGCGTCAAAGTATCACGAGCAGCTGGGGACTCAGTCATTAGTGGAGCTCTTTGAATCCTTTAAGAGTTATGAAGGTAGGTTTCACACAAAAAATGAGAAATATTTCAGTGTTTGTGCAGCTTAAACGTGTCTGATCTTTGTGTTGTTTCTTTATCCAAGGTTTGTTCTACTTCCTTGGGTCAATTGTGAATTTCAGCCAAGAGCCAGACGTTCACTTTAAGTACATCCAGGCGGCTTGTAAAACGGGTCAAATCAAAGAGGTGGAGAGAATCTGTCGAGAGAGCAACTGTTATGACCCGGAGAGGGTCAAAAACTTCCTCAAGGTAAAATCTCAACAAATGTCACACTCTTCATTCAGAGACTATCGTACTTTATCACACATTTATTATAAAAAATAGAATTAACATTCATGTGTTTCCTTTGTAGGAGGCTAAACTCACCGACCAGCTTCCTCTCATCATTGTATGTGACCGCTTTGATTTCGTCCATGACCTGGTCCTCTACCTCTACCGCAACAATTTGCAGAAGTACATTGAAATCTACGTACAGAAAGTGAGGAAGAAAAAAAGATTAAGCTTGACACTTTAACCCTGAATCAGGGACTTTTTATTAACTGGAGCTCCATGTTGACTTTCTTCTTGTCTGGAATCTGTTGAACAGGTGAACCCCAGTCGTTTGCCTGTGGTGATCGGCGGTCTGTTGGATGTCGACTGCTCTGAGGACGTCATCAAGAACCTCATCATGGTGGTCAGAGGGCAGTTTTCTACTGATGAGCTGGTGGAGGAGGTAGAGAAGAGAAACAGGTAAGACAGATTGATGAATGGGTTTCCATCTGATGTATGTACGAGTATCAAACCGTCTTTGTGGTTACTGGTCCTCTGAGAGGCTAAGTTTTTACTAGGGATGCACCGATCCAACTTTTCTGGTCCTGATACAATACCTGGGCTTTGGGTATTGACCTATACCAATTCCAATCTGATACCAGTGTTAGAATAATAACCTGTGTGCCCCACTGTGGGCTAAGAAGGGTAATGTTTTGGGTAAAATGCAAAAGATTATATTTAAAAAAGGGCTCCATGACTTACAGAAATTGATATTCAATTGTAAACTTTTACACCCTGTAAACTGGTAATGCAACAAAAAACAAAGAAATTACACAATCTTGAAAAAAAAAAAAAAAACAGTGCAAATAACCTTGTTTGATTTAATCATTATTTAACCTTGGTGTCAAGAGCTTCAGTTGACAAGACATAGAGACAGACAACCCATTACATCAAATCCGCAAACATAAAAAATGACAAAAAATTTTATGTAAACTAATACAGTGAAGCTAAAAAGAGGAAAAACTCTCTGTATTGATGTTGTGCAACAATCAGAATCTGAAGCACTGAGTGTTTGAATCAATAACACTGCAGAGTGCACAACGCTGCCATCTAGTGTTTTGGCTGTGAATTACACTTTGAAACAGGTCACTTTGGATGGGAACTTACTTTCAAGATTTAGATGAGATGAAGCACGGAGCCTCGTTCACCTCTAACAATAATGATGTCTGATCATGTCTTACTGTGCTGTTGAGTTAAAGCAGATATTTCATGGCACACTCATCCTCTCAGGTTAAAACTTCTCTTGCCATGGCTGGAGTCCCGTATCCATGAAGGCTGTGAGGAGCCAGCTACCCACAATGCCCTGGCCAAGATCTACATCGACAGCAACAACACCCCTGAGCGCTTCCTGAAGGAGAACCCGTTTTACGACAGCGCCGTGGTGGGAAAGTACTGCGAGAAGAGAGACCCCCACCTGGCCTGTGTGGCTTATGAGAGAGGACAGTGTGACCTGGAGCTCATCAAAGTGTGTACACCACATCATGAAGCATTTGGAAAAACATCTTTATCATATTCATACATCAGCAATTAGTTTTTATTGTTTCTTCTCAGGTTTGCAATGAGAACTCGTTATTCAAGAGTGAGGCTCGGTATCTGGTGCGACGGAAAGATCCGGAGCTTTGGGCAAATGTGTTGGAAGAAAGCAACCCCTTCAAAAGACAACTCATCGACCAGGTCAGCTTCAATCTCATGTCTGTTAACAGATGCAGAATTTAAAGGTGCAGGAATGAATTTGAAAAGTTTCCTAGTTATCAAGTAGCTCTGGAAGCCCCAAACATCCATGTCCATTGCTCATGGACATGGTAAAACATCTTTTTCCATCGTTACCAAAAAAGACGCAGACTTCAGAGGTGTGGATGTTTTATTTCTGTTGTCTGTATGTTATTTTGTCTCAGGTGGTACAGACCGCTCTACCAGAGACTCAGGATCCAGAGGAAGTGTCCGTCTCCGTCAAAGCCTTCATGACTGCAGACCTGCCCAACGAGCTGATTGAACTGCTGGAGAAGATCGTGCTTGATAACTCTGTCTTCAGCGAGCACAGGTACAGCAGTTTTTTCATTCATCATGATTATGTAAAAGATGTCGGGGATCTTTTAGTAATCCCTCTGTTCTCTGTGTTTTCTCCAGAAACCTCCAGAACCTGCTCATTTTGACGGCTATCAAGGCAGACCGCACGCGTGTGATGGAGTACATCAACAGACTCGATAACTATGATGCTCCAGACATCGCTAATATCGCCATCAGCAACGAGCTTTTTGAAGAAGCTTTCGCCATATTCAAAAAGTTTGATGTCAACACTTCAGCCATTCAGGTTAAAAAATAAAAAAATACTGTCCAAGCTGGAAATAACACTCGGACACACACACACTTCACGTTACCCTCCTCCCCTTGTCTCTCTAGGTTTTGATCGAGCACATAGGGAACCTGGACCGTGCTTATGAGTTTGCAGAGCGCTGTAATGAGCCTGCAGTGTGGAGCCAGTTAGCCAGAGCTCAGCTGCAGAGAGACCTGGTGAAGGAGGCCATCGACTCGTATATTAAAGCTGTGGACCCCTCAGCATACATGGAGGTGGTCAACGCAGCCAGCAAGAACAGTAAGCCTCTTAGTTATTGTAACGCTGCTTTTTCTCTGGTGTGGCTGATTGAGTGGATTATTAAGGTGTTGTTTGTGTTTTGTAGATAACTGGGAAGACTTGGTGAAATTCCTTCAGATGGCTCGAAAGAAAGCACGAGAGTCTTACGTAGAGACGGAGCTGATCTTTGCTTTAGCTAAAACCAACCGTCTGGCTGAGCTGGAGGAGTTTGTCAGTGGGCCCAACAACGCTCACATACAGCAGGTAAGAGTTCAGATCAGCTGATGCTGTTGCAGAAGGTGAAGGTCACCAGGATGTTAAACCTTTTGCATCTGCAAATATCTCCTTCTCTAGGTGGGAGATAGATGTTATGAGGAGGGGATGTATGACGCTGCGAAGCTCTTGTACAACAATGTGTCCAACTTTGCGCGTCTTGCATCAACACTTGTGCACCTGGGAGAGTACCAGGCAGCTGTGGACAGCGCTAGGAAAGCAAACAGTACACGGACATGGAAGGAGGTAGGTATCACACAAATAAGTTTAAAGAGCTGAAAAGAGCGTATTACACACTGATATTGCTCACCGGAGCTTTGTGTTTATTTGATTGTATTCTGGCTGTAATGTTCACGCCTCTCTCTCTCTCTCTCTCTCTCTCTCTCTCTCTTTCTCTCTCTCTCTGTATCATCAGGTGTGTTTTGCATGTGTGGATGGGGAGGAGTTCCGGCTGGCACAGATCTGTGGCCTTCACATCGTGATCCATGCTGATGAGCTGGAGGATCTGATCAGCTACTATCAGGACCGCGGGTACTTTGAGGAGCTCATTGCTCTTCTGGAGGCTGCTCTTGGATTGGAGCGTGCTCACATGGGGATGTTCACTGAGCTCGCCATCCTTTACTCTAAATTCAAACCTCAGAAGATGAGGGAGCACCTGGAGCTCTTCTGGTCCAGAGTCAACATCCCAAAGGTGGAGCATCTCTTCCTCTAACTATGATTCAAAATATTTTTTTTCTATTGCATTCACTCAAAAAGGCCATGACGTAAGAAGGCTGAAATAATAGCCAGTATCGTGACTTTCATAAGTCAGGGTTTTTCTCTACACGTTTGTTTTATTACATGTTCAAAAACTAGTTTCAAGCTTGCAAGATGTCATTATCAAGTTGGAAAAATCAATTTGCTGTTTTATCCTCTGAGTGATCTCCTTTAGTCCTTGAAGTCTTGCAGAGAAGGCTTTCAAATTGTTGTCGCCTTGAATGTATTATTTCAGACAGTCCGTACAACTCCTTGAGCTGACAAATCTGTGAGTGAAAAATAGACAGGCTATTGTGTCTGTTCAGCAGGCTTCAGCAGTTTCTTTTCTTATTTTACTGGCTGTTTGTTAAGGGGATATAGTAGAGTGTTGTCATGCGTCTTCTTAATATCTTAATATCACTGAGAGTTCAGACGTTTTTGAAATGAACTTGTCACATTTGAGATCCCTCAGCAAAGCTTTATATTCCAAACTTGTAAACAGCCAGACTTCAGCATTAGTCTCTGTTTCCTTTGTTTTTTTTCCAGGTCCTCCGTGCAGCAGAGCAGTCTCATTTATGGGCTGAGCTGGTTTTCCTTTACGATAAATACGAGGAGTACGACAACGCTGTCCTCACAATGATGTCTCATGCTACAGATGCGTGGAAAGAAGGGCTGTTCAAAGACATCATTGCTAAGGTAAACAAGAATAACTTTCTCTAAACCTTTTTTTCTTCTAAACATCTGTACTTGTTGTGATCTCATTATTTTGTCATTCCTCAGGTTGCTAACGTGGAGCTGTACTATAAATCTCTTTCCTTTTACCTTGAATACAAACCTCTGTTACTGAATGACCTGCTGACCATCCTGTCTCCTCGTTTGGACCACAGCAGAGCTGTCAACTTTTTCAGCAAGGTAAACCAGAGGCGAGGTTAACCTCTGATGACCTGCTCTCTGCACTTAACTTTTCAACATGACTCATTTTTATTTCCTCCTCCAGGTGAACCAGCTGAAGTTAGTCAAGCCTTATCTGAGATCTGTCCAGAGTCACAACAACAAATCAGTCAATGAAGCTCTTAACAACCTGCTGACAGAGGAGGAAGACTACCAGGTCTGTGGCATTTTACAGCTGATGTTTCTAATACAGACTCATTGAAATATTCTAGATACTCTAATCTTTCGATGCGCTAGTTTGCTTTGATTTTTTTAAAAACAATGTTCTTAGCAATGTTTGCAAACCTTTATGACAAAGATTTGGGTGTTAGGGGTCCTAAGCTCATAACAGTGGTAGTTAATGTACATGGCCACAAGGGGGCACTGTTGAGGATGAGTTAGAGGACTCCAGCTGAGCCAGGTAGTGTTTTCTCCATTACTCAGTCAGAGACAAAATGTTTCACTTTTATTCTTCCTCCACAGGGCCTGAGAGCATCCATTGATGCCTATGACAACTTTGACACGATTGGCCTGGCCCAGAGGTTGGAGAAACATGAACTGATCGAGTTCAGACGTATTGCTGCTTACCTGTACAAAGGTAACAACCGCTGGAGACAGAGTGTGGAGCTCTGTAAGAAGGACAAGCTCTACAAGGTGAGGAGGGAGCCACAGTTAAAAAAGTGCCTCTCTGCTCCTTAAGAAGGCGCTGTATGTGTATTTGCTGAGTGAACCTCTTCCATGTTTTTGATGATGTGTATGTTGAATACCTGGATGTCTGTTTTTCCCAGGATGCCATGCTGTACGCAGCAGAGTCAAAGGAAGCAGAGCTGGCAGAGACTCTGCTGCAGTGGTTCCTGGAGGAGGGCAGGAAGGAGTGTTTTGCTGCCTGTTTGTTTGCCTCCTACGACCTGCTGCACCCTGATGTGGTGCTGGAGCTGGCTTGGAGGCACAACATCATGGACTTTGCCATGCCGTACTTCATCCAGGTCATGAGAGAGTACCTCTCAAAGGTCAGTACTCTCAACTACCAGTAGCGTTACTGTATTAGTGCACATGTGTTTTATAAAATCAGAGGGGATCTTTTATGAAGTTCTGTGTTTTACAGTACCAAAATTAATACATTTTTCTGAGATGACTTTCCTGTAGACACTTTTCCTGACAGGTGGATGATGGACAGTAGTGTCTGGTGTCTTCAGAAGTCATGACAAACGGGTCATATATGGACATTGTAAGACATAAATGTTGAGAAACAGGCTTCCTACAGTAATGTTAGTAAAGTGTGAACACCATCTGGTCATCCTGATGTCCTGAAATATCGACCTGTAGACATGTGAGGTCACGCGGGATCATGTCTTTGGGTTCTTTTCCAGGTTGATGAGTTTGCGGCGAAGGTGACGGTCTCTGGCCCTCTTTTTTATTCCTCCTTTGTGTTCTGTCTGTTTTTGTTGTAACTTATCTCTTAGGTTTCTGATGTAGGAACCTAGCATGGACTGTAGACTGAGTATGGCCTAACTAGCTCTGGTCCTGGAGAGCTTTCGCGTGTGTGTGTGTGTGGTTGTGTGTGTGTGTGTGTGTGTGTGTGTGTGTGTGTGTGTGTGTGTGGGTGTGGGTGTAGGTGTGTGTGCAGGCTTTTGCTCCACTTCAGGAGTTCACAACATGGTTAGTTGAAGTACAGGAATCTGTTCTCAGTAATCCTCATGGGTAATGTTATTGTCTCTGTGCTGGGTTAGTTAGAACTTGGTGAAAACAAACAAATGAATGGATATACATAAAATGGTGTAGTCATTAAGTCATTTCTCAGCACAAACATGAAAAACAAAACATGACAACAGCTCTTTTCAATCATCTGTTTTCTGCTGTAACATAAACGTGAACTTCTTGAAATCTTGCAAATATATCTACTTCCTTCTAGTTAGGAAGCAGCGGTGCACTACTTAAATAGTTTATAATGTCACATCCAAACACTGTAACTGATGAGCACCAGTTGAATAGTCTGTCTCATATTTAACTCCAGGAGCTGTAATATGGTCTAAAACAGCCGTATTACTACCACACAGTACTGCTGTGTTGATCAGTGAAGCCAAGGCCTGCACACAGTCTTGTTCTTCAGGGCCAGGATCAGCCTTCTTTGACCTAACAGATACCTCTCACCCTCTAACTCCTCTCCTGTGGGGCTGCATCTAGTGTGAAGTAGGTTTTTTTTTTTCTTTTGTAAATCTCAACAACCTCAGTTGTGATGTATTTGTACAATGTTCTGAGAAAAATAGTCAGTTTCATACCTGGCTAATGCTCTCTAAAGCCCAGAAATGTCTTTATGTGAGGAGGGCGAGCTGCTCCAGACTCTTTAGATGCATCCCCATGTTTCTAACTTCAGGTTAACTTTTCTTTTTTTTCTTTTTTTTAACTGTCACATAATTGCACGGCTATAAAAACTAAGACTCAAGCGATTTTGGAGTCTCCTTCTTTCTTCCCATTACAACAATTGTCAGAAAAACATTCATTTACATTTATTTTAAATGACAAAAAGCACGTCATGTTTTATATGCTACAAGAAATATCTTTTTCAACATGATACATAATATGCATTTTGTGACTTAATGTCCACAAAGTTGGTTTTCATTTTGCAGACAGATCATTGTTTAATGGTGCTTTTTAACCTTTTTATCCTTTTTTTAAAAACGTTTTTATTATCTTGCACTTAGGAATCAAGAAAACTCCATCTTCTTTTATTCTTATGAATTTGAGCTGTACCATTGTTAGAAATCATCCACACTTTTATCTGCTGTACTCTGGTCTCTGCACAGCTGAAGCACAATGCTTCAGTATTTCTTTACTTTTAAATACCAGGGCACAAAGTCTCTGTGACACCTCACTGCCAAAATAATGTTCGTATGGTTCATCTGTGAGCTTTAAATAAAAATCCAGATCAGTCCAGACAGAGGAATGAAACACAGTGATTAACATGAAAAATAAGAGGGGCCTGCTTACAGCCATGAATGGGATGCATGTGGACGCTCCGATTGTCAGTTACTGATTTGACTTTTGACTGTGAATGTCTGAAGATGTAGCATCAGCGTACAGGCATGTGTAGCTTTTCCTTTGACTTAAAACACAGTATAATATTCCTTTAACCTTGTACCCCACTGCAGCTCTACTTTTAAAGGGTCAGTTCACACAAATTGCAAAAATAAGAACATAGGCCCTCGGTGATAACAGCCTTTATGTCGTTATGGTTTTTCTGAGTCGTTATCCGGATGATGTAAACCAAGTGTTCACAACATTCAGAACTAATATTTTAGAAAAACCAAAAGAGGTGCCTTTTCTGACATATTACCCTTCTTTTTTAAATCAAGAACAATGTCTTTATTGCCATCTTCTCCTGCTGATTGTATGAATTAGAGTTGTTTCTTTGAAAAATGAATTTTGATGATCTAGTCAAATAACAAGTTATGAAAAATGATGTGAGCTTTCAGTGCTTTGAGCTGCATGAGCGCAGTTCAGTTTCACTCACTTTGAGAAGTTTGACAGCAGGAGTCTAAGCAGTCACTAACTCTGTGGTTAGGTACCACTCAGGGTTATTTTTATTTGTGATTTGAATGAATTGACCCTTTAATTGTTGGCTTAACATTTGTTCCTGAGGCTGTCTTAGAAATTCTCACCCAACCTGCATGGCATCTTCTCTGAGGTAACCATTAGCTGCACTGAGTTACTGTGTGTAGTTCTGTCTTTAGTCGTTGTTTTAATAAAACAGCTGTTTTAACTAGTCACAGTTAATTATAATTATTGAAATCTCAAATAAAAACACAAGTTTAGTTTCGCAACTGAGCCACTGGGGTAAAATGGTACATAACTGTAACCAAGAATGTTACTGATATATTTTTACACCCATGTGGTCTGCACATTTTTAAAATAATGGTTAAACAGTACATGAAGTTACAAAGATTCTGCACGTTAACAAAACGTCATTAGATCTGACTTTTCTTTGCCGATTGATGTTTGATCGCCTTCTTTCTGTATTGCCTTCAGGTGGACAAACTAGAGGAGGCAGAAAGCCAAAGGAAAACTGAAGAGGAGGTGACGGAGCCTCAGCCGATGGTGTTCGGTAGGTTTGCAGGCAGAACGTCACCCTGAGGGCCTGATGACTGCTGCTCCTAAATAAGAGAAAACTACCTCCGGCTGTTTTTACAGAAGGGGGCATATGTTTGTCCGTGAGTGACGAGCCGCCTGATAGAGCAGGCTGAAGAATGGCTGCTGGTGTTAAACACCACATTTAAGATAACATATTCAAATTGGTTATAGGTAATGTTAGAATATTTGCAGAATTTAGGCAAACAGTGAAATATCTCTCTTTGTCATAGTCAAATATGTGTTGAGGAAAAAAAAGTCGTATTTGACTTAATTTGAGCTACATTTACCTGAAAAGTCCAGAAAAAATGTATTTTTTTAAGACATTAAAAGACCAAAATTACACCTGAATTTTTAGTAAAAAGTAATAACAATCTACGTGTTGAGTTTCTTGCATTGAGACATTATTCTTGTTTCAAGAAACTAAATAAGTAATTTTTTCTTACCACATTGTCTGATATTTTAACTCTTTACAAGCAATTCAGACGTCATCATTGCCTCTTAAAATTCCTCTGACTTGTCAGGTGATTGTGGCTTATATTAAGTCCACATAACCTGGAGCTCTTTTTGCCATTTAGATTTTATTAAAGTAGTAATATCATTGCCAGACAGTATCTAGATCAGATACTCACTCATGTGTTGTTGTCAGGGGGTCTCTGTAGAGCTGTTATTGGTAATTTGCATGAGTCAGAGCAGACAAGAAAGAGGAGGCAAATGTTACTTTATGACGTGTGGGTGAGTGTTGCAAACTGACAAGCATGTTTTTTTTTATTATTATTATTTAGTTCCCTTTTGTCCACTGTGGTGTATGCATATACTGTATATGGTACTAATAATTTCTTAATGTAAATGCTAAGTCAGTCTCAAGATTGTCTGTAACTGTTTTAATCAAATTATCTACTTTGGATTTATAAGCCTAAAACCATTCGCAAGCAACATACTTTTTTGCTGCTTCTGTAATATTTTTAAGGAGACATCAGTTATCTCCTGTTGTTCCTTCAGGCTGATCACAAAACCCTAAGCTCTTCATAAAAAGGACAGAAACTTGTATCAACCACAAATACATCTTCAAAACACAAATCCTGCAAAAAATGTTTTTAACAAACAATCCAGAAGTGCATTAAATAGAAACAGAGCACTTTCTTGTCCAAGAAATAGACATGTCATATGATTTCATGTAACCTCATGTGTCTGTGTGTTATTAGGCCAGCAGCTGATGTTGACAGCTTCTGCATCTCCAGTGGCCCCTCAGCCAGCGTACCCGGGTTATGGATACCCCGCAGCCCCAGCCGCAGCCGCAGGTTACCCCGCTCAACCTGCAGCAGCCCCTGTCGGCTACCCGACGCAGCCTGTTGCCGCTGCTGGCTTCCCTGCTCAGCCCCCTGTGTACGGCTTCAACATGTAGAGACCTGACCCCCACCCCATCCCACCATTCCCTCTTGTTTCCCCTACACACAGTCACACACCTCTAACCTGAACCACACTGAACTCTGCTGCTCCTGGTCTTAGTTAACCAGCTGATGGTGACTGGGCCTTTGTACCCCTCAAAGACCCAACAGAATTCACCGACACTGCAATAGAATCCATCCATCCGGACTTTTTCACACACTTACACACACACACACACACACACACACACACACACACACACACACACACACACACACACACACACACACACACACACACACACACACACACACACACACACACACACACGTATACACACTTTGGGACAGCATCCAGGCTGTTGAACCCTCCCTCCTCTCTTCTCTTTTCCTCTTGGACGTTACAACTGCATCACCGATCTACACAGCATGAAGTTGCCTCTCAGCTCCTAGAGGACTTAAAAAAAAACAACAAATATAACATTAGTGACACCAAACCACTCTGTCCTGTTCTAGCTGTTCCATGTAGACTTTCTAAACCATAGAGCAGCTTCTTTTTTCTTTTTTTTCCCATGGGACTTCAGCACTGATGAGAAAGAGACTTTGATACTGAGGAGTCAGTCTGACTCCTAAAGCACTGCTTACAGCCTTACACACTCCACAGGAGGAGGCAAAAAACAGGCTCATTGTTCATGTTACTTTGACATCTGTCTCACACTGATTAGAGAGACAGGTAGAGTGCAATAGTTCTGTTTGTCTTCTCACTACAGGTACAAAGTGTTTGCTGAACACAGACTATGGACACTTGTTTATGAGGTTACAGTACTGTCTTTGTATATGTGTGAGCGTGTGTGTGTGTGTGTGTGTGTGTGTGTGTGTGTGTGTGTGTGTGTGTGTGTGTTTGCAGCCTCTAAAGCCTTCCAAGGATTTGTCACCAAACAAAAAAGACACTCATTGAAATGTCCACTCCATTGCAGCTGCAAAACTTATCAGACTCTGATACAGGACTTCAGGATGTTTGGGACAAAACGACAAAAGGAAGAAATGAGGTGGAATAATAAAACGATGCTATATGCTGTAATCTGTGCATGTGCTGCCAAACTATAAAGCTGCAACCAGGAGCACAATTTCCATGTTACACTCAAGTATTACTAATGTTGTGTCAAAAACAAAGTGATGTTTGATGAAACGCCCTCACCCGACTAACAGAAAAACTCAAACAGACTTGGGGGAATTAAAAGGCAGGGGAACATTAGCTCTCATCCTGGTGGTTAAAAAAATCATTATTGTACCGAAACCTGTATAATTTAAAATATATTGAAATACCTAACTAATCAAAGAAGTCAAATATTATGGAATACCGTATGTATTGTCTATAGTGTGTTGTTGTAGTCTAAAAAAGCATAATGATTTTTGTAAGAAAAAGGACAAAATGCAAAAACAGCAGGTGAATAAAAGGCAAAGTCTTGAGGCAACGTTGCTAGAAGTGCTGATGGTTTAGTAAACTGTTTACTTCCTGTCCTGTGCTGTGCGACAGTTTGTACGATACTCTGGGTACAGTTCTGACTCTGGAAGTGGAAAGCAAAAGCCTGAGCTGCACAAGAAGCACTCCCTTTATCTGCACAAGTCATGCTTACAGAAAGAGGAATAAAGTTTACACACAGTGCTGTTGGTGGATTATTTTTTAATTACTTCAGGAGGAGGATTTGAAAACTTTCCAGAGGGTCCAGCAGGGGCCAGGGTTGGCTTTGGCCTCGTTGAAATCTGGTTTGCCACCCCAAAATCCTACATCATGACTATTTACCTTGTCAGATATGTGACCTATGACAGATTGACAATATGAGCTGTGTTGCAACAGGCAGCTTGTGGCTTTATTTGCATTTTACTGCAGGGCATTTCCTTTAAGGAATTTTTTTTTTTTACACTTTAAAACTGCAACACAGACACGTGAATCAAGCCAATTAGTGCTATGTTATGCTACAATGAATGTATTTAAAGTGGATATGATAGGCTGAAGAGAATAGATTTATTCATTATGGCCTGAAATGCATCCATCATAGCCCTTTTAAAGTCAGCATTTCATTCAGGCCACCTCAGACATAAAATTTATGATGTTTCCTAGGAGTTCGGCCTCAATTTGTTGTTTTTTCATGCTGTGTACACGGTTTATTACAGGGTTTTTTTTTCATCCCACCCTTATATCCATCCCATACTGGCCGAAACTGACATTTTGGTAACCCAGCTGTCAAGTCCTGATTGATGGTTTCACTTCGCAGCCTCTTTGTTTGGTGAGGGTGTGGCCGAGCAATAGGGAATATGTTTACGCCTGGTTTTAAGGATTTTGGTTGTGAAACATTTAGATTAACAACAGGGAGTCTGGTTTTGGTTCTTCTCGAGGAGACACATTCTCATGGGAAAAACAACGAATAGCTCCGCCCCGCCCTGTTTCCACTCTGAGGAGTGACCAGTCTCCTGTACCCGCGCGGCTACAAAAACGCACCCAGACAGGCACCCACTGAAAACAGGCTCAGTGGTTGTCAAAGTTGGCTTGCTTTACGGGGAATTATCCAGGTTCCACGCGGCAGCAGGGTACACAGACAACTGTTATCCGCCCCTCTCCGCTTCCGGGTTGCTTTGGCTCGCATACGTAGGCTTTACTACCGTCGTGAGACAGTGTTACCATGGTTACTAATAACAGCTATTCGATGTAACACATCCCAACTTCCTCGACGGTCTCAGTGTCCGCCCACTGTCAACACAGAGACCCGCCTGAGCCTGTGGACGCGTCTGAGCTCACCTGCATCCTGGAAAGCGCACGAGACAGCAACCATCCATGTGTTGCGCGTGAAATACACAGAAAACCACCTAATTGAAGAGAACAACTAAGTGTTGAAGCTTTTTTTGTAGTTTACAGTCTGTTTTCCGGGTAGTTATGCAGGACAGAGGCACATTTAGCAGCCCTTTTCTCAGACCGAGATGTCTGTCTGCAGCGGCGCCGGCGGGGAAAGCCAAACTAACTCACCCGGGGAAGGCGATTCTGGCAGGTAAGTTCAGCACTATTAATGAAGCGGAAAAGTCAGAAGATGGGGAATGGAAATCACTTTTGTGAGTTACGCGGAAGTTAAATTATATCCTGCTACTGCATCGAACAATTTCAGACTTTGAAGCTCTTGTTTCTAAAGCAGAGAGGAGGGATCAAACACTCTTATACAGAAAAAAGAAACCCACACACAAATCAACGAACTTTGTAGGCTAAACATTAAAGAGATAAAGATAAAAGTAAATACTATTATCTCAAGCGCGAAGAAAACCTGGATATAAAAAAAAGAGCAGGATGCTTACTGCAACGTTATAACCAAGTCACAATGCAAAACCAGCCCAATGTTCATTTTCTTATTTTCAATCCTTGCACGGATTGCACGTAAGGCATTCCTCTTTAAAATGACATGTCTCACTTGAATGGTAGCATTAAATCAATGGAGCTGCTCAATGAAAGGCTGTGTGAACCAGCCTCTAAATATTTAGGATCAGCTGGGTAGACTTGTTATTCCAGAAAATTCACATATTTTATCCTCCAACCATTCTGACCCCCTGACCCCTTGCAGCTGTAAACGAGATGGTTTATAGCCTAAGAAGAAGACACAAATCTTCTTCCCCTGTCCTGCTCTAGTCAGATCTGATCTACAGCACTGATATGATTCTACACCTTCAATTTTAGGATCTCCTCCAGTTCACTTTACATAATGCTGTTAAAGTGGAGTGATGCACCCAGCAGGGAGGAGGGGACACTAAATACACATTTTCTCAGGATCATAAATGAGTGTTAATTAAAGAGATTGATGACATTATTATTTTTTCTCATCTCTCTTTGAAATATAGATGTTTCATTTTACACTTTCTCTCACTGCTTAATACATTTCTCATCCTTAACTGATCAAATTCTATCTATTGATGAAGATCACGTGGTTTCTTGTATTAAATTTGAATTCCGCTCCATCAACTTGTGACACATTTTATATTGCTGCAGCATTTACCAGCCAACTTGAATTTATTGTGCCATTTTGGGGCTTTATTCTATAACTGGACTCTTACTTTTAGCCGGAGTTTAAATTTCTGGTCAGCTACCGAAAAATGTTAAAAAGAGATTTATTACATATTAATCTGAAACAAGCGTGAGAACTGTTAAGCAACCATCCACTTGTTATCAGCTCAGATGACTGACATTTCGTCATTACTCTTGTTTTAGTCATTTACCCCCACTGAGGTTCAGAACCTCCAGTCCCTCTCTCCTGCTGCTCTATCCCCTCCAAACCCCCCCGACCCCCTCGTGTGACGATGATGAGGGTTCAGCAACTCTTGATGATGAACAGCCTCTTAGAGCTGCTGCTGTTTCGCAGCTCTTTGTTGATTTCAGCCTTACTATTTGGCAACACTTACATTCTGAATTTTTTTTTTTGCTCTAGATTGTTTTTATATTTAATTACTGAGGATTGAGCACTTCACTATTCAATAACTTTGCTGATACTTCATTCGTAAATCACATTATTCTGGTAAAAAACGGTGAAACTGCACAGAGGTTTTTTTTGTAATTTATCAAAGTATTTTGAATTAAAGATTAATTTAAGATTCTTTCAGACTAAATACTCTCCCTTTTTTTAAGATGTGAGTGGCCACAAATACAAGGCTTTCAATCTAATTTTCCTGTGACACTGAAGTAGCACAAGTAATACATACCAAACATGACTGAAGATGCATTTGTAATATTTTCTAATAAGTTTTTAGAAAAACACCTGGTTCACAAACAATTTGCTCTCCTTTCCTTTTTTCTTACAGATGTATTTTTAAATTGTGAGACTCAATTTCATTATCAAGTTTTATTTAATCTTCCTCTACAACTGTATACAATCCATGTCTACACACACATTGCACCGCTTTGTCCGATAACAGTGTACCAGAAAATGAGACTCAAACACTGAAATATCAACGTTGAGTTATTTTGTGATAGGAGCAGCATGAATGCCAAATAACAAGTCTCCTCTCCTGACTCCTGTCACCCTGTTAGCCTCTGAGAACAGTGAAGTGGCTCTGTGCTGAGACCTCCCCCCTCCCCCCTCAGTCCCGTGCAGCCTGATTGACTGGATATTGCCCAGTGTTGCTCCTCTTCCTTCTTGCTGTGTCGTTCAGCTTGTCTCAAGCTTGTCTGTCCAGTTTTGCAACAACAGCAAGATTGCATTCTCTCTGTCTCAACCTCTGGCTCCTCAGGCTTTGGCTGTGAAGAAACCGCTGATCAGTCACTGATTGAAAAGGTTTCAAAATGACAGCGTGTGTCAGTGTGTTCGGCTTGATGAAAGCAGATCACTGGGATGACTCAGCAACTGATAAACTGCCACTTGGATCAGAGATATCATCCATCCAAAACTACTGTTGCTATTTTACAAAGACAGGAAACAAACTTTCCACTCAGCTATTAGCTTGAGATGCTAAAGCCTTAGATTTAGCTGTTGTGAAAAGATTGTACCACAAGTACATGCCTGAAGGCTCTAAGTAGACAAAGCAAGAAGTAGAAGGCCAGAGCTTAATGGATAAAGAGCCCACATAGACTGTGGTTGTTTCAGAGGGGTTTGTAAAGCTTTTTAAAGGTCTGTGAGCTCTTTCTGCTCCCATTGGTTAGTTGAAGCTATCTCTGAACAGCCTCTGTGATGACTGAAGTTGAGACACTGAATGAAGGAGCATTTTATCTGTGTTAGGCCTGAGGGGGAGAGAGTGGCCTAAATGGGTCTCTGGTCCTGATTTGTCCTCACTGTAGTTCATTCATGCTCAGTTTTTACTTTCACGTTTAACCTCTCCAAGCCAAGTAGAAGAAGAGGAAAGATATAAAATCCTTCTTTGAGAAACTGTCTTTTCTGTTAAAACAGGCTTGTTTTTTTGTCACTTTTCCAGCTCTCTTTTCCTCCCCCTTCTCTCTCTCCCTCCCTCTCGGGCCTGAGGGCAGCCGCTTGGCTTCTCTGAGTGCTTGTCTCCTCTCAGGCTCAGAGGGCTCATCAAACTGTTCGCTTACTCCCCGTTTCCTCGCGTCACAGGTGACGCACTCACTGTCGCCTCCCCTCCACTGTTCTGCTGCTTGCAGACCCCGGGTCCTGCAAAGTGAAATAATAAATCACAATGCTCTCCCAACATCCCCCTCTGTAGCGGCTTGTCAGTAAAACACAGCGACGGAGAGACAGACAGACAGACAGACTGAGATCAGTGTAGTAAGTGTAGACCTATATATGGCTGTCCTTTAAATACTTTATGCATTAGTCTTTATTTCTCATATCTCATAAATTATACTTAACTGTTCCCCAGATTTAACTGAGGAAAATCCACTGTGTCAAGATTCCTTCTCATGGTTTATTTTTGTTTCTTCGGTGAGTACAAATAAACTCACAGAAACTTGGAACTTTAATTTGCCACAGATATTTGTCAGAGTTATACAACCGTAGCAGGGTAATTGGTTTTTGAAGTAATTATCTTTGAGTTTTAGAGAACCCTGACGTTTTAGACTTGAAGGATGGATTTCCACTAACAATCTATCAAAGGCCTTGACAAGCTTTTTCTCGGTTAACTTCATGGGGTTGTGTAGTCTTGAGGACGTATCTGCCTCAGTAATTTCTGAATGGTTCACAGTCGTAACCTGGAAGCAGCCTGCTTTTTCTGTCTTGTGTAGTTAAGACAGAAAAAGCAAGCGGCCTTCTGCATCTGGAAACAGAGGTAAGATGTGATGCTGAAGCAGAAAAATAAAGCTGTGGACCAGGAAGATAAAAAAAAATTGCTCCATTGAGCTGAGGTGACGCAGAAAGTGTGGTAATAGTTCTTAAATCTCTGGACTTTCATATCGTGCTTATTGAAGAAGCCTCTTAGAACAAAACCAGCTGTGATTTTAGGGGGTGGAGACTACATCTCCCATGAGCACGTCATCCACAGCTGAAAGATGCGGCTCTTACCAAAGCATGCGTTTGTTCTGTAAGCATGAATTGAATACAGATCTTTTTTATAACAGTTTTCTTTGTTCAAGTAAACTTTTTGCAGCATGAAGAGGGATGAGTTCATTTAATATTTTTACTTTCCAAATATCAACTTTATTTTTGTCACAAGAAGTCTGACCCAAACATAGAATTTATAAAATAACCAATCTAGTCTCTAATGATCTAATTTTTCATCAGTGTCAGAGTGACACCATTTCAAATTTAGTTAAAAACTTTGAGTTATACCTTTACATTTTTAATAGCTGCTAAAGTGCAGAGATTCCTTAAATAATTATACATTTTTACTAATCTATTTAATGTCTCAAGTTTTAATTTTCATGCTCCAGTAAAATCTGAACCGATAGCTCACTGCTGATCAATCAGATGTTTGTTGTAGAAATGAAACACGGGAACCTGCTGTCGTTATCCAATAACAGCAAAGAGCCTAACAGCCTGCTGTCCCTGCTGTCTCCTCAATATGTGTGTAATTGTCCTCTTGATGTGAAACACCGTACAACGTGCTAGCTGCAGGGGTCTCATCAGTTAATCTAGTTTCCATGTAATATTAATAAACATCCCTCCTGTAATTAAGCCTCAGTGTAGCATTAAGGAGTGTTGCTCAGGACAGAGGAAGCCGGAAAGGCCAGACGTCAGATGAATAATTCTTTTCATGTTTTGCGCTGAGAAACAGGAATATTACAGCGCTATTAATGAGACAATAAATATTTGAAGTGATCAGTCCTCTGGGTGTTCTTCATTTGGACTGGAGATACATGGACCTAATAACATCTTACCCTAAGACTCCAGAGGATTGAAAGTAGGGGATTCTTATCTAAATAGGGAACATCAGGATGAATAATAGATAGATTCTGTGAGGAAACTGCTTATTAATCTGCTGGCACATGCTTATACACATAAACACATTATTGAAGGCTTTGGATGACTTTTTGTCAGGGTGCATTTTGCTTTTAAAAACTCAGCTGCTTCAAAAAGTTTCAGACAGACTCTGGCTCTCCGTGCTGCTGTTCAGAAAATCTTGTTTTGAAGGAGATGGAGCTATCATATTCACAGACCATGCTAGAGCTACATAGTTCTCCTCAGAGAAAGGAAGCTTCATAGAGGACCAGATGTGTTTGTGGCTCATTAGAGTCACTGAAGCAGGCAGGACAGGATTTCAGGAGAGACTGTTCCTCCCTGTCATCTGGCTGTCTGCCTGATCACCTGGACTCCTCAGAGCCTCTCAATGCAGCGCTGCTGCTACGGTGACTTTGATTTTGTTTTTATGTAAAGCTTGTATCCAGGAATAAATATCTTCATGTACACACTGTGATCAAAAGTACATGAACATAAACCTAATGTTGATTTGAAACGCTCTGAACTTGAAACTAGTATTTAGGGGTGTGGTGTTAGTCAGGAATCAGTGTTTTCCTATTTGTAATAACACTAGTTTGTAGTATTGATTGGTCCTCAGCATCTGACAAAACTCAAGTCTCAACAAGGAGAAAACATTATCCTAAAATCTCTCTTTAAAGGTCAGGACGAGTGGAGATTCAAGTTTGTTCTTCAATGAATTAATCAAGATTTTCACTGAACAATCAGTAACAGATTGATTGTTATCCAAATACAAGAAACAGCAAAAGTTTAATTTTTCCAATAACTTTGTCAGCCAGGAAGGCCATGTGTTGTGTAAGGCTGTCAAAAACGTTTGGTTCTTTGAGCCATTGTAATGCAACATATATACCAGTATGATAATACAATATAATCAACTTTATTTTCAAAATTTTATTGTATCAAAAAGTAACAAAGCTTAGAAAAAAGACAGATTTACAGTTATAATTTCAAGCTAGAGCTGCCGTCAGGTACATAGAGATAAAGTAAAGTGATTGAGCACAATGAATGAACCCCCCCCCCCCCCCACAAGATATTCAGTAATGGGTGCCCAGGTGTTTTGGAAGACGTCCATTGAGGATAGATGTGACCCAGGCCTTATCACTTTAATAGAAAACTTCACCGAGTCTCCTGGGGTCGAATGAAAACAAAGCCAGGCTTGATTTGGCAGAAAGCCTTTGTCAAAAAGCTAAGCTGCTGCTGCTGTTTTTTGGATCATGATTCAACTTGGACTCAGCTGAGTATTTGTTCACCTTTTAATACATGGAGCTGAAATAACGATAAGCTTGTTTTTCAGTTATATAAATTGTACCAGAGTGTCTTTGCATTTTTTGTTTAAGAAGGTTCAATATGCTAAAGAAACTTAGGTTCAGGCCAGGCTGTTATTAAGCACAGTGTTACCTTTAAACAGTGCATGAACAAGTTTCCCATGTGTCATGAATCGAGCCGCTTCTCATCTAGTGGATGTTTTACATCTTCCTGTCTGAAGAGGCAGATTTCTATCACCTGTCTGGATTCTCAATATCAACCCAGCACCATTTCCATTTGTTTTTGGTGTAATAGTAAGTGCCAAAGATCTTTGAGGGCACATTGATTTTATGACACCATGTATTGGGGAGCTGGGCGATGAGGAGAGAGGGAGGAAGGTGCTGCTGAAAGAAAAATGAACAATAAGAGAAGAGAGCGGGCGTGTGAGGATAAAGATTAATGACCACCCTGTTCATGTAACCCACGTTCGGCGGCGACACAGCAGTCGTTTAGAGTGTCATCTGTAAATGTGTGTGTTGGATGTAGACTGTAAAATGAAATGGAAGGCAAACAAACTGCTTCTGCTCCACAGGCGCTGTGTGTGTGTGTGTACATGTGTGTACGTGTGTGTGTGATGAGGATTGATGGTGTTTGCAGTATATCTGCTGCTGAGTTGCCACCAGTTTGTTTTTTCACTGGTTTTGCTGTCTGAACTGAAAAACAATGACGGTTTTTGTTTTTTTTGGTCACTTCTTCTCTTAGTTACATTCTGACCTACTGATCCAGGATCAGGACAACTTGCTGGAGCATCATGTGATTTCTGTTATGTCTCAGCAGGATTACATTTACTCAGCACTCGCCAAAGATTAGAAGAATTATAGCTCACTGGCTTGTAGTGTGACTCAGATTAGAGGATCTGTGGATTTTACTCAAGTTTTACGTTGATTAAATCAATAACTGCTGATAAGCATTTAGCTATTATACCATTTAACTACTAATGTCCACTTGAATTAGACGCTGAAAACATGTTTCATACAAGTTCTTTCATTTTGGAAGAAAATGGATGAAAGTTAACACCCTAGAATTTAAATTATTTGTGCAAATGTCAAAGAAGCAAAACATTTACATTTGAAACTTCTTGAAATGTACAATCCATAGGTAGGAGGATAAATGATAAGAAACTGTCAGTTTGTGTTGATGGCAACTCCTGTGCAAAAAGAAGGAAATTATCTCTTTGCTGAGTTGTGTTTTCTGAAAAACTCATCCTGCATTTTTTTTTAACAGTAAAGAATACCTCTTGTAGTGAATATTTCCTTTGGGAAATGTTCCAAAAGGCGTCTCGTCAATCATGAAAAGGCACCAGCATCCACTTTAGTCTATTTTATAACCGAGCACTCTTCACAGAGGCTTAAAGTAAAAGCTACTTTTCCTGTATTGATTTCCTTTATTAAATCAGCCTCACTTACAGAAGAGGAAACCTTGATAAGAGGGACGGATGAGTCTGAGGCTTTTAAGGGCATTTAGTTTGCTAACAATGCTGTCCTAAATTCTCCGTCCTGACTCAGTGAGAGTTATCTCAAGTGGAGGCTCTGCTTTGAGGTGCTGCAGTGATAAAGGTAATGTGACCACCCTGACAGAGGTGCCAAACTGCAACACTAAATAACTCTTCTGTATGTTTGGAAGGGTCGTATGGAGCAGTTAGTAACAGTACATGGAGAAATATGATATATTTGGTATCTTACCAAGAGGAGATGTGGTTTGTTAGATCTCTGTGTGAGCAATAAAGATACAATTTATGGACAGTCCTGAAACTTCTCCATCATCTAAATTTGATTTTACAAGTGTATGGCTGTAGAATATCTCAAAGAACACATTATTTGTGTATATTAAAAACACTTCTAAGCATCCGAGGTAAACATTGGTCTTTAGATAATAATTGGAACCTATAAATAGACATACCATCTGCTCACATCTGATTTTCACAGAAACACAGTAAAGTAAAACCACTACATGTAGGAAGTAGTTCTCTTGTTTTAACATTTGTGTCTTTGAATTGCTTCAAGTTTTCTTACTTGGCAGAAACATGTTTATGAACATACAGAAAAATGTTCACGTTAGTAAACCGGAGGAGTTAAAATACAACTGGAATTTCTTTTGTTTGGTTGATGGGAGTGTGTGTGTGTGTGTGTGTGTCCATACTTTGTGTAAACGTGAGGTGTGTACCTTACTTGCTCAGTGTGTTCTTGTGTGTGTCTGTGTCATTGAGTTAATGGAGGGTCTTGGCCTGGGTAATGGAGCCCCTCCCCGCAGGCTGGCTGGATAATTTAATTAATGTCATCTCTCTCTCTCTCTCTCTCTCTCTCTCTTTCTCTCTCTCTCTACCTGATTCGTGACTCATCTGCAGCTCGTATCAGCCTTTTGGACACTCGTCCTTACTCAACCCATCCTCTAGTCACTCACACGTTCATGGATCCAGTTAATCTTTTTCTTTGTATCATATTTTCCTCTTCACTCTCTCTATATTTAAGATGCAGCTGTGTTTTCTCACTCTTCCTTCTCCTTGTGACCTTAATGAACAGCGCAGTCTCTGTGCTGTGAAGCCGAAGCGGCACCAGTTGATTTATCTTCTCTCCGCTTGTTACTCTCCCTCCCTTGTCAAGCGTTGCTTTTAATGTTTATGGAGGCAAAGCTGTTTGTGGAGTCGCTGTAATGATCCATGATGTAATGGCCCCTCTTTGCAACACATAAGGCTGACTGGGGACTGGACCAGGCTCTGTTAAGCATCATCTGGTGTACTAAGTTGAGGCAAAATGTCAACAAAGCTGCTCCACCACTTTTCCTTCCTCAGCACTCAGATGTAAATAAAATTAAAATGAATAAATATCCGTGTTTCGTGTTTGTAACATCTGGTCTTGTTCTCTGTTTCTCAGGTGGAATCGCAGGTGGCATAGAGATCTGCATCACCTTCCCCACAGAGTACGTCAAGACGCAGCTGCAGCTGGATGAGAAGGCAAATCCACCCAAATACAGAGGAATAGGTAAGCATTGAGTCTGTGAGTGTGACAGTTTTTTAAAAACTGCCCACAATCAATTTCATTTCATTTTCATATCTAAACTTAAGGCTGGTTATAAAGTTATTAATAAGAAATTAGCTCAAGCAAAAAGTGACCTTTTCTAACAATCTAACACCAAGACAGAGTGTTACCGCAACAAACAGATCAGTTTAGTTGAGCCACAAAAATTTCTTTGTGCTGGAAGAATCTCCTTTTTCTTACAGAAGGACATCATAGACATATCAAAACCAAAACAGAAACATTATAAAATCAAAGTAAAACCATAGAAAGTTAAGAAAAGGTAATTACTTTTTCATTGAAGAAAAAAATGCTACTTTTAAAATGCAGCTGCTGGCCGAACTTAAATTAGCCGAAAAAAAGATAAACAGAGGAAAACAGCAGAACTGTTTATCTACCCATGCATCTGTCTTTCTGTCTGTCACTAGTATTTTCTATTTCTCCCTCTCTCAGGGGCTCATTATCTAATTACCCATCATCCCCAGGTACATTAGGGATTCTGGCAGACTGTCACCGTGCTTGTTTATACGGCTTACAACAAACCAATGCACACACTCACTATCCATTCAAACCAGTGTAACACACACTCACACACCTACACACACGTCAGTTGCGTTAGCGTTGGCTGGTGCTCTGTGGATGGCAGACCATGCTAATGAGCGCTGCAGACAGCTGTTGCTCTCTAGCTCAGTTGTGTATTTGAGGAGACAGCAGAACACAGATAACAGGACTGATGTCGATGAGAGCAAGAAGCCTCGAGAAGCTCAAAGAAAAACAACCAAGTCTGGGGAAACTGGCTGGCAGTTTTATATACCTGTTATTTACGCTGTGATGTTTTTGAATCTCATGTTTCTGGAATATTTTTAATCTCAGTGTTTGCATAAGAAGAGTAATTGAAATATGGTATTATACAGGGCAATCTACCATGCCCTTGGAAACACTATCCAGGTGCCTCTCCTGTGGTCAGGATATATTTAATCAGTGCCTTTGAATCACTATAATTATAAAATGTCAACAGTAACATCCTACCATCTCTGAGCCTCTCAATTATAGTTTAAAAATGACACGGCCTCTGGGAGCGGCAGACTTCTCAGATCTCTCAGTGCAGCCATCACTGAGAGATGGTGAATGGTGGACTTCGCTTTTGGTTACGGCCCGAAAAAGCAGCTTGAGAAGTGAAAATTAAGTTGGAATAGAGAGACAGCAAAAGAGTGCATTGTTAGCCTCATTTAAACCCATTTGTAAAGAATGTATGATTGTGAATTGAAACTAAATGTTCCTTAGATGTCTGCCTGTGGAAGCTGGGATGACAGTATAGCAGATGCAGTCCTCCTCATTTGCACTCCAGAAACACTTTTTTTGTGTTTATAACTAAAGCCTGTTGAAGTACTAGTCATCAACAATATTCTGGATTATAGATTGTCTGTATTCAAAACACTGAGTTTTTTTTAATATGTCGATCTTCCTCCAGCTGACTGTGTGAAGCAGACGGTACAGGGCCATGGGATCAAAGGACTGTACAGAGGACTCAGCTCACTGCTGTATGGATCCATACCCAAATCTGCAGTCAGGTGAGTGAAATAACAGAACAATTTCAAAATATTTTGAGAATTTACATTCCAAATAACTGATTTGTAAGTGTATTACAAATACATGTGGATTTTTTTGAAGCACTTATGTAAATTTCCACTGAATAAAGATGTGATAATTTACAAACATTGTTACATGTGATGTCAGCGCTATTAAAATAAGAAAAGAATGCCTTCACGTTAAATTCCTCGGATTGTTGTTGTTAAATTTGTGTCATTGTTTAACTGTTGGTCTTTAAATGAGCGACTGTGCAGAAATCTAAAAAATGTGACTTTAAGGCTGCAGTTAGATTTGTTGTTAAATGAGGTCTTTAAGTAGAGGAACCTGGAACCACCAGCTCACGTTCTCCAATTATTCCAGCCCATTACCCACAAGGCAAGGCATAAATGCCACACTAGCCTTCAGTATAATTACATTATTCTTTTCAGCAATGACATTTACACACATTGCAGCGTGCGTGTGCACACTCTCACATACTCACACATGTTGCACAAAACCAAGTCCGACCACTTCATTGTTACCATTTCTCTGTTATCCTCTTTAGTCTTTCACTCCTTTCACAGCACTCATCTCTCTCTCGCGACCTCTCTCTGTCTCTCTCTGTCTCTCTCTGTCTCTCCCTGTCTCTCTCTCTCTCTCTCTCTCTCTCTCTCTCTCTCTCTCTCTCTCTCTCTCTGTGTACAATGCTGGGGGGAGAGCCTGTCTGTACGATGGAGAGACAGGCGCAGCCAGGCGGAGCCAAGATGCCACTCAAACTCAGGCAGGGTCTCAGTAGGGGAACAGAGAGGGAGACATGTGTTGATACCCTGTCAATAGATGTGTATGTGTTTACGTACAGTGTGTGTTTGTGTGTGTGTGTGTGTGTGTGTGTGTGTGTGTGTGTGTGTGTGTGTGTGTGTGTGTGTGTGTGTGTGTGTGTGTGTGTGTTTGTGCACATATGAGTGTGTCAGTCAGCCTTCAGCCCTCATAGAGTATGAAGGGGTTGTTTCTGCTCAGAGTAGAGTTTTCTCTGAGGTCATACAGCAGGGGCGTAAAGAGGTTAACAGAGAGGCTCATATGTAAACCGGTACCAAAGTTTTCCATAAACTGGTACTGGTACTTGATTTTTCAGCACTTTATTATCCAAACTTTTGGTTTCAATGAATTTTTGGTGACTGCTGTGTTCATGGTGGTGTCTCTCTCTTTTTTTTTTGTATTTTTCATCACTCTAAAAATCTCATCCTCTGTCCCGTTTAACAAACATCACTGTAGATCTATGAAAACTGAAAACAGGCTGATTTAGGTGCATGTCTTGAATCACCTCATCTGACCCTTTCCCAGTGGCAGCAGTATCAGGAATCATGAATAACTAAATAAGGGGAAATATATAGTGAACAGCTTTGTGTCTGTGTCTTGCTCACCCCTTCAGGATTCTAATTTGGATAACCAATTTGAAAACAATGAATTTACTGCTGCTCACAGAAATGACTTTACTTTACTTAGATTAAAGTATCGAGGCACAGTTGAAAAAAATCTGGATACGTATTTTAAAGAGATTTTTTTTCCCCAAATTTCATCTCACTGTACCATTACTGTAAAAATGAACACAGTGAGTTACTATAACTTCAATAATCAGCATTTTGCTTTCACAATTCAAAAATTTAGTATTCAAGCCAATAAACTTCTGTACAACTTACAGTATGACTACTATATCAAAATATAGTTACTTAATGCAATCATTTGTTAAATCAATGCAGAGAAAATAAGATATTCCACTTGTTTCAACTTCTGCTCTGCATTTAGTAACCCTAAAAAAAAATTGCATAATGTAAAAAGTAGTTCTCAAATTAATACAAATTTATTTAAATATTTAACCCCCTGCAGATAAAACAATGGGAGGTTGTATTTGACTTGGTGAGTGAGAAACTACAGGTATCCATGAAAGGAGTTGGAAACACTTGCAATTCCCAGCAGTGTTAAAACTTGAACTTTTAGCAGGAAAAAGCCTCCTCTAGTGACAACTTTATCAGGTTATATCTTTAAGACTGTTATTCCATTAAAGCAGAAATGAACAGGTGGGTTAAATAAAAGAAAATGACGCAAACATTAAAGCTGCTCAGTTGGGAACAATTAGATCTGATTCATAGAGACTACTTTGGCACCCTTCCACTGACCATCAGTTCCTCTGAGTCGTTTGTTCGATCTGTCTTTCACCCCCATCCTATCCCATCTTCTTCTCCCGATCCCTCTTCCTCCCCCATCCCATTAGCTGATTGCCTGTGCACCATCATGCACAGCACAATCTGCTGGAAGCTAGTCAAAGAGATAGACGAAGGACAGAGAAGAGAGTGGTTGACCTTTTTCTCCCCTCAACCCTTCCTCCATATTTACATCCCTCTTTTTTCCACCTCTCTTTTCTATTCTTCTCCTCATCAGCCCACCTGACCTTGTGGAAAGAGCCACTAATGAAGATTGGGGAGCTCTCCACGGTCCACAGTGACTCATCTCTGGCTGGAGATGTCAGACAAAAAATGATGTGTCATTTTCTGAGTGTGACGTTTGGTCAGCTTGTTATATGAGGAGGAGAGACTTTAGAGTAAATTGGCTCAGGAGCAAAGATGACAGCAGCACATTTCTCTCCAGCAGCTTTTAATGAATTGCATTTGTTTCACAAGGTTAGTTATTAGGCGCTCGGATTTCCAAAGCTGTGGGTTTTGTTCATTTTTTGTCCATTCCAAAGCTTTAATGCTGTTTGAAGCCAGTCAGTGGTGTGCAGAAGAAAAGGAGGGATGGATTTGTTTTATGTTTTGTTTGTTCCTGTTTAATGAAGGGAGTTGGTTAATTGTGTGGAGCCTTTCTCTCAAAGCAAACAAACTCAGGGCTTATAGTTAGACAGATGAGGGAAAGTAATGAGCTGAAGAAAATTCTGGGATAGAAACACAGATGGAGACAACAACTAAAGTCACATGAGTGTGGTGAATTTTTTTGCAATAGCCATGATGTTGGCAGGTAAATGGCTCAGGCAGTCAGAGAGAAGACGGAGAGGAGAAACAGAGCATTAATCCAGACCAAGAGTCTGCCACCCCCCCGCCCTCTGCTAAATGTACCGGGCAGCGTCCTACCTTCACCACAATTCAATTTCATCTATAAATAACCTTTCTTGTAAAGGACTTGCTGGCGCAACATTTTCTGATTGAGGAGATACATAAACCACACCTTCCTCTCTCTCTCTCTGCCTGCTTCTGTGGCAGCTGTTGCTGGTCATTTGTTAGTAACAGGAAAAATATCCTGTGTTGGTGCATCTTTGATGAGGATACAGGCTGGACCACAAAGTAAAACCCAGATCACTTTATGTTGTCACTCTAAATGTGACATAGAAGGAATTTAATTTGCTCCAACATGCATCTGGTTTTCTTCGCTTCCCATCAGTGTTACATGAAATGGAAACATCTTTGATTTCAAACTTATGTCTGCTGATGAGGAACAGCATCTCTCCATCATTTTTCCTGGGCTATAGCTGTAGTGTTTTGTTACTCAATTTGGACTCTCAAAACAAGAGCAAGAAAGTAATCATAAAAGATGTGATTATTTTAGCTTCCAAGAATTATAACATGATAAGATGGATGAATAAACACGCCACATAGTCCTGTTTTTCCTGGCTCAGAAGAAAAACATCTATCCATATAGTGCTACACAATTAAGTACAATGAATATGTAATTTGTTTCTTAGGAATATAAAAATTAGTCATCTGTATCCTGGAGCGCTGTGTTAACTCTCCCATAATCCCCTGGGTGTTCTGTTTTGGCCTTCAGGTTCGGGGTGTTTGAGTTCCTCAGTAACCATGCCAAGGATGAGTCTGGTCGGCTGGACAGCACCAGAGGTCTGCTGTGTGGGCTGGGAGCCGGGGTGATGGAGGCTGTTGTGGTGGTTTGTCCAATGGAAACTGTGAAGGTATGTAACCTACTGATCCATGGTCAGATTTCATGTCTGATCACTTTTACTTGTTAGTCTCATCCATGTTGCACAGCAACACATAAAAGACTTGCCTCAAGTAATCAGTTTTATATAATAAGCATCATGTTGTCTCAGAGGAACGATGATGACGTTTCAGGAACATAGGCGGCAAATAGCATTTTTTTTGCATTGCATAATTTATCGCAGCTTAATTGCGCAATGTGATATATCTACACAAACACACGTACTCTTTTTTTATTTTCAGAGAGTAGCAGGTTAAAAAGGTATAGATTACAAATTACATGCAATAATTAACTAGAATAAGTAAGTGTTACATAAGCCCATTAAACATATAGGTATCAACTAAAGAGCACCCTTTTTTCCCCCCCCTCCCTTTTTCCTTTCCTCAGTGTCTTAATACACTGAGGAATATATATATATATATATATATATATATATATATATATATATATATATATATATATATATATATATTGACACTCCTACTCTTTTAGTGTTTTTAACAATAATAATAATAATAATAATAATAATAATAATAATAATAATAATAATAATAATGATAATGATAATAATAATAATAATACAAAAAAATAGTTTGTAATGTAATGAATGAAAATCATTAAAATTGTACAACAAAAATGGAATGCAATGATAAAATTAAAACTCATAAACAATAGTAGATTGTTTTCAACTATGATTTAAAAACAGAGAAGTCTATTTTAATAAAAAATTAGTCATATAAATGGTAAAGGAGGAGGCAATGTTACCCTTTACTTATGGCCAGGTGATATTTCAGTTTTTTGTTTTTATAATTCTTAAATTGTGTGTTTTTCTGTCAATAGTATGTGTATATGTGCCTGTGTGTGTGTCAGTGTGTGTGTGTGTGTGTGTGTGTGTGTGTGTGTGTGTGTGTGTGTGTGTGTGTGTGTGTGTGTGTGTGTGTGTGTATGGATGTGTGTGACTCTGAGTGACTCTGAAAGGCACTATGTGGCACAATCTATGTCACCGTACCACCGTACCAGGTTTTGTCTGAAGTCTCTTCCAGAAGAGTTAGACCAAACATGTCTGACTTCTCTGTCACAGTAAAGCTAAATGTTGTGTTTTTTGATGATCCCTTTTTATCTCTGAAGGTCAAATTCATTCACGACCAGACTTCAGCCAACCCCAAATACAGAGGCTTCTACCACGGAGTCCGAGAGATAATCAGGGAACAAGGTAAACAGATTCTTCAGTGCATGTAACTAATCTGACATCTAGTGGTCATCTTGGGTAGTGCCACTAAAAAAACAGTCTTGAGTCAAAGTGGATCCAGAATTGAGAGTTTTCTTTTCCTGTACAGAAAGCATATAATAAAATTTACTCCCTTATTTTTCCCCTGCAGGATTAAGAGGAACGTATCAGGGTCTTACTGCCACTGTGCTTAAACAGGGATCCAACCAGGCTATTCGATTCTATGTGATGACCTCCCTGAAGAACTGGTACAAAGGTCAGTCTGCATACCAGTACATCGGATCAATATTTGACAGTCCTGACATGGTGTCTTTTATCTGAAGTATTCAAATCAGCTGCAGAGTTTCATTTCCAGAGCTCCATGTGCAAAAAAGCATCCTTATTGAATTACTTATTTTTGTGTCCTTACACCAGGCGATAACCCCAATAAAGCCATTAACCCTTTGGTGACTGGAACCTTTGGAGCAATAGCTGGAGCAGCCAGTGTCTTTGGAAATACTCCCCTAGATGTCATCAAGACACGGATGCAGGTAAAGCACAAAGCTGACATTGTAAAGCACAGTGTTCTGTGCTCCTTTTCTTTGTTTTCACTTAACAACATTAATTTGAAATGGTAATGCATTTTGTTTTCTTTCTGTAGGGGCTGGAAGCACATAAATATAAGAGTACATGGGACTGTGCTGTCAAGATCCTGAGAAACGAGGGGGTGGCAGCGTGAGTCTCCCTCCCAGCACTCAAAATAATTCTTCTTAACAGCATGGAAAAACTCATCGACATGTATAATAAAAAATGTGTAAAGGAATTAAATTTACAGAATTAACTCCAATTTTATTGATCTTTTATCATGAATGTTATTCTTTCAAAGGATACAAAAAGGAGGTGTTTTTAAATGTCCACTTGGCTTCATGATACCAAACTGTTGCAGGAATTGAGAAGAATCATCTTTCTCTCCTTGTCTTTGCCTGTAGATTCTACAAAGGGACTGTTCCTCGGCTGGGCCGAGTGTGTCTGGATGTGGCCATAGTCTTCATCATCTACGAGGAGGTGGTGAAGGTCCTGAATAAGGTCTGGAAGACAGACTGAGCTGCTGGAGCTGCAGATCGGGTGGTGGCTTCCTGCTGATCTGAGTCTCTCAGACTTCCTTTGCCAGTGAGGGGGTGAGACAGAGAGCTGAACTTAGATCAGTGTCATATGCTAACAGGAAGCCCATAAGCTCACAGGGCTGGGCTGCAGAGATAAAAAAAAAAAAAAGAAGAAGAAGAAACTCGGTGTCGCCCACATCTGGACAACTGGAGTGAATGCAGAGCTTTGCTGCTCTGCCTCAAGACACCTAGATGTAGTGTTTATTTCACAAAGTGGGATTATAAAATGAGCTAAATAGCTGTGAAAATAAAATTCTTCATCACAAAAACACATCATCAGTTTTAAAATAATGAAAAAAAAACCTTAAAACTTGACTTCACACCATGTTGGAATCTACTTATAAAGTCACTGTTTGCTGAAGTTTCCCTCTTTTTTTTTCCAGTGATTTAGTTCACTTACCTCATAAACCTGCTTTGTGAAATATGTCCTCTCAGTGAAAAATATTATTATAAGTCACCAGCTGTTTTGTTTACAGCTGGTTTTCAGGTGTTAAACTGGAATCTCTTGAGTTTTGTTGCTTTCTGTCTCTTCTTGTGCCTCGTGTCGTGTGGTTTCTGATCCAGAGGAGCCCGACTGCAGCTGTTTGCAGGTTTACAGTCACATAAACTGCAGGAACATCCAATGAGTAGGCCTTGAAAAGAATGATTTCACATTTGTAAAATGTGCATTATTTTTTATAAAAAGTAGATTCTTATTTAGTTATTTACTAGCGTCATAGTTTTATCATAAAATATGGTATATATTTTATTCCTGTGCCAAATGCCAAACCTGTTAAATTATGACGGTGTGTTCAGAGTCAGAACATGCAAAGTAGCCTAACAACGTTGATGACTAATATGTTATGACTAATATTAAAACAAACCTTTAAATGTATTTATTGAAAGCTGAATGTTGAATATCTAGAAATTTAAGAGACTATGTGCTGTTAACGTGCCACTTGTTAACGTGTCAAGTTTTTCTGTGATTGGGTCCGGGTGTAAAATGTTCTAAAGATGTTAAAATATATATTTTATTGTTATTTTTCACTGTGAGTCTGAATGACAACCATGCAAAGTAACCTCAGAGCTCATTATTTTCATCTAATGGAGATTTGTGTCTTCAACAGATCCCCATAAAAGCAGCTTGCAGGGTTTTTGTTCTTAATATCTTTACATCTGAGGCAGTTTTTAGTCTGTGTGAATCTGTATTCCATTCCTGACAGCAATGCTTCCAAACACGAGGCTCCTCCAGTTCCAAAATTATATAAGCAGTTGAAAGATGAATGAATGACGGTCTCTTCTAATACCACACATCTGTTGTTTTATTCTCACACTATGATTTACCTGAAACCTATTGATTTTAGAGGGGTCTGATGAGTTATTGTATCAAATCCAGAACTGTCAATACTCTAAATCACGTTTCAGGCCACCTCAGAGGCTGACGCTGTGTCTGATATCAGTATCAGAACAACTCTGGGTGCAGCTGAATGCTGCTTCATTTAAAGAGGCCAATCATTAGAATCACACTCTGTTTTTATAAAATGTATCTGCTGTTTAAATGCAAACCTGTTCATTCATGTTCGGATGTGTTTTTATTCCCGCTCATGTGCCTTTGACTGTTGTGTTTGTTGGAGAATAAACTGAATAAATACCATCATCTATTACAGCAACTCGTGACACTCTTATATGATCTTACCTGCAGTCTGAAAAAGAGATGATGACAAGATGTGTTTGCCCCAAAAACGATCAACTTCATACCAACACACATTCTGTATTGTAATTCAGACAAAATAGGTTTCCTCTTTTGAATTTTTTTGTCAGCCAAACAGAATCTTATGAGGAACAAACAGCTTGATAAAAAGTGTTATTGTCACATCAAGTCAGTGTATTACAAGGCTGTTTGTGTGTGTGTGTGTGTGTGTGTGTGTTTCAGGAGGGGATGTAGCTCTGTATGATAAATCCTGTGCAATAAACATCATCCCTTCCTTTTGTCTGTGCTAGATGTCAATTTTATTTGTGGTGTTTGAGTGTGTGTTTGTGTGTGTGTGTGTATGGGATGGGTGGAGATCTGAAAATTCATTAAATCAAGCATCTTAAAACTTGAAAGCATGCAGGCTTTTTTTTTTTAACCATTCTCTCTTGTTGGTCTCCTGTTCGACCTGTTTGGGTCACAACACATCACGTTGGGACAAACCATTGGGAGCAAGAGGGGGAGGAATCCAACAGGGAACTCATTGTTTCAGTTTTGGCTGATGCTCATGTCCAGTGATTCAACTATCCATCTCTCTCTCTCTCTCTCTCTCTCTCTCTCTCTCTCTCTCTCTCTCGCTCTCTCACTCTCTCTCTCTCTCTCTCTCTCTCTCTCTCTCTCTTACACGCTCTCACACACAATTACACACTTCATATCTGCAGTACCTCAGTGTTTGTTGTGAGAAGGAATGCACGGCTATCTGCAAAGGACTGAAGTGAAGAGAGTCTGCAGTGCACGATTTGGCATCAATGAAGAACTATGCAGCCTTTATAGCTTGGAAAGCATCCCTATCAGACTTTGTATATGAGTTATCCTAACCCTAAGAAAGCCAAGCATTCAGACTTTAAGGTCTCGAATAAACGTGAGAAGGGTCAGTTTCATGTTAATGTGCACTTGTATCTTACTGATTTAAACTTAGTGCTGTGTTGTAACAACATAAACAACATAAGTTGGTGGTAATGATGAGGCTGAATTCAAATATTGTTATATCCCCCAGAGGATCTACATCTATAATTACACATGTAATTTTATTTTCTTAGATGAATAACAATAATCTGCTACAAAATTGTGAATGAAAGCTTTAATGAGAAACCAAATTAACTTTGCTGGATATTTGAATGGAGTGTTAAAAGAGTAAAGTCTTATTTAGTTTCTTTGCCACTAATATGTGTGTGTGTGTGTGTGTGTGTGTGTGATGGTGCCATACAGTGCATAGTCTGGATCAGTCCAATATGCACAACAGACAAATATTAATGCAATTGACAAATATTAACCACAAAAGAGAATTTTTGCAGCATGAGCTCAAAGCTCAAGAATAAAAAATGTTTACACACCAAAAGGTGGGGCTATTGCTACAACCTCAACACGTCCTCTGCCTCCCCCATCCCTGTTTCCCTACACACACACACACACACACACACACACACACACACACACACACACACACACACACACACACACACACACACACACACACACACCAGTGATGATAGAAAGGCCGGCTTGCTCCCCATATCTGTACAATAGGGCTTTATAAGAAGAGTCAAAGAACCTACCAGTCTCCCTTCATCCTAACATCATCACTCCTTCTTCCTCCTCCTCCTCCTCCACTTCTTTTTTGCTGCTGGATGATGGCGGTCATAGATTGCCCCCAAAATCTCTCGTCATCCTTTCAGACATCAAGGCATTAATCTTTCCTTCAGATCATCTTTGAACCAAAAAGATGATCCTGGAGTCTCGAGAGTTGCTTAGCAGCTCTTTTACATTGATTTTGTTTTAACTTGTATGTTTCATAAAAGAAAAAATGCAGAATGTGTTACACAGAGTTTAAACATATGTATTTTACCACGCCTATAATGGTTCCAAAACCTCTTACTTAGTTTACGCCCAAGTGGGTGGTCATTGCAAACTCAATAAGCTTATTAAACACCTCTAACAGAACAATGTACCATACAACATGTAGCATGTGTATTTTTCAGTACAGTACATGAACCTTATGTTGAAAATACAATTCTGTGTGTCAAAAACTTTTCCACCAACTCTTTTTTTTCTTTCACTAAAGGATTCAAATTCCTTAACAATAAAACACAGCAATGGTGATTGTCTCCAGTAATTCCCGTCTTGATGCTCTTTTACAGTAGCCCCCAATGTTCAGTGTCTCTCTGAGAGCCTCATTGACTCAGAGCCAGTGAAGGGGAAGTAATGTTATTGTTCTCCTGGCTTTCTCTCAGAGGGTGGATGCTCTTTGCTCTATAGCGATGAGAGGA
This sequence comes from Labroides dimidiatus, assembly GCA_030710495.1. NCBI lineage: Eukaryota > Metazoa > Chordata > Actinopteri > Labriformes > Labridae > Labroides > Labroides dimidiatus. Next base: position 11,786,004 of record CM061153.1, on the reverse strand, counting down.
GATCATTTTGTTTCTGAAGCTTCAGGAGAACCTTCCCATTGAGGCGTTTGCTGAATCTACCTTCCAAGTTAACCTCAGTTTTATCGTCTCTATTAATATAAAGTAAGATAGACGCTGTCCGTGGTGCTGAATTTGATTTTTTGATTGAAATCTAAATAAGTATGGATACTATTATCAGATATTTTGCAGCTTGTGCGTAAATTTTGTTTTATATTCCTTAAAATGTAAATGTTAACAGATTTTTAGATATGATGGAAGTCACTATATGGACGCATTAATTGGGATTATTTGTTAGGAGGTGGTCCAACGCTCTCCAAGAACATAGTTAGGCATCCTTCAAAAGCTCATATTTAGAGAGAGAGAGAGAGAGAGAGAGAGAGAGAGAGAGAGAGAGAGAGAGAGAGATTGGTACTGTACCTCTTTTCTAATAACCAACAGTAGCTGTGAGGGGCGGTGTCCGGCAGACGGACAGAGGAGAGCTGGTGTACACAGGCTCCACTTTTACGCATCAGTTGTTCGAGTAGGCGCCACTGCTGAAGTTGCATTACATCTACATTTAGTGCACAGAATAACACCAGAGTCCTCTTGAAACATTATTCAGATTTAAACACTAAGAAAAGGGAATCATACGCCTGCGGAATAAACGGATCAAGTGGACCCACTGAAGTTTCCGTCATGGGAGCGCGTGGATGGAGCTCAGCGCGTCTCGGGTTTGTCATATGTGGATATTTAGCGTTTTTCTGCGGGGAGATTTTCCCACAGGCTGAAGCGGGCTGCAGGGAGAGAGAGAGCCCAAACTGCTGTACCGGCCGTAACAATGAATGTTTTGAGTACACCAGGAGGAAAACTGTGTGCTACTGTGATACCTACTGTCAGAAAACCAGAGACTGCTGCGAGGACTACCAGAGCGTGTGCCAAATATCTGGTGAGCTGCTTTTATTATCATGTCCACAGAAACTATTGAAGAAGTTTGGATGCATTAAGCTCGTGCACCTTTTGTTTAGGCTCCAGCTGTGTCCTGTCTCGTGAGGTTGTTGGTGAGTGTCCAAGTCAGAGATGGCTGGCATTAAGGTGACATGGAGACAGTGAGACATACTGCACATAGCTGTCTCCAGCGTGCTCATTAATGCTGTTTGTTTGAAGTAACCGGAAAAAGGTGGCGGTAGTATTGAGCTGTGTGTTTCCAAAGGCAGGTTGTGCATTTTACTGGTTGTTGGGTTGACCTTTGGCATTAAAAGATTCAAAATGTGTAACAAAGTCACTGCAGCATCAGACCTGCTCTTTCCCTTGCTATTCATAGACTAAGAGGATTTAAGAGATTTGATTGGACAAAGTAGCAGTCTGAAAAGGACAATTTTAGCTCCTTGAAATTATGATCAACTTTTAGAATTTTTTTTTAACTTAATTAAATTTTCAAATTTTATTGACAGAAAGATAAACCAAGAACTTTTAATCATGACTGAAAACAATCCATTGTTGTAGCCTTAACTTTCTCCTCAACTCCACTGAGAGAATAAAATGCACTTTGTAGAAAGTGTGTGTGGATCACCTCTTCCCTCATCATCCTGGCTGATTCTACTATATATGGACAAATGAAAGACTGGACACCATGGAAACAGACTGCCAAAGATGGTCAGAGTACAGTGGAGCTGTGTCTGTCTGAGCTGTGACAGACGGACACTCAGAGCTCTCTCAGTATGTTGAAACATCTCAAGTTCACAGAGAGTAATTATCAGTGTGTAGATACATGCGGAGGCTGACGCTCGTCTAAAGTGCTCACTAACAATCACCTGCAGGGTCGCTCCTCCAGGTCAAAGGGCTCTTCACATGCTGCTCTGATCCCTCTGTTTAGGCACGCTGAGCATGTACAAAGTGAACATCTGTGTCTGTGTTGTGTCTGTGCAAACTGGCTGCCTCATTTGGACTGAAGTGCATCACTTTAAAGTAATGGAGACACTTTATCAGACCTCTGTGTTAACTTCAAAGATGGCTGAGAGACTTGTAAACCACAGTTAATTGCAGCACGCTGAGCTATAAAAGCCAAACTAGTAAACTAGTGTTATATCCAATTTCAACTTTCATTGGTGCTTGTTTTCATATATTTATGTGTAAATAATTTTAGAAACTTAAAGGACCTTAATTTGGGTTAAAATTTAGTAGAATTTTGATAGAAAGCCTCTATGTTGAGTTTGATTCCAGTGAGGATAAATAGGCTGAATTCTACTAATTTGCTTAACTTTGCTGAAAGTGTTGTTGTATCATCGTCACGGATAGCAGACTTTGCTTCAAGTAGTGATTTTAACTGTATAATGTCAATGACAGAATCCATCAGCCTACTATTTAAACCAAAGCCACAACTAGAGGGCTGCACACAAAAAAAGTTCCCTTCATGCCTCTGAATTCAATATTTGAGCTTTCCTTGTTATGGTAACACTGGAGAGATACTGCATTCATGATTTTATACTCAACAACAGAGACACGGCTGTTTCTATCCAAAATGTTACAATATATGGGAGACATGCAGCAGACTGAAGTGTTAATGTGTGTTTTGTTTCCACTAATTAGTCAAAGAGGCTTGAGCAGTAGAGACAGCATATATCATCCAGGAGCCAGAGGCATCACTTGATTCTTTCAATGTGTCTGCCAAACTGAAGGTTAACAGAACAAGCTCAGAGAAGCTCCTCAGCTCAGTGTTTAGTCATCACTGTTCAGTTCAGCAGCAGCTGGACCCTCAAAGGTCAGCCCCCGGCTGAATGTGCATCAGTTCACTCACGTGTCAGGGGCTTTCGTTTCTCTCCGTGGACCTGATGAGGGCTTACTCTGACAGGTGAGCTCTGATGAGACACAGCACAGGGGGAAGTATATCTGTCCTGGTAGAGTTGCATACAGCAGGTGTTGCAGTAAAGAGTATGTATGAAATAAAGCACGTTTGCTGAGTTTTCACATGGAAAACAAAAATCTGATCTTCATAAATGTATTGATTTGTCACTAAGTGCTCTTTTAAAACTTCATGTTACAAAGTGCTTCAGAAAAGCAGCAGCATGAAAGAAATCAGTCTTTAAAAGAAAATAAATATTCATACAGTTCATCAACCAACCGACAAATATCTTAGAAACACAATATTTAAGTAAAAGATCACATCATCTTGTTCCAGACCTCTTCAAGCAGTATGGATGAGTGAACACTGAGTGATGCACATAAACACACCTTGACTTCCTCCCTCTGATACTTGAGCATCTCTGCAGCATAAACCAAACACACAGCTGTGGTTTGGATTAAAGCAAACCAGCGTTTTCTCACCCACATCACACTCAGACTTTATCTGATCCTGATCCTGCAGCTCTGTAACGCTCTGCAGCGTCTGTCTGTGTACTGTCTGTCACAGTCTGTAATTTAGCCGTGTCAGCTGTAGCCGAGCAGGGAGCCTGGAGTGGGTGACATCAGAGCAGAGACAGACTGTAGCATGTAGACACAAACACTTGCAGGTCTTAAGAGTTTGATAAGATTCATGACAGAGATGTGTTTTTAATGAAAATTCAGCGGGGGTTGATGTTTTGTTAGCCGTGTGTATGAGTTTTATGAGCATTTTATATTTATGTTACTCTTTTAAAAGCTGGGATTTTTATGGACAGTTTACTGTAAGTTTATAGTAATTTAAGTCCTGGAGCCATTTTAATGTTAACATTGTGTCCTTGCAAGAGTTTCTGCAATAAGACCTGTGTTCTGCATGAGGAGGATATCCTGGAAGTTTGTCACTTTTTCAAACTTGAAATATGGTTTTGCATGTCTGGAAAATAAAATATTTAAATTGATAAAAAAAAAAGGAAAGAAACAAATGTGTACTTGCACAGTCATTCGCTTTGGATCTGAATGCTGTGTGTCTCTTGAGTTGGGGATGCAGTGTACAGCAAGTTGACACTATTTATCTTCTAAATCACATTTTCAGCATTTAGTGAAAGTCTGGCTTCTATTTGAAAGACAACATTTCCCAGACTGATAGCTAAAAGTAGGTAAACACACAGACTGAAAGGAGATTTCTTGTTTAGTTTTCACAGAACTCAATGCAATACAAAGCATCTATCACAGGTGTCAGAAATCTTAACTGCTTTAACATTATTTATACTAAAGTGTGTTAGAAATATGTCCCAGTTCATGCACGTCATCCCAAAAGTGCATAAATGTGTTTCTTCATATGGATGCTTTGTGCAGGGAGACTTTTTTGGGGGATATTTTTGTACTCATTGTCCTTGCCTTTTCCCCCCAACAATATTCAGAGTTTGTGGTATGTTCTGCGACAGGTGTTATGACAAAGAATGCATATAAATGCTGTGGATGTACTTTGTAAAGGCAGCTGTTACACCTCACCTTAAGGTTGCTCTGTGGGGCTTACAACATTCAACAAATGAACCAAAGAAAAAAAAAATACAGAAAAAAACCTTAAAATGACCAAAAAGGGAATTTATGGATATTAACACAAAGATTAATAAGTGAACCGATGAAGATTAAATAAATAAACGCCACTATTGCAAGCAGCAGGCTCTTTGAGTCTGAGGGCCAGGTGAACCTCATTATCAGTCAGTGGAAACCAGCAGGAGACACATTCTGCTGTGATATCTTGTAGAGAAAAATACCGCACAATAAAGCACATTTAGAAACATTTAAGGAGAAAGGCATGATGGGAAAGGGAAAAAATGCAATAAATGGTTCAGAAGCTCTGACTTAAAACTTTCCTGCTCTTGTTATAAGATTTTGATAAAGGCATGAATCATTCTTTATGTCCAGAACAGTTTTATAAATCCATGGGGTGAGTCGTCTCCTGTTGTAGGATTACCTTTTGAACGTCACATAAATTCAGTGTCAGAGGCACTGTAACTCTGCTGAGGCAGCTCCTCTTTCCCTGTGGCAGCTGGTAGCTCTCACATCATCATCATGGAGACATATTTCAGCCTGTGATACTCCAGAGGTTTGCTCATCGTTAACCTCTCTCTGCTGCAGGAACTTCTCCCAGTACTTTGCGTCAGGGTGTGGTGTGCTGCCATGCCGTCATGTTTGATTCTTTCCACCTTTCTTCACTCCCCCTTTTTTCCTGGCTTCTTACATGTTCTCCCTTCAGTCTTTATAAGGATATTTTTTTTATGATGCTGAATCTGAAATGGCCCAGCTGCTGTAGTGTCTCCATCCGGTTTCTCCTGGTACACACGTACTGCACGCAGAAAATTCAATAATCTTAGCTGCAGATTTGACGTGCATCATCTGGACTCTTTATGGACCAGATAATGAAAGTGTTGCACTCCATGTTGAACTCGAGATGTCTCAGCTGTTATTATAGGAACTGTCTGTCAGGAAATACATCTTAATATATGAATAATGTTGAGTTATTGGCCTATAGTTGATATCATTAGCTATGAATCATAAAATTTTTTATAAGTACATTTGTGTTCTAAGTTGGCATCTCTTTTTGATTTTGGTGATAATGCTATTTCTCTCCTTGTTCCAATGAGATGCTGATTTTGCCCCTTTTAGTTAAATTTAACTCTATACTCTATATGCATGAATGCTCATGTCCCTCTTTTATAAATTGTTTTAATAATAGAGACTTCTGAACTTTAATGTAATCAGCATGAATTTTTATGCTAACATATGAATCTATAGAGGTCAAAATGATAAAAAAAAACAAAAAACAAAAAACACACCTGATTTGAATGAGTATGATAGTGTTGTTTTGGAGACACAGATTCCTCCCTGTGTCTTGAACCACGATGTTTAATTTCCCCCCCTAAAGAAGTCATCTAAGTCAGGATATCTTAATGTTTTTTCCCAAAGAGTCATGTTGCAGTAGCCTCTGATGTGACTTTTATTCACACACTTTTTTTTTCAACTTTTTAAATAATTCTGGTTACTTTGTTTTTAGTGATGTCTTTCAGGTCAAGTAGGTGGTCCAAGAAACTTATTTTGATTCGTCGTATCTTTTTTTGTCCTTTATTTAAAGTTTTGTTTTCAGACAGAGTGTTCATGATGGACATTTCTTGTTTTGGTGTTATATCTGAATGTCTGAAGTTCATCATTCTAACATGTAGTGTCGTCTTGTCTTGTCTATTCTTCCTGCTGTTTGGACAGAAAATCAGTCTCGGCTGTGTTTGTAATGAACCCTCTTGATGATTTTGTTTGCTTGGCTCCTCTTCTTAAGGTGTCTCCAGGAAACATTTATGAGCTAACCTGTTATTAGGGCTCAGTTGTGTGTCCTTCACCTCTATTATCAGCCTCATGGCTGCCCCTGTGTGTCTGAACAGTACCAGTCTTGTCTGATGGGACCAGGGCCCAGCTCTCTTCAGGGGAGGAAGATTGACGGGAGAGGTTTTTTGGGGTGCAATGGTCCTTTGGAGCAGCTGGTCATCTGGGTCCCATTAAAAAGGAAGTGGGGGTGGTTGGAGGGGGTGGAAAAGTGAAAAGGAGAGGGACAGATGGGGGAGAAAGAACAAGAGAGAAGGGGGGGACAAAGTGATAAAGGGAGAAGAAGATAAAGCAAATTGGGCGGGTGGGTCTGATAACTCTTTTGTCATGAAGGCCTAAAATGGAAGCAGAATTCAGGAAGAGTGAAAGAAAGAGTAAAAGAATGCCAAACTGAAAGCCAGATAGCATGCTATTACCTCCCTGTGAGTGAGAGTGACTAGAGATGGGCTGATAAGTCAGGAGATAAAAGTGCTGAGGCTGGATGCAGAGTTTGGTTCGGTTTGAGGATTTTGTCTGAAGTTCAGCCAGCTGCCCAGAAAACCAGCCAATCTGCTGCAGAGTGAGGCCCAGCCAACACTTTTATCACTTTTAACCATCTTTGTAAAACTGTTGCTGCATTTTCAAATGTTTCAAACAGCATTAAGCATCATCTTAACAAATGACCTCTGTAAAACCCAATTAAAGGTGTTTTTGTGAGTTTGGTTCACTTACATATTATGTAGCAACATGGGAAATCACTGATCTATCTTAAAGTCTTGCTTGAGAATCCAGATGTTGGGAGTAAGGTTATCAATAGTTACATTTTTACCAGGAAACTCCAACTCAAACACCCTGTCTGTCTGACATTACCAAACACCGTAACAGCTAGTTTCAGCACAGTCTTCCCCTTTAACAGGGACCACAAAGAGCAGCAACACATGTTCCCGTTGATGGCTTAGCGTCTATGCAGGTTTACCAGGAAGTTTCAAAACAAAAGAGCCAAACTAACCAGCATCATCTTTCTTTTGACAAATATGAGTGAACAGTGAGAAGGGGAAAACAAAAAGTCAGATAACAATACATATAAATATAAATTATGAATTATTTACCTCTTACAGAGAAGTGTACTCAAGCTCTGCCCCTTCATTTAAAGTCAGACGCTTTAACAGGATATGTATTCAGGGCCTTTGAATTTACACGATTCAGTGGCCAGTATCAGTGTTTTAAAGGTGGCTTTAACATGAGCATCATTCTCCTAAAGATTAGAGAGTACAGACTCAGAGATAAAACGCTGTCCCTTTTTAACAGTACAAGTCTCCTTGTTCTGTAGGGAAACTTTTAACCACTTGAAAACACTTAGTATAGATATCAGCTGTTGGTAAAGACAATGGCAGAACATGGTGACAACGAGTGCCATTTGTTTCCTATATTGGGGTCAAAGGTCAGAGGTGATGAAAGAGGTCAACTCTCCAACTTTCTCGTCGACAGAGCGGACAGGAGCCTGTGCGGGCCAGGCTGTGTCAGACTCTCTGCAGGGTTATCATGTGGGTGGTAGGACTGTCACACTGGTGGTAGCAGAAACAGAGCAGCAGGGACCACCACAGTTTAGTAATTGCCTTCTGACCCCAGTAGCTTGGGGGCAACAGGCTGAGACTACCAGACAAGCCCTCAGTCCTGCTTGATCTGAGGTGTAATCGCCTTGTTTCTCCCTCGTGTGCGGGAACTCGCTGACCCTATCGCTTTCACTGCAGTAAAGAGCTAAACTGGTCCGCTCGCTCGTAATTTTCACACCACAAGAAAGACAAACAGCAAAATAAGAGCTGCCTAAGTGAACATCAGAGGAAGGAAAGGCAAGGAGAGAGGATAAGAAGAGGAGGAGGAGGCCAGAAGAGGAAGCCGATATGCGTCTGATTCCATTACGTCCCTCTGTTTTCTTTCCAGAAAGTTCGTGTCATCCCACAAGTATACATGGGTTAATGTGTGTTTCTGTGTGCTTTAGAGTGATGACTGAAGGTGGAACAAGCCCAAGTGGGTGGGTTTAATCTGACAGATATTGTTTTCGATGTGTGTGTGTGTGTGTATATATGTGTGTGTGTGTGAGGTGATCTGGGAAAGGCGAGTGTCAGGTGGGCAGCACTAATGTGCAGGAATGCAGAGATTCCACAGTGGCTTTGTGGATCGGCCGTGTCACTGAGACTGCAGCCCCCACCTCTCTCTGAAACCCCAACAGGACCATGGGAATGGACTGAACCGGCGGCACTTTGGAAGCTCTCCCTCTCTCTTTTTCTACTGTTCACACACACACAGAGACACACAGACACACACACACACACATACTTATTCAGTTGCACTATTGTGCTGTAGGGTGAGTGTGTATTATAAAGACAGAGTTAGATAGATGAAACGGGGAGGGTGGATTAGATCCAGTTATGGTATATTTATCCTCTCGCTCTCTGTGATTTCATCAAAGAACATCTAATAGCTTCATGCTGTGTGCACCTGCTCTTATTGTATTCATTTTTTTATTATTGTCAACATCATTTCAAGCAGAAGCTCCACAAAAGTATTCTGATGTAAATGTTTGTATTTGCATTTATGAAAGTTAAGATCTCTCACCTCATTTGTTCACTGATTTAGCGCTTCCTCTCTACCGCTCTGTTAAAGTCTGCTGCTATTAAAGGTTTACGCTGGAAGAGGCCTGATTACTTACTTAGCTCAGCTTTGATCAGAGCAAACATCTAACTAATACAGCTTCCTCACGGGCTGATGTAATTGGTTAAATCAGCCTACAGAAAGAGCAGTCTGATTGCTGCTACTGCTGCTTTGTTTACATGGTGAGCTCAGTGTGTGTGTGTGTGTGTGTGTGTGTGTGTGTGTGTTGAGGGAAGCCAGGGCAAACAGGATGCAAAATTAACCCCTTATTGAAATGGCCCCACACATATGACCTGGGTTTCAGACTTCCTGAGTCTGAGGTTCTGGCATTCGTAGATGGTAATGATCCGGTCAGTTGTTTGCTGCCCGCCTACCTGAGTGAATATTGTGCAACTCTATATCTGGGTGTGTGTTGCAGCTCACACTTGAAGCCATGCAGTAAGGCATGGCAGCAAAGATTAAAGGACTGTTTAAAAGTTTGAACAACTTCAGCAGTAAAGATCAACTGAGTTTTCGGAGGGAGACGCGTGTTTTTGCGCAGTTCTTGTGACCTGATGGTTTTAAATATGCAGTCTTAAACCTGAGGTTATTCTTTCAAGTTATTTTCCTGGCTTTGTATGCCTAAAATTCAGAGAGGAGAAGACAGTGGATCAAACAGGAAGCAGGGTGAGAGCCGGGAGTGACATGCAGGAAAGAGGTTGCAGATTGGGTTTGAACAAGAGCGAACCTCATGGAGCACGCAACCTAACTATTACCTGCAAGCCTGCTGATGTATGACAGGCCAATACTAGTCGGACTACAAGTCTACGTACCAGAACACCTTCATTTTCACAACTGAAACATGTCAAAACTTTATATAGATTAGAATTAACCTATAGAGATTAGAATAAAGACCAGATGGAGAAGGACCCAATGCTTCCTCAATACAGCACAGTGTTTATTTAGTTAAACCTGGTCACATTTAGGGTAAAAAAACAACATGGAGCAGGGTGTGCATTAGGGTGTGGTTTCCTGTTATTTAAGAAGCATGCTGTCAAGCAGAATAACAACATAGAGCGTTGCAATATGCATCTACCCTACCAAGTCTTTAAATCTAAGGAAAAAACTCTGCCACCCACTTCCAACTCGAAGTCATCACATTTTCCTGTCTTTAGGCTGAACTTCATTTTCTTTTCTAAAAACCATTTGGCTGATCTCGCTCTCCCTTCCTGCCTCCCCAGCAGCCATTGACTGTGAGGTGGGCTCATGGGGTCCCTGGTCGTCATGCACATCACAGTGTGGAGTTGGCAGCACAGAAAGGAGTCGCCAGGTGTCTGTTCCGCCTCGAAATGGAGGCACGCCATGTCCTGACCTCAAACAGCGTCGAGGATGCTTTGGAAACAATGCCGTGTGCAGCACCGCGAAAGGTGAGAACATGACCTTTCCCCTGGCCCCTGAAAGCATACATGTATGCAAGCAAGCGCTCTCACTTTGAACACTGTTACATAGTCATTTTGTTTTTCTGAATTCTCAGGAGAACCTCTTGTTCTCATTTCTGCTCTAAGTGTTACATTTACACACATCTGGTCTGAAGCCTTATCTCCAGCTGCACGGTTTCAAACACCTCGGTAAAGCTCTGTACAGTGCTGAAACACTTTCTGAGAAATTAAACACCTCCAGGACACGAGTGAAAGATTTCCAAGAGAAACAAAAGTCACTTGAAGTCATACCTTCTGTTATTAAAAGTCACACTTTAAAGAATAATAAAAAAAGAATACAAAAAAAAAGATGTGATTATTTTCTCCCCCTGACCTGCAGAGGTGGCAAAGATCCTGCCTGATTCTTTCAAGAGGAACTTCAAGGACCCATGGAGGCGACCACACATGCTGATGAAGGAGGAGAAGGCCAGGTAAGGCCTCTATTATCAGACTGCAGACACACAGGACCGCTCACTACCGACCCAACCAGCCCACTTTGTTTCCGTCTGGCTTTCATGTGCAGATGATGCAGAGAGGAGTAATTACAGCTGAACTGTGTGAAGTGTGGAGTGACGTTAGACTCTGTGATGAGAAGAACTAGAGACTTGGGGAATAAAGAAAATTAAAAGCTTATGTCTGAAAACATCCATGTTTTAGTTTAAAGCAAAACTCACACTTGTTGCTTACAATACGCAGAGAATTCTTACCAGTCGTCAGCATATTTTGTTCCAGCTCTTAAACTCCACAGCTGCTTTGTCTCTGATACTGTTGGATTTAATTTCAGGTCCATATCAGTTATTTTTTCTTAGTTTTGACTTTGTTTCAAAGGTCAATAAAAGATCAACTTTGTGCTCCAAAAGATTAGAGAGAAAAGACCAAGGCCAAGGTTGCCAAAGCACACAGAGCCTTGAAATTGCTTTGACTGTGTAACATGAATGCTGTCGCCAAATATCTACATCATTAGCTGACCTTTACTGATAAGGCAGCCATAATCCATGGAAAAAACGAACACTCCTCCTGCTCAGATGTCAGATTCGATCCCAGCTGATTGCAGATGTTCTCAGAGCTGGAAAAAGAAGAAACGAGGGAATTAAATCATGGCTGGCTTCCTGACAGACCACAGCTCTTCACACTGATTAAAATGGACATCAGACACCTTTGTTTTGAAATAAAATTCGTCACAGGGATTGAAAGAATATTACTCTTAAATGTGAGCTGCTCAGCATGGAGAACACAGAGTTAGAGAGACTTTATGAAGACATCTGGCTCCTGGTGTTGTCTTGGATGTTGACCATGAAACAAGAGGTTAAAATAACATGGAAAAGCTGATTTGTTGTTGTATTTGGATCTCAAATTGTTGCCGAAGCACCAACTCAGCGAGCTGACAAAGAAGAGGTTTGCCAAGATGCTATCGTGAAGTTTTGTCAGTACTTGAAGAGGCTTGAAGAAAAACTTATGCAAAAACATTTTAGTGGATTAAGACTTTCAGGTGATGTGTTATCATGTTTTTAATCCCTGATATAAACATAAAGAAAAGTTATTACGCAAACCTTTCCACTCATTTCCCCCCCCCATTATCTCTCACTAGATTGTTATCTACCTAAAGTGATCATTACCAGTGTTACTGGAGGACAAGGTTTTCAAGTATCTCTCTGTTTTCTTTGACAAACCGCCCCACTGAGGCTGGTGCTTAGTTGCAGCTGACTGAATCAGAGACAAAATAAATAGTGCAGAGGTTCAAAGTGGCTGCCAGGGAACACAGTGAGCATGAAAACAAGACTTTATTATTGTTTCCAGTGAATAGACTGAGCTGTGTTGATGTTAGGATACCGCAGGTGACCGTGACCCTGCTGGATCACCTTCAAATGGAGCTAATCTCTTATCGGGTCGTTTAATTTGTCTTTTGTCTGGTTGAAGTTGTGATCAAGCAAAGCTTTCTTGGCTGATGACAACTTGGTTTTCATCAAAGGATGGGTTTTTACTCTGAAACAACTATAAGGGAGCAGGAGGGTCGCAAAATCATTTTCAGACTGTTTCAACCAAACCTATGCCCTTTGTCCATGTGCTGAATCTGACTGTGTGTTTTTGCTGTTATGGTACAGAGTAATGAATACTTTTAAGGATAAAAGTGATGAGACTTTTTGATCCCTGTTTTTTAAACACCACCCCCCCCTCTCCCTTTCTTTACTCTGTCCTTGTAGTTACTGTGTGTACCTGCGAGTGAAACAGGCCAGTGCAGCGTGCAAACTCAAACTCTGGAGCGCTCAGCTGGTGAGAGAGAGGCTGGTCTGTGCAGAGTGTCAGAGTGATGCCATGTCAAAGTCGGACCGCTGTGGAGGTGACGGCCTGGAGAGCAGCAGGTAACTAAACTAAAAGGAGGAAACTGAAGATATTTTACATCCACTGTCACCCTGTTGAGTTTAAGATGTAAGATTATGAGGTTTTAACAGAGCCACTTCATCAACCATCTGCTGAAAAAAGCGAGGAAGGGCAAGGAACATTTTGATTTTAACCCATCGGCCCTTGAGCAAGGCACTGAAGGAACTAACTTAGCTACATATATGGGTGTGTTAAGCATCTGCCAACACCATAAAGAACAAAAGAGGCTTTTTGCCTTGCATCATATTCCTGCTTATCATCTTGGAAACAAGTTTGTGTAGAAAACCTGATTTGACTGTCTTTGGTCTAGAACAATAAAAATGTACTTTTATTTTATAAAATTTCCACAAAAAGTGAATTGTAATAGCATATATCTAAAAAAACGAATGATTTTCCTACATGATGCCTGATGTATTCATTTTCTTCATAGAACATTCTGGTCGGCAGCTTCAGTCCCAGGCTGTCATGGCTCCTGGGTGAGAGAGTCATCCTCAGAGGGCTGCCGATGTCCTCCCTACTCCGTGCTCTTTGTTTGAACCGACATGTTAACCTCAGACATCCAAGTGCAGGGACGAGATTTCCCTCAACGCCTCCTGCTTACTGTGCAGAGCCCTGCCAGCCAAGCCAGACTGCTCTGATCCAGAATACTGGATGGGTAACTCAAGGAGACCAGCAGCATCCTGCCACTTTTTCTTTTCACCTCATAGTCTGTACTGTATACACTTTTACCAAGCACACAGAAGCTCTTGCATTTTTCAGCCACGTTAAGTTCTTTATCTCTTCCAAAGCACAGCAGCAAAAATGCTTCTTTTTTTTTTTTTTACCTCTTAATCTTTGCTATCTACCTCCATCAATGCAAATGCATTTGTTTATGCCAAATGTATACATATATAAATATATGATTTTGCTTTATACATTTTCTACTTTTAATTGTTTAATGTTATATGTGATTATATAGCTGCAGCTTTTTGTATACGACAGTTAAAAACCAAACAGCAGTTGCTGCAGCCAGTCAAAGCCCAATCACCTGCAGGCTGGAGATGCTGAAAACTGGTTTATCCAAAATGTGTCCATCTCTAAAATCATTGAGTCAGTCTTTCTGTGTTTTACAATTGTGTCCTTTTTATTATTTCTTTCGACTAAAAAAAAACAAAAAGCAAAAAACAAACATTTAAACCAGCAAGTCAAGTTGGATATCAGGTATTGACTCTCAGGTGCTGAGATTTGTGTCACTGGTGTTACCGATCATGCTTTCATGCTCTCTCCCTCTCTGGTGTCAGTTATTAATGTTTTTACCGGTTTAAAGTGACTCACAGCTAAACTCAGTCCCATCTGTTTAGATCCAAAGTTACTGGCGAGGAAAAAGAGCCATTTAATTGAATTTCTCTGTGGTTCTCTCTGTCCTCTGTGTCCAAAGCAGAACTGCTTAATAACCATGTTGTTTTCCCTCCCTGCCCTTCTCAGAAAACCTATTACTTTCACAAGGGAGTTTATTATCCAATATAACTATCACATACAACCACGCTCCTTTCCTTTTATTAGCAGGATCTCCTCCCAGCACTCCCAAAGGCTCCTACATCTGCATCCCTTTTTTTTCTTGCCTCTTGTTGTCCTTAAAAGAAAAATAACTCCAGTGGTGCATTTATGACTTATAAAGAGCAGTTGGTTCATTCCTGCATCTCTGAATCTGCTGGTTTAAGAGGAGGACATGTGTGGTACCAGTAAAGGCTTTTCTCTCAGGAAAGCTGTGACTCTCTCTTCCTCTTCCTTCTCTGTGTCTGTGTTTGTGTGTTTATTTATTATAAAACCAGTGATGATTTTTATTAGTGCAGCACAGCATACTCTGTACACTGTCCATTAGTGAAAATAAACAACTATACAGTCATCTCTCCCTCTCTTGTGGTGTCTTTTATGCGGTTTTTATTGCACTGTTACATTCAGATGAAGCAACACTTAAGGCATTTTTTTTGTTACAAATACCACAGTTAGTGTTTGCCCCCCATAATAACTCAGCTCTGATAAGTATATCCCTCAGTCTGACCAGTGTTATGTGCAGAACCTCACAGTTAAACGAAGAGTGCTGCTGCACATACGTAAGTCAATGCAAACACGTACCCATCAACATGCTTCGGCTGCATTCTTTGCATTTTTTTATCCTGAGGTGTGAACGAGATGACGACAGGAAAAATGGACCGTAATGTCTGTTATTGTGTCTTTGCGTAACATTCTTCCAGAATTTGGGGGTAGTTTTTGTTATGTAACTGTCAGAGGTGATGTGTGGATGAGGTAAACATGGGGCCTGAGACTCCGGACAGCAAACAGCATCTGAAACAACATCTGCAGCTCACATATTTTTGTTTTGACAGCAGGTCTGGCCAGGAGGATAACCAATATATGATGTACGAGGGAATAACTGACCATGGTGGAGGTGGTGTTTACATCTGACCACGATCAATACTACAAAATAAACCAAACTGAGGTGGTTCGTTATATTATCTCACCACTACTGAATCTGTATACTGGAGAAATCTAGGATGAACATAAAGATGTTTTTAAAAAAAACTTAAATGGGAGAACATAATCAAAATTAGTAAACATGTTTTTCTTGTAAATGAAGGGGAGTTCTTGGAAAAATTGGAAATGAACTTTGACTTTTGTGTTCAAGAAGACAACCTGAGATTCAACAAATCAACACTTCTGACGTTTGTCCTTTGGGAGAGATTCCCCTGGCTGCTTTCATCTTTACACTACTTGAACTTTACCTCCTCCATTAATCTCTCTGACCATCCTTTCTCTGCACTCCCCCCTCTCCTGACCAAACTCCCCTCCGTCAGCACAACTCTTTATTTTCTCTTACTACAACAGTGGCAATAGAGTGCTGTCAGCCTGACAGTCCATCCCTTCTGAAGCAGGCTTTACCCCCCTGGCTGCCCTGACTCTGCTGCTAACCCGCTTTCCAAAGGGCAGGAAGGCCCGTCTCTGGCCCAGTGCCTGATGGGCTCCGACAGCAGTGTGTTCTGGGATTACGCCCACTGAAAAGGGGGGCATTCCAGCACTGGCGGCCTTTGTCACAGCACGGCCACTGTTTGCTTTTGACAAGACAGCTGTTCAAAGCCCTCCTGGCCCCCATGGATGGCGTGAAGGGAAAGAACCCAGGGTGACTTCCGTTTAATGGTGGGGTCGTGGGTGTGTGGAGCCACCTCCACCTGAGAGGGCTTAAGCATGATATGTTGATACCTTTTTCAGTCTCATATAATGGCTTTGTTTTTACATGATTACATCTAAGTCACAAAAGCAACCAAAGCTTGAAATAACGTACACTAAACCGTTCTGCAGCTTTAAAGTATTAAATTCAGCTTGAATTTTCTGCTAAAAAAGTAGCCTAAAAAAGAATTGAATGAACTTCCAGTATAAGCTCTTCTGCTTCTGACATGCAGGAGCCTCAATCAGCAAAGGGCCCTCTTCATATAGAACCCATGTTTGCCTCGTCTGTGTGGCCCCATGTGTTGCGTGATGTATGCGTGTGTTTTTTGGAAGTGTGTACTGTAATTAGCAAGACATCCTAATGAGAGCCTCTGCCAGAGCAGCTGGTCCAACTCAGAGGAATGATAATGAATAGATGCCTCCACATGAGGAGCTGACCTGTACAGCTACATGGCTGGTACACAAACATAGTAATCACATCCATCATACTGGAGAAAAAAAAAAAAACATGGACACACAGTCTGATTCCTAAAGACCACACACACATCTTTAAAAACAGCATTTTTCAAAACCATTGATATATACAAGACGTTTTACAGTATGAGGCTATGATTCAATTTGGTCAAGGGGCTGTCATTTTTTTTTATTATTTGTGGTATGGAAACTATCATAAATTTGGATCTTTATTAATGTCATGTTTTTTGTGTATGGCAAAACATGAAAAATACACTACTATAAAAATCTCTCTGACCCAAAGAACAAATGTTAGAGCGCCTTTCTGTGGTTGATGAAGCAGATTCCAACCTAGAGATGTAGCGTCACCTTGTGGCGCTTCTGACTTCCACCCCCTCTTTAACTCTTTGAACCCTGAGCTGATTTTAAGGTCTCTGCTTGAAAATTGCATACCCATAATACAATGGGAATATCTCTGCAACCACAAGGTCCATTTGAATCATTTTGATGTCATGGTAAAGGGGAAAGTTTTGAGATTTGAGATGTGTTAATATGAGTATATGTGACAATGATAAAGAGTAAATGAAAATAGAACCCAGCAAAAATTTTAAAAATGTAGATTTTCCTAAAAAAAAAAAAGCAGACATTTCAGGATGAATATCTCTTTGAAAATGAAACAGTTGCAGCTCTAAACCTTTATCAGGACACAGTACAACATATAAACTCTATAAAGGCTGACTCTCATAAAGTAAAGTAGAACAAAATTAGAAAGGTTTTAGTGCAGAGAGTTCAGGCGAGGTCTCTTTTGGCACAGTTTGGCTCCATCTGTGTCATTCGAATTTTCTCATTTACAAAACTATTTTTCACCTGTCTATCCCTAATAGTGATCAATACATCCAAATACAACCGTTTTTGGATTTTTTTTTTAAACTTAAGTCAGTGAAGGGCTTTTGTGTTTGTGATTCTTTGGCCTCTGTCTCTTTGATACTTTGGTGTAGAGGGATTTTACTTATATCATTACAATCTGATCTACTTTCATCTGAGGTGTAGATCTTTTGTTACACACAAAGCGGCCCAGATGATTCATGTATTTATTATTTGAGTTGTGTTTGTGGCACGTAAAAAAAGGTTTATATAGTTGTGCAGCCCGCGTTCTGCTGTTTAACTTGATGGATGACATCACTATATTCTTTCGTGAATTAGTGTATTATCCCAGTGACGTCAAAGTTCCCCAAATGGGGGAACCTCGATTCAAAGGGTTAACAGAGACATTTTTAAACAGCTGCAACTCCCATTAAAGAAGTCTTTATTGGGTCAGTAATAGTGATAGTGATGTACATAAATGTGATTTATGGCAAAAATCAAACTTTCTGATCCTCATTTCTTTTTTAAATCTTTATTAATCTCTGTATTTAAGATAAAAACATCTTTTAAGTGGTTCATGGACTCATTAATGTAAATAAGGAGGAAATCGTGTGAATAACAAAAGGAATATTCTTCAGCATCTTTTTTATAATCACAGCTAGTTTGTTCACATTTTCAGTTTGCACATTTATTGACCCGATCCCATTCTGCTGTATGCCACACATTTTCCCAAGATAAACAACTTATATAATATAACTGTGCTGAAAGAAGCAAGCAGTTAAGAGGAGCATGGATATACTTAAAACAAAGCTCAATGAAATGAATCATCAATGAATGTAACAAAGTGAAGCATGAAAAGATGGACCAGGAGGGACAGAATCATGGCACAGGACTAAAAACCTATTTGAGAGTACATACAAATACATAAATATGTAAGGCAAAAGTGAGCTAAGCTGGACATACAAAGTGTTTAGCACATATATGTGGAGGCAGATCCAATACTGGAGTTGTGCACTGACACATGAGCCATAGACACATTTCTGCGTTCTTCTATAATTACTGAATTATTCATACCCCTTCTCTTAAGTTGGTTTTCTCTTCATCCTGGACAAACTATGACGAACAAACTAGCAACTGGACCTTAATCTTTGGTGATCTTCTACATTCAGACTGAGGTGGAGTGGGCTGAAAAGATGAAAACGAACTGTCCCTTACATCACTACACTCGTGGTATAGAGTCTTCCCTTCTAAAAACAGGTAACATGTCAGTGGCAGGAGGACACTGGACACAAATTCGATGAACAGTAAAATCTAAAAAGAAATGAAGTGAAAACTGTTAGTCATACTGGAGGAAACTGATGTGGATAAAAACGTGCTCACTTGCTTGTTCGTCAGAGTTACGTGTTTTTACGCATAGTTTATGCAACAAAGGCCAGGATGAAGAGCAGTGTGAGAGTAGACCTGCTGCTGTCTTCTGTCTCTGTAATATGAGTCCAAGTGTTTATTTCATTTGAGATTTTTGATCTGTTTGTTTGTGTTGCTAATCTTGAGATCCATTTTGTCCACTTTATTCATCAAGGCATCAATGGAGTCGTCCTGCTCGTCGATTTCAGCCTGGAGGCCCAGTCCAAGGTTCTTCAGTCTGGACAAGCCACTGCACATCTCCTCTGAGGAGCGATAACGAGAGAGATATAAGACACATTTTACACAGCAAAATAAAATCTTTGCCTTTTTGGTTGGTGTAAGTGTAGTGAATTATGTCTTTGTAATTTGTTTTATTATCATAAACTTTATCTACAGCTCCTTCTGTGCTTCTTATTATGACTTTTTTGTAAAAACATTGTAATATAAGCAATTCTAAAAGCAAGATGTTTTAAAAAGACATGTTTGTCACCTAAATTATTATCAAGGGTCTGGTGTGCTTCTCGTAGTTGTCTGTTCTGAGGCCTTCCATTTTGTCTAGAAGAGCTGTCATCCATGGATGCCGAAGCCCCAAACCCTGGAACACAGAAATGGGTGATGAATGCACACGGTTTTTGGTTTGGTTACGTTGAGCTGAATTTCTTGTGCAATATCTTACCTCCAGTATTCAAATGCCTAAGGTTTGGATGGCTGGCTTGGTACTTATCTTCATATTCTCTGCTACTTGACAAGGCACTCTGCAGTCTGAGAAAGTCAGATAAAAGTTGGTCGATAGCCAGTAAGAGGACACAAATAATACAGGCATGGGAAATCTTAGTAAAACACAAATTTTGAGTTATTATTTAGGTTTCCAAAGATGACTGGCATCTGAATGATCAATCTAAATATAAAGTGTAGACCTGTAGTGTGTTTGAGTTTAAAATAACATATTAACATATTAAAAATTATATATAGTG